>ML677397.1:3464592-3569604 GCA_007922305.1 Dermatemys mawii | reverse complement strand
TCTCCCCCCACCAGCCCCTTGCTCCCCCCTCCTCTTTCCGTTCTCCCCCCAACACCTCCCCGTAGGCGCCCCTCTTCCTTCAGCCCCCCTCCCCCCAGACCCCTGCGGCCCCCTCCCCTGGAGGTCTCCCCGCCCCCCGGCAGCCCCGTGGCTGGGCTGAGGCCTCCCGCCACTTACCCGCACTGACCGCCCGCAGCCCCCAACTCTCCAAGCTCCGCCGCAGCCCCTCCGCCGCCATCATCCTGCCGTCCTCGCTTCGGCGCCACCGGTGCCTTCGAACCAGCCAATCCGCGCTCCGGCCTCACAGCGGCCAATCACCGTCCGCGGTCAGCGGGGGTCCGGGACTGGCTGTCCCGCTGCGCCTGCGCGGGGCCGCTCACGGCGGCGCCAATGCGCCGGCGCGGGGAGTGAGCGCCGGAACGGGAAGGTGGCGCCTGCGCAAGGCGAGGAAGCGAGGCCGGGTCGGCCGGCGCTTGCGCAGTGCGAGGCCCGGCCCTGGAGGACAGCTCGAGCGCAGCCAGTCGGGGCGGAGCGCGAGCGCGTCTGGGCTGCGGAGCTGCTGCGTCCCCTCCCCCTCCCCCGGCCCGGAGCGGGGTCCGCATCGTGCGAGCTCCGATCCCGGCTCCTGCGCCGCGGGGCGACCCCTGCGCAGACCACGGGGGCTGGGCGCTCGCAAGCAGGGCCCCTCCCCCTTTGCACCCCCGCAGCCCGGGCCCCTCCCCCTTTGCACCCCCTTGCCCCGCAGCCGGGGCCCCTCCCCCTTTGCACCCCCTTGCCCCGCAGCCCGGGCCCCTCCCTCTTTGCATCCCCTTGCCCCGCAGCCGGGGTACTCTATATCCCTTCCCACTGGGGGGGACCCTCCCAGTTGCACCCCCTTCCCCCAGCAGTGGTGCCTCTGCTGCATTGCACCCCCCACCCCAAGCGGTAAGTGCTCCCCTTTTGTAACCCAGCACCCCCCATCCCTTCCTGAGTAGTGTAGGTAAGAGGCAGCAAAACCTCTCAGTGTCCAGTTGCCAAGGCCCTCCCTTGTAATTCATCTCCTAGCAGAGGCTGCAGACTCTGTAGGCGACCTTAGTGCTGCATCCCTTTCCTAAAGAGCAGCAGCTCTTTAGGCTGTTACATTGCCCTTCTAAGCAGCTTTCTAGGCCCTGTCTTGATTGCATTGAACCACCCTTCCCTAAGCTGCAATCTTCTGGGTTGCAACATACTCCCCTTCCTAAAAACTGGAGCCCTGCAGCGCTGTGAGGTTACTTTATTCCATTCCCCCAAAATATAAATCCCTCTAGTAGTCTAGTGCCTTTGAGCTGTATTGAACCTTCCATCCTGAAGTTCTTCAGCTTGCTAGGATTGAACTTCCCCAGGATCCTTTATCATTACAGTTTTCATCCTCAAAATTGGATTACATCCCCTCTCCTTATCTGGGTTTCTGTACGGTGTCCAACACCATAGTATTTGAGCCCCTTGAAGAAAACAAAATCCTCAGACATTGCAACTCCTGGAGTACTACACCTCATTCCCCACAGGAACCCCACTTGCCCTCTGGGATCATCTCTCCACTCCCCAGCAGTGAGATGAGCTTCTTTGGGTTTGGGCAAAGTGCAGAGTTGGAACTGGTGCTGAGTGATGCAGAGAGCAGGCGCAGGGCTGAGCACAAGACTGAAGAGGGCAAGAAGGAGAAATATTTCCTCTTCTATGATGGGGAGACAGTATCCGGTCGGGTCATACTCACCCTCAAGCACCCAAACAAGCGGCTGGAGCACCAAGGCATCAAGGTGGAGTTCATTGGACAAATTGGTGAGACGGGAATGGGGTTGTGTGAGTATTGCATGGTGCAACCCCAGGGACTTTAATTGGGAGGGTGGAGGGGAGGGTACTTTGTATCTGCATGGAGGTAAAGCTTGCTTGCAACACACTCATGGTCCTGCCATCTTGCAGTGATTCCTCAGGTTGGAGTCTGATTGCTCTTTCCCCTCTGAAATTCACAACGGAAACACCTTCAGTGAGGGCAGCAATACATAGCAGTGCATTGCATGGAGTCTTATTTATTTATTTTGCGTTAGCAATTCCTCCAGGTTGAATATACTTAAATGTTAAAACTGGCGAGGTTCTGTCTCCATTAGCCTAGGAAATGGGAATGTAGTTACAGTGCATCCTGTTCTTGGAAACTGGGTTATGATCCCCAGGGTCTTGTAATTACTTGAAAAGGCCCTTGATTATCAGAAGTGATTTCAAATCCTGTTTTAGGCTTGAACAATCCATGTGTTCTGTACCCTTTGAGTCTGTGCAGAAGGGAGGTACTTCCACTCCTTTTCCAAATCATTGTTCTCTCTCATCCTATTTTCCTGTCTCTGCTCATTCAGTGACCTGAGCTCTGAAATATAGATAGAGATTTTTTAATTTAGATTCAAACCTCCAGGGTTATTTTTAAGTTCTGATATCTTGGCAGCAGCATCCCTCCAGTGTATAAGCTGGGTTATTTATTATTCCCCATCCTTTTTATTAACATGTTGCTTCATCTCTAGCTGCATTTACTGTGCTATTGATTACCTTGTGTGTGATGGTCAGGGCTGTCTTGGAAGGTAATGATTATATTGAGGGCATGAGACAGCAGACCAGTTGGTGTATGTGCACATGTCAATTTGTGAGCTATGCCCCAGAAACGAACTACCCTTATGGTCAGCTTCTTTTCCTTTCAAAGCTTGCTGTCCCCAGCTCCATTGATTTTGCTCATCCTGTTGGGGTGGCCAAGCCCCCTTATCCATATGAAGTCATCTGATAGCTGAGCTGTTATGTCTGTGATTGCAATTTGAATTTGGCAATTTTATAATGTGCGAAACCAAGGTGCTTGCCGTCCCCCCATGCCATTGGTATAAAGAACTGAACATTTCGTGGATTTGTTTGTTAAAAGAAGTTATAAACCCTAGATTAATTTGCACCATTTTTATTCATTTATCAACTCTTTACCATGCGTATGTGGAACTTTTCAGACAAGACCTTAAATCTGTGGCCCTGTCTGCTCTGAAAATCTCGATAGAAGCTGTTCACCTGCACATCAATGTGATCAACATTTTCAACTTGAGATGGATAACATTTCCTTGTAAATCCCTTGGCACCAAAGATTAAAGGGATGTTTTCCCCACCAGCCTGTCCTGTTCCCTTACCTGCAGGCTGGATATTTTGCATGAACTCATGGGATATCTTATTTCTTCTCAACTTGTACAATGGAGGATGACACTTTTTGAGGCTCCTCAAGCAATTTACAGATACTAACATAGAAAAGCAACGCTCCAGGGGATGGGTAGATAACCACATTTTATTGATGGGGAGAAAAAAGCATATGGAGGAGGGAAGTATTAAGGGCATCACAATAAATTAATGGCAGACCCAAGAATGGAACCCAGGAGTCTAAATCGATCCATTAAGAGAGCACTCCTTCCGTTGTATTGGACTCTGTCATGCGCTTGAGAGAGGAGAACGTCAGCTACTGTGCAAACATGAGCTGCCCAGTGAGGGGGAACAGCACTGCTGATTTCTAGGATGAACAAATCAATCTGCAAAATTGCATCCTCCTTTTTATTAGCACTTCAAAATGAGCTTGGGCCTGTAATGAGTCAAGGACCTAGTTGTGCATCTCTGCTCTGTAAACCCTGGCTCACTCCCCTCACTGTGTATCTGGCCCAGTTGGGGCTGGATGAAGCATGGCTCTTTGTGTCTGAACCTCAGGATTTCTAGGGAGATATTTTCTCTGTGGGAAGTGGAGGAGAAGAGAGAGAATGGGAACAGGCTTTGCAGAGGACTGGTTCCTTTCTGCCATGCCCATTTCCTGTAGTTCTTCTCTCAAAGCTGACCTACTCGCATAGGGGTGAGCAGCACTGCTTAACTAAATATTCTCTTCCTAGAACTCTACTATGACCGGGGAAACCACCATGAGTTTGTGTCTCTGGTGAAGGACCTGGCCCGTCCTGGTGAGTTCACCCAGTCACAGACGTTCGACTTTGAATTCACGCATGTGGAAAAACCGTACGAGTCTTACACAGGGCAGAATGTGAAGTTACGGTGAGTCTTCTGCTGTCGGGTTTCTCCCGGTCCCAAGCTCCTTTCTTTGCCCTGTGCATTAATTTTCATGCAGTGTCTTTCTAGTAAGAGCTACAGTACGGGAGGTACCCCAAATGACTACACATCTACAAATTGTACAGCAACACGAGGGTCTAATGCCTATGTCTAACAGTCGAACTCGGAAAAATAGATAGAACTACACTCTACCTTATATATAAGGAACAACTGAAAATCCAGTAGGGAACTGACAACTTTGACAGTGTGATAACATAGGGCTAATCTACAATGGCTTGTGTAGTCGCAGCAGAGCTCTCTAAAAAAGCCACCTCCATGAGGGGGCATAGCTAGGGTGACCAGATGTCCCGATTTTATAAGGGCAGTCCTGATTTTTGGGTCTTTTTCTTATATAAGCTTCTATTACCCCCACCCCCGTCCAGATTTTTCACCCTTGCTGTCTGGTAACTTCTAAAATTTGATTTCCCAGGCATTCTAGCCCAAGCTGTTTCCCCACAGCAGGGAGGAAGTATTGATAAAATGCTGTTCCCATCTGAGAGGGGCACCACACACCCAGTTAATCCTGCAGAGAGAACAGAGCAGTGATGATAATTTCTATAGGCTGTTGAAGAAATTAGTTTCTAATCTGTATCTCGCTAGTAATACACAATTATCTTATGCTTATGTCACTGGACTCTCCTTTTTAAACTGAATTTTGGCCCTTCATGTGTGTTGAGCCCCTCAAGCTGCTGTTTGTGTGTGGGGTCACAGTATAGTCCCATTTCGTGTTGAAGCACTAGGAGCATGGGGGTGGATTGACAGTTCAGATACTGTGTGTAGGATGCGTAGAAAATCTGTGGAAAATCTACCAACTCCTGTGAAAGCCACACGTTGAAAAGGGAGGTCTTGGCCCATTCTGTCATTCCTCTTTCTCCCCCTCTTCTAAAACTCACGCTTCTCTCTCTGGCTTCCCCTCTGTTCCTCCAGTCTGCAGCTACTTCTTGATATCTCTTGTCTGTGCTGCAACTGTGATCGCTCATGCCAGCAAAAGGCTCTGTGCATCTGATCCTTGGCTGAAATGGAATGTTAAATTATCAACACTTGTGATAATGGAATGCAGCGTCGTCTTGGGACAGCATGTTAAGTGCTGAGTGCAGTTCCAGAAGCTTCACGGCGAGCTCAGTATTAAAATGCTGCCTGTTGTGGCTACTCTTGTGCATGTGGATCATGCTTGAGTTGCTCCTTTTCTTTTTCTTGCTTAAAAAATAAGGAAAACCAAAGTCTCTTCTGATTCCCAAAAGCTTTGCTCTTTTATTGCCAAATAAATTGAATGTCTGATCATTTGCTTCAGTCTCCAGTAGAGTCAGTTAAATGTGTTTCAACCATCCTGTAATCAGGCCTGCTTATTTTAATCGTGGCTGAAATGAAGAAGTGTCTTGCTGACATGTTGTTCTTTACAAATTGTAAATCCTGTTTCAGAGTTGGGCTGTAAATGTATGCTGTCACCTTGAAATCTAGTCAATGTGTCAAATGCTGGGGCTGCATTTAAGAGGTCTGGATAATTTTATGATTGATACTTAGTTACCTAGGTGGTGATTAATGTACTCGCATCTCATGCTTTAGGGCAATAAATGTTGCCCTAAAGGCTGGAACGTCTCCCCTGTATATGCAGTGTACAATTGCTCAGGTGCACTACAAGGGACTTTGACCTTCTTCTAAACCGCCATGGAATTGTCAGCTATAGGAGGCAGGTTACTGAACTGGATGGATCAGATAGTTTGAGTGGCTCCATCAAAGCCCACGTTCCTCTCTCCTCCACCCTAACGCCTCTCTCCATGGCTTTTGCACCCGATGACGTAGTCTGAAAAGGTTCTAATGGATGAGGGGTTCCCCTTGCAGGTATTTCCTCCGAGCGACTGTCAGCCGCAGATTAAATGATGTAGTGAAGGAGATGGACATAGTTGTGCACACACTCAGCACCTACCCAGAGCTCAATTCCTCTATCAAGATGGAGGTGGGAATAGAGGACTGCCTGCACATCGAGTTTGAGTATAACAAATCCAAGTAAGTGTCCTGAGAACGGCTGCTCAGTAGAACTCCCTGCGTGAAGGGATGCAGCCTGCTGGGTGGGGCCGGGCAGGACTCTTAGGGTATGTCTCCACTGCAAAAAAAACAGCAAAAAAAGCCCCTGCTGGCTCATGCCAGCTGACTCAGGCTCATAGGGCCGTTTCATTGCAGTGCAGACTTCGGGGCTCAAGCTGCAGTTCTGGGACCCTTGCAAGGTCCTAGAGCCCCGGGCTGCAGCCCGAGCCTGAAAGTCTACAGCAATGAAACAGCCTGAGTCAGCTAGCACAGGCCAGTTGTGCGAGTCAAATGGTTGTGTAGACGTACTCTTAGAAGCTGCTTAACTTGACTAGATATGCAGAGACAGCTCCTGTTGTAAACAGGTGGGTTTATTTTACTCAGATTGAGTACTCTCATTGTTCTGAGTCCCGGGTGGCCCCATGGAACAGCTTTTACTGTTTGCCAGAATGGCACAATTAAATGTAGGACTATATGGCTGTTAACTCAGGCACAGAAGTTGGAAATTAGCAGTTCAGGCTACATCTAGTCCATCCTTCCCGCCCAGTGCTGGGGCATCATCCTGCAGGGCGTTGTTTTAAATTACCTAAGCAATTGCCACTGGGAGACTTGGATCTTGTTGGGAAGTTCTTATGAATCTCCAGCTTAAAATGTCTCCTCATTTCATCCAGTAATCCCACTCAGACTTGCTGATGCCTGGAGAACTGAGCATGAATGTATAGTTATTGCTTGGAGCAGCCCAGAATGGGTGGCCAAGGTGCCCATAGAATCTGAAGTGGGCCCTGAGGAGAATGGGGAAATGTCTGACAGGCACATTCCAGCTTGTCAACTTGTTTCCTGCTCTGTTATGCAGAGACCAAAACTGATCCTGGCTGTCTTGCCTATCCTCCCAAGGTACCACTTAAAAGATGTGATTGTTGGAAAAATCTACTTCCTGTTGGTGCGGATCAAGATCAAACACATGGAAATAGATATCATCAAGAGAGAGACAACAGGGACTGGCCCCAATGTTTACCACGAGAATGACACAATAGCTAAATATGAGATCATGGATGGGGCACCTGTGAGAGGTGAGAAGGGATGGGGAACCATTTACATTCCTCTCCTATAATCTTTGGGGGACCAGAGCTTGTTTTGCACCATTAATTTTTGCAGGAATGTGGGACCTAGTGAGAGTCCCATAAAATCATCATCTATTTTCAGCTGAGTGCCTGTTTTCTTGTGTGGTAATACCTGGTTCATACATCCCTCTTCACTGGTGAATCTAATGGCAGCTTACAAACATGGGGGAAATTGAAGCACATTGCTGGTGTCTTTAAGTTGCCTAGCAAGTCAGTGACACAATTAGGAATAGATTTCCACTACTGACTTGGGCCTGGTCTCAGAACATAGTGCTGAAAGGTGTTATCTTATCTCATTGCCAATCCCCTGAGATATCTGGTCTCTCTGGATGATCGTGTTCAGCGGTGGTGATTTGCAGTTATGTTCTAGAACTCCCATGTCAGCAGCGAGAAGGAATGTCATTCCATTCTCTTTCTCCTCCAATGCTGTGGGCAATGAAAGGAACTGTGCTGTTGAAATTGAGGAAGGATGCTTGCCACAAAGGGCGTGACCTTGATAAGGAGTAAGCATGCTAACTGCTATTCTGTGGGAGCTGAGGGCATTTAACCCAAATCCCATCCACCATTGGTAAGCTATGCCAGACTCAGGCACAGAGTTGCAAGAGTTAGCTTGCTCTGGTTCTACGTTATTGTGCCAGTGCTGTCCTCGTTAGATTTGAATCAATATGTTGTGTCTACACTCATGCCTTTTGCAGGGGAGTCCATTCCAATCAGACTCTTCCTGGCAGGCTATGAGCTGACGCCCACTATGAGAGACATCAATAAGAAGTTCTCGGTGCGTTATTATCTCAATCTGGTGCTGATAGATGAAGAAGAAAGGCGCTACTTCAAACAGCAGGTGAGAAAGGGTGCAACTCCACTGTGGGGTGGACTGTAGCCAGCCAGTCAAGTGCTTCTTCAGGAGCTCCATTATAACTAGCAACAGAACATTGGGCAGTTTGGCTGGTGATGTGGGGGAAGATGATTCTCCCTGGGTACCCTCTGGAGCCAAATCATTTGGGGCGTGGATAGAGAAGGCATCTACCTATCAGGCTCAGTAACGGATGCTCCTTGGAGAAGGATTTTCCATCGTAATCCTCCTATCAGTTCTCTGTGCTGCATTAACCATGACAGTACTGCTCAACATACTAGGACAAACCTGGCATCTAGTGGCTACCTCTGACCCATCCTCTCTGAAGTGCTACCATCTTGCCTTCCAGAGGTCTGCACTGCCTTGAAGCTGTAATGGCCTTTCCTAGCTGAAGGATGTAGAGTGGAATAAGCCAGCATATGGGGATGGGTGCAAGTTACTGCTCCATCAGCTTAGGCAGATGTTCAAACCTATGAGTACATCCTGGGTGGGGCCATTGTCGCTGCTGCGTGTCCTAACGGGGCCTGCTGTCTGTGTCCTGACAGGAGGTGGTGCTATGGCGGAAAGGAGACATTGTGAGGAAGAGCATGTCCCACCAGGCAGCCATCGCCTCTCAGCGATTTGAGGGGACCTCCTCCCATGCTGAGGCAAGGACCCCCAGCCAGTCTGCAGAAAACAGCCGGGAGTGAAAGGCCCTGTGGAGCGAGGCTGCTGCAAGAACCCAAGCGTCCGGGGCTGGCAGCAGCAACAAGGGGAAAAGAGAATATTTTACCAGAGACTTATGAAAATCAATATCAGTTTTTTGACTTAATTCTGATCTTCGAAGGACCAGGAGGGTGGGGAGGGGCAATGTAAGCTACAGCAACCACGGCACAAAGTTGAACGTACCTCAGTGCTCTCCAACCTCCTACATTCCTCTGGGGTAGGCTGCTTTTATACATGCAGGGGCCATGGGCTGCCTGGCTTTCCTGTTGCGAGGAGACCCCTTCACCGTGACAGTGGGAAGGAGGGAGGGGGAAGGGGAAATTTGGTGTTCCTCCTCGGCGGTAGACATGTCACTTTGGGCACGTAGGAAGACATTTTGCTGCCACCGAGAAGCCCTCATGAGGTGAGTGGGAGGAGGGAGCCTGATGACGCATTTCAGTTGGAAGGCGGGAGTATGCGAGAGCAGAGTTTAAGCTTGAGGTGTAGCCTGTTTGATGGGTGTCCCCTTCTCCCCACTGTGCTGTTCCTGGAGTGTCTGTTGCAAATGGTTATATAACTAGTTGAATCAGCTCTGTGAATAGCAGAGCCAGGTTGTGCAGCATAGCAGCTGCTGCTGCCTTTGTGCCCTTGCCTTGGGAGCCTATGGATGCAGTGTCTCAGGGGAGCAGGGGTTTGGTTAATTTTAAAAAGGTAGATGGCAGCTGTGTGTGGAATTGACAGGCATACGGATACAGTACAAGGCAGATGAGGTATGGGTGAGCTAGCGGAGCTGCTAGGCAGTGATCTGGGAGGAAACTGTCCAATAAAAGAGAGTGCACAGAGCCTTGATAGTCTTGCCTCCGGGAGGTCAGACTGTAGTTTGTAATCCGTGCTGTGTGATGAAGCCACGCTGGTGCAGCTGAGCCATGGGAAGCATGTGTATGTAGAAGAGGGTGAAATAGCAGAGCCGTTTTACAGATTCCACATGCTGTTGTGGGAAGCAGTTGCAGTCAGGTCTCTAGGAGTTGTACAGGGAAAAGCGTTGCGGTGTGAGAGAGAGCAGAATTTGTGCAGTGGCCTGTGTGGCCTTAGGTGCTGCAATAAGTGATGGACTGTTTCCCTTCTGGCTTTCTCCTTGCTTCCAGTTTATCTGAATAAAATTCTGCTTCATCTAGCCCTAGGATTCACCCCAGTGGTGCTGTGATTAAACCTCATGGGGACTTCCCTGATTGGCTGAAAAATTTCTGAAAGAGTACCAGGGTGGGACAAGAGATGACATGTGGGTGTTCTTTAAATGCACCTGTTTGCAAAAGGCTTGAAGGATACCCCTTGAGCACCTGGGATGTGCTATTACTATTCCTGGCCAGTGGGACACCTTTGTTTAAGGAGCTACTGGCCTGTATGTGCTGCTAAGTGAAGCGAAGTGGCAGATAAAACTTTCTGCTTCCATACAGACAGTTCTTGGTCAGTTGGGCCTGATGAGAACAGTCGTGATAGTGTCTTTGGGCATGAATCTATCTGAGGACCTGAGCATGTGGTGTCTTTCACTCTTAAAATAAACTCCACTTAATCTTTTGAGTTAAGTGGGATCATGAGAATCTACCCAGAAGGGATTCAATCCTCCTTTAAAGTTCAGAGATGGTCTTTTAGACTTAAGTGGTTGACTGGATTTGGGTGTTCTCCATCTTTTTTAGATCCCTTTATAGGAAGCAGGTAATAAAACCTCCAACCAGCATATGGAGACAGAAACCTGAACTAAACCAGGACATCAGTTCCCTCTAACGGGAGCTGTACCGATGGTTTTCCTGACATTCCGCCAGGTTTGCTTCTGAATCTGGAATTTCCTCTGGTTAGATATAGAGCAGTTCTCTTGCTGCTGGGAAGTTAAAGCATCTTCTGCAACAAGCTGTGTGTGAGACAGTGCCCTGGTGCCTGTAGTGATGGTGGGGTCTGGGTGGGAGTGGGGTGACGTTTGTGTAGTAAGAAAGCTCCTATAGTTAGTGATAACTGTGTTTTCTGCTTGCCAAACTAAGTTTTATTTTCACTCAGTCACGCGTAGAGCTATGGTTCTTAACCTGGATGGAGAGTTCTGCTCTGTCCCGGGGGACATTAATTGCCCCTTCTCTGCTGTGAACACTAGTGTCACACCGTGTTCTGCACTGTAGTAGTGAGGATGTGTGGCTTACTCTGCCTCTGTATGTGAGGGGTCCCTGCTGTGGACTGGAACGGCAGTCTCCTCCTTCAGACCAAAGCAAACTCATTAAAGGTAGCTGCTTTGTTATATCACGCGTAGGGGTAGCAGTGTGCTTTGGGCCTTGTGTAGCTAACGAATGTGGATGCTACTTCGGCGGCTACCCTGCTCTGCATCTACCCCATTAAGAGGGATCCAGATGTGCTGTGGCAATGCACAATCATTTGAAAACAGGTGAGGCTCCCTTTGGGAGATAGTCCAGGTAACAGACGGTATCTGCGTGGCTGAGCCTAGCCGGCTGCACCCTGGCCTCATCTCAAAACCGCCCTCCTGAAATCCCTTCATGCTTGAATACTTCTCTTGGTTGTAGTATGTGTTGGTGTTAAGAAGCCCGGTGGGTGAACACAGCTCTGCATTGGGTGAGTGGTGAAACAGGATCAGAGATGGACCTGAGGAGATTGCTTAAAGATGGAAATCCCCTTCTCCCCTCCCTGGAAAATTTTCAGACGGCACCTGCTTGTCACTGTGAGAGGGATTGTAGTAAGATCAGGCCTCTGATACAAGGGTTTATGTTTCAGGGCCTCATCTTACGACAGAGCACCACACCGGTAGCTACTGACAACAGGGATTAGTCAGAAAAGGTGCATGAGCCAAAATGTTTCCTTTTGCTGACTTTTTCTCACCTGTGTCTCCCTCCTCATAGGACTAGGCTTGAGGAGTCACCCCTCCACCTTTTTACCTTCTCTGATTAGATCATTCAACCTGCCTTCTCTTATGCCCCGTGTTTGGGGTGATGATACCTGCCTCATCTGTAATGATTGGCTCTTGAGAGGAGAGGCATGAAAATTCAACTTCAAGCCTCTTCAGAAAAAAAAAAGGCAACTGTTTAATAAGAGGAGCGGGGAGCTATTGTGACTTTCACAGCCTACCCCATGCTGAGTTGTTTTATCCTGTGCTGTGGGTGTCCCTTCTCCTCCTAGCAGTTTCACACTGCGGGGGAGTGGTGCATAGGTACTGAACGAAGCAGTGCAACTTGTAATTTAGCCTCTGCAGTGTTTACATGTTTCTTAATTCATCTTTTCAATGGCTGTATTTTAAAATTTGTTTTTTGTCTCTTGGATTAAAAGGGCCATTCTAGGCTTTCAAATGCTGTGCCTTGGTTTGTCCGACTTGTTTTACGTTGCAGTTCTAACTGTCCTACCTATCCTCAGGCCCGGCACTCAGCAGGCACCTGAGGAAGGGAGAACCCAGCGCTTTCTCTGACTGTGCTGCCTCTAAGGTTGTGGAGCAGAAGTGCTTCTTACTGGGGAAAGTTAATTGGCCCTACTTTAAGCCATGTAAAGCACACCTAGAGTCATGCTGAAAGAGGACATTTACAGCTACTCCATCCCAGTGGGTTGGTTTTTTCTCCTTTTACCAGGACCTAGAGCAAGCTCAGTAAGTGAACTGGCTCTGATCGCTAGCGCAGCACAAGGATTAAACCGCATCCCGCATGATTAGGCCCTAAAGGCTACAGTATTAGTAACCTGAAATCAGGTCTTAAACTATCCATGCAATCTGCTTTGCTGACTGTGTATCCTTGCTCTTCAGAGATGTCCCTCTGCACCACAGAAGGGTTTGCACTGAAGAGCAGAAGAACCTTTGTGTGTCTTGCCACCACCTATAATAAAGGCAATCAAGAAGGCAAGCTCTTTTCCTGTTCTCTCTAGTAAAGAGGAGCTGAAAATCCTTCCCCAGCTTTGAAAAACTACCACTGACTTTTTAAAAAGCTTTATTTAAAAATAAGCACAGTGCACCAAAATAACAGTGAATATACACACCTCCTTTTGGTCTGCTCTCAGCATCTTCCCTGGGGCTGGGTTTGAGAATATAAATTTGGAAGGGAGGGTTCTGACTGGAGGGCGAAGGGGGCATTTTCATCCTTGATAGGCCCAGCTGTTGCAGTCTGTCTAACTTGATTTCTCTTCAAGGCTCAAGACGAATTCAAATTCCTCTGAGTGAAGGGGCAGGAAAAGACAGTCAGAAGTGGAACCTAAGCAAGGGGTTCTCCTTAGAAGGAATCTTGTCAAGACCCCACCCTAGTACAGGGAAGGTTCTTACCGTCTGTCAGGGGCTGGACAGAGAGCCTCTGCCTGGTGAAAAGTGTCATGTCCTTCAGCGGGCCTCCCGAAGCTCTGTGCGCCTGGTGGTGAGCCTTCAGCTCGGACAGGGGAATGAAGCGCTTAGTCATCCGCACAAACTGGACGTCCACCTGGTGAGTGGGGAGACACAGGCATTGAGGGAGCACAATTGTTAGAGAGGGACAAGAACTACTGACATTAGAGCAGTGGTTCTCAACCAGAGGTCTTCCGAAGGCTACAGCAACTCATCTAGATATTTGCCTAGTTTTACAACAGGCTACATAAAATGCACTAGTGAAGTCAGTACAAACTAAAATGTCATACAATGACTTGTTTATACTGCTCTATACACTATACCCTGAAATGTAAGTACAATATTTATATTCCAGTTGATTTATTTTATAATTATATGGTGAAAATGAGAGAGTCAGCTATTTTTCAGTCATAATGTGCTGAGATGCTTTTGTATTTTTAGGTCTGATTTTGTAAGCAAGTAGTTTTTAAGTGAGGTGAAACTTGATGGGAGGGAAGACAAATCAGACTCCTGAAAAAGGGTACAGTAGTCTAGAAAGATTGAAAGCCACTGCATTGGAGCAAGGAGTCGGTTTCCTTGTTGGGGACAAGACCTTTATTAGGGATGTAGGGCTGATGTCAAATACTACCCTACAGCTGTGTTCTTGTGCTGTAAGAATGAACGCTGCCTAGTATAGACTCAGCTTGGGACTTAAAGGTGTGCACAGTAATCTTCCTTCCCCAGCCACTGAGCTCTACACTAGGGAGGGGTTAGAGGTTCTGTTTTTAGGCAGTAGGGTTTTCAAGAGAGGTGGTAAGAACTTAAGGATGTATGGATTTCCGCACCCTCCAGGAAGGAGGACAAGGTAGAACAATGGAGCAGGGAAACACCTGGAATAAATTCCTTCTCATGACAGAGGTGATATAGGTTTGAACAGAGGCTTTCATAGACCAGGGAGGCCATCAGATTCGGTCCCTTCTTCTGCCTACCACATCAGTGTTCAGAACTGGCTGTGCGTGTAACTTAATACATTACCATGGACCACTTGGGGTTCTCCTTGGTACTGGAGGAATCGTAATGAGGGTCCTTCTTGTCAAACTGAGTGTGGTCTGGGTAAGCCGCCTTCACAATCTAAAATTAAAAGGGAAGCAGAGTAGAGAGTCATGAGTAAGACTAGAATTGTTGACACCTCCTGACCCACCATAAATGAGAGAGAGGGCATATCAGAAGGAACACCTTTAGCATCCCTTCACTATTATGCTTTACAAGTACTAAGTAGCTATCTAGACACCCTCTGAGCTTGGTGAGATATATGCAGTTTCCATATGGGTAAACTGAGTCAGAGGTTTAAGGGACTTGCCTAAGGTTTCAGTCAGAACTGGGCATAGAATTCAAGGCCCTAACTAACAGCAGCCAAAAGCGCACATCTCAGGGTATAAAGTCACTGAGTGTTGAAGCAGGGCATCTGGTTGAATGATCAGGGACGGGGGTTCCTGCACTCTGCCTATACCTCTCATGATCAGCCAGCTAAGTATTCCTAGCAGCAGAAGATATGAGATGTCCACCAAAAGATCTTGCTGAGAAGTAATGGGGCAATACTGCTGCAGAGTTAGCCAGTTACCCCTTGGGTATGACCATAGGAGTCCATTCTAATGCGATGAGATTCTTCTTTATATTCTCTGCCCAAAGCATTTTAAAACACTCAGAGCAACAATGTGCCAGTGGAGGAAGGTGGGCAAGGCCCAGGTCACTGCGATACGCGTATACTCTTAAAATCTTGCAGACCTACAGAGGTCAGCTGCTGAAGTCTAATCCTAAAGACCACCTTGGAACTCAATGGACCAGATTCTATTCGGACATTGGTGTGAATCTGGCATAACTCCATTTCTTTGTCTGGAAACACTTCAGCACGAAACTAGTGAGATCACATAAGTTGGCTCTGTTTCTATTGGGAAGGATGAAGGGGGGCGTCAGCACTGCTAGTCTGTGAACCAGTGATTGTAGGCTCTTCACAATTAATGATTCGGCTACTCTTGCATTTCTCTGGGGTTGAGAGAGGAGCAGGGCTAATGTGCTGCTGTTTCCAATAGACTAGCCGTGAAGTATTTTGCTGTTGCAAGGATTAGAAAGAGGCTCTCACCTTAATAATTCCAGTAATCCCAGGCTCTTTGCAGTTACTGTGATAGAAAAATGCCTCTTGCCCAACTTTCATGTCTCTCATGAAATTCCGTGCCTGTCAGATGATTAAATAAGAGACCACTGAACTTTGTAATTAAGCCATGAGGAGGGCCTGCAGTGTCAGCTACATGAAGGCTTCAAAAGGCTGTCCCCATTAGTTGCTTAATGAGACCTACTCGTACAAACATCCCTGCAAATGTCAAAATGTTTTTTCTCTAAGTTCACAAAAGAAAAACGGACTAAAGACCCAGGGTCTTAGTAGCTATAAAGTCTACTGGACTTCAACAGCTCTGCCATCCTTATTCAGCACCTGCAAGAGTCTGAAGTTCCCCGTTACAGAACAAGCAGCAAAGCTGATTTTGTTTATAAAGAGACAAAACTGCTTAGATTTCCCACTGTACTAGTGTGCCAAAACAGAAAACTACATAGACAAAAAGCTGGAGTCATGTTAGCTGGGGCTTTGCAGAAAAAAACTGAAGAGGAAAGAAATGAGAGTTGATGTTTGTTTTGAACCTACATATTTCTTTCTGAAACCAGACAGAAAAATCAGGTGACTTTCCAGAGGACTGTGGCCTGCCTGAATATGTCTGGGGAGATAATTTTTTTTTAAGTCATAGATATTATCCACAAATGCTCTTATCAAAGTGCAGGAAGTAGGAATAATTTACTTAGTGTACACAGGGGATGAATTTGGGCACAGGAGCAGGCAGGGTGAACAAGTCATCTATTTCACCTGCAGTTTGGCATTTATAAAGAGCTAATTTTTGTTTTCTTATTCTTTTCAATAGTGATATTTCAGTGATGCTGTATTTGCAAACTGGGCCTTCAATCACTGCTCCTTACCTGGTAATTCCTGACTCCATCCCAGCATGCTGTCTGATTGGGTTGAGCCTTTAAGTCTTCAATGCCGAACTGCCCAATCAAATTAAAAACAGGAGGTTAGACTTGGATAGGAATTTGAATTTCATAGATAAAAGCCTTTCTTATAGTCCATGTACATTAATGTGTTTCTAGGGCGTCTCATCATACTACCTGGTTTACAAAGCTTTTGGTCCCTGCTTGGTTTAAAGTAAAGGAAGTTAAGCTGTAGAGGGAATGCTTTGATAATCCAAGGACCAGGTCTGAAATAGACGCCTTGCTACCACTGATTAAAAATCCTAGTAGGGTCAATTCAACCATTCGTGGTCACAAGGTACATAAACAGAGTTCCACCCACAGTGCCTGGTGTAGCTTTTTTACAGGATCTCTCGGGGCCTGGAAGAGAATGAAATCTATGTGCGCTTGCGCCAAGAAAGAAAAGGGTATTTGAGAAGAGGGTGACTCTTTATTGTGAAAGAAAAAATAAGGTAATTTTGATATTAAACAGAACCTGAATCCTGTTATCCCACAATCCATAAAATTTAGAAGCTAGCCCTCTATCTAGAAATAGAACAGCTTCCATTCCTCCTCATCCCTGAACGCATGTGCTGGGATGGTGACAGTAAGGAAGATCCAGTGCTTACTTTCACATCCACTCCCTTCTCAAACCTGCTCTCTGGTTCTGATTTCATCAGCCAGTGGCTGTATGCTTGCTTGCTTCCCTGCACGCTAGGGCAGGCCCGCTTCTTGGTAGCCTTTCCTGTGTCACTCCCCACAGGCTTCGAATTCCTCTCCGGAGCTGCAGGCATCATGGATTCTGCCTCCTCCTGAATCTTTCTTTTGGCGAATTTAGCAGCAGGCCTCTCTTTATCTTTAAACAAAGACAGCATGAGTGGAGAAATCAGAACACATTGTTTCCTAATTTGACAATTGCTGTAAACATCTGACATATCCCAGCAGGCTGGATATGGGACAACATTTGGCTAGACAAGGAGTTTTGGTGGATCCCAGCCGCTAATTTAGGCAATTGACATCACTTAAAGATTTCCAGCATATCTGGAATGTGTTCCAAGGTAAAAAAACAGGAGTGTTACCGTTGGTTGGACAGCTGTGGTCTAGCGATTGCCAAGGTTTTGCTCGTACTGTCATTTAAATATAGAAAAGCCACAATAGTGTATTAACTTGACTCAAAAATTGGCCCAAATAAAATTCAACAGCTGGACTATTTTGGACTAACAGATGAGAAACTAAGTGCAGGCAGGCAAACTCTTTGAATTAGCCTGTAAGTGAACGTACAAAAATTGTATATCAGTGTACTTTATTTTTAAATATCCTGTACTACAGCACCTAGAAGCCTCAGAGGTATATACCCCACTGTGCTAGAAGCTAGCTTCCTGAAAATGGTTAAAATCTTACATAGCATGCAGCCAAGAGAGTAAGTAAAAGGCACAGAGAGAAAAAGTGACTTGCCCAAGTTTGCATGTCAAATAAATAGCAGAGGCGGGGATACAACTTCTTGTGCCCTAACCTCTAAGTCACATTACCTCTAAGGCTGTTGGTTAGTTATTTGATAATATTCTTCTGTGTCATAGCAAGTAGTATAGCAACAATATTACATAGTATTTTGACTTCGAGTACCTTAACAGTGGACAATCTAAAGATGCTTTACAAATATTAATTCATTAAATATCCTATCACCCTTGTGCTGTAGGGAAACATCACTATCCCTTATTATATAGATGGGAAAACTCCTGTCAGGCCCATATGGGTCCCCAGATAATTTACAGAAGAGAAACACACAATCTGCAAAATCCTTGACTCTGAAAAGATGGGCAGCTTATAGGCAAGTATAGAGATGATTTGTCCATGTTTTCACTATAAACTGGAATCCACACCCAAATATAAGAACCCAACAGCCAAAAAACTACAGGTGTGGAGCAGGTTAAGACTTCTGCACAGACCAGCCAATTGTGCTCTGCTTCTCTTTTTGCCTGGCGGAGACATCTTTGGCTTCCTTGCACTAGTTTCTCTGCAAGTAGAAGCACCTATAGAGGCAAATTGGGAAACATTTGCTGTTACCACTTATTCAAGCAAAACAAGGAAAAAAACCATTCCATTCATTTAAAGAGTTTAAAGAAGTAAAAATTGGCTATGATGTTAGTATTCAGCTGTGATTTATAATATATATCGGGGAGGAAGACTCTCCAATGAGCTGCTCCTCTTCTACTGCTTAATGGTGGAAATTTGTACATATTTTGGCCTTTCTGTCAATAATCTGGGACCCTTTGAAGATGGTACCGGGGGGGACAAATGTTCCCTTTGTCCCTGTCCACCTTCTCCTCCCACCCATCCCTGTAGCGGCCTGGGCACCAGCTATGCTGCTGCTGAAAGGGTACAAACATTCCCTCTTCTAGGTGCCAGCCACTGGCGTCCTCTCCTGGGAGCACTGGATGGTTCATGGGACAGAGGCTGGCAGCTCTAGGTGACAGGTACCAGGGGTAGGTGTTGGACCAACCTGATGTCTGCTTAGTGAGCTAATGGGCGATTTTGCTGGTAACTACAGCAGAGCAGTTATTGCTCCCCAGGCTCCCTCCAGCACCAGCTTACCCTCACTACCCCGTATCCCCATGCCCAGGGCTTACTCCTCCTCTCTCCTCCCCCACCCCAATGCCTCCCCCCCCCTTTATCCCCTTCCATCCCCCCACTTCCATGCCCCGGGGCTTGCTCCCCCCTCTAACCACCCGCTCCACCGTCCCCAGGGCTTCCCTCACCAGCTGCAGCAGCCCCTCTCTGCGCGGGGATGCTCCGGGCTGCACAGCGGCGCGGGGGATGGTGGGGGGCGGTCCAGACCCCGGCTGCCTGCTTCTTAGCTTCCTGAGCGTCGGAGGGCAATAAAAGTTATGCAAACGTGCAGTGCCTTTAAGACCTGCCCAGCGGCCAATGGGAGAGCCTCGAAGGAGGGTGGAAGGGGGACTACAGCCTCCCCGCGCGGTGCTTTCTGGGCGCTGTAGTCCCGCGCCCCCTCCTGAGCCGGGGATCCTTTGCGGGCTGCCCTCCGCTGCGGACTACAACTCCCGCAGTGCGGCCCGGCCAGGCGCCCCGGCGCAGGAGGGCTGCTGGCATGGCTTGGAGAAGCTGCTGCGGGTTAGGGGTCCAGCTGCGGAGGGGCCCAGGCTGGCCCCAGGTGTTAGGGCGCAGGAGGATCGTGTCCTGCATTGACCGTAAGCTTCAGGGCATAGGGGCCGAGCCCCCACAGTGCGCGGGGTTAGGCGCTGCAGAAAGGTTGAGGGGTATTGGGGAGCGGGGGCGCCCAGAGGCGATGGGGATGGGCGCATCTGAAATACAAGGGAGATGGTGGAGGGGCTGGAACCCATAAAACCAGCGCTGGGACTGAGCTACCTTCTTCTGTCCATTCTGGAACAGCTGGAGTTGCTGAGTGTGTTCCAAGGGGGTATGGTTATGAGTGGGAGCAATGCCATGCTTTTAAGAAACGGCACACTTAGGCTGTACGTCAGGAAAATCTTCCTGCCAGTGAGACCTTTCCAGCTGGAGAATGGTCTTTCTAGGGACTTTCACCACCTCTCATGTGTTGGTGCTGTTCAAACAACTTGTAAGGTGCCTTGACACATTGTAGGGCCTGCATCAAAGAAGAATCTCTATATCTAATTGTAAGTGGGAGTTAGACTAGATGATCTTTGCAGTCCCTTCTAACTCTATGATTCTAAGAAGTGGAAATTTCGTCAAGCAGAATGTAATTATGCACATTAGCCTTTAGCCAAGGCACTAGGATTCCTGTCTCTACTTTTGCAAGAAGTGCTTATAGGATCTCAAGATGTGGAGTACAAAAGGGGGAATGTATTTTGCTTATAACATTTATTGATTATTTATGATGTGTGAGGATGGTCTAAAGTGTGTGCTAATTTTTTTCTGCTTGTGTTTTTTTTGGCTTGTGTACTTCTAAAGATTAGAGGGTAAGCTCTTCAGGGCATGGACTCGTTCTATGTGTTTGTACAGCACCTAGCACAGCAGGTCCTAGCTGGGAGTCTCTGAATGTGGTTACAGTTGAAGATTTTAAAATGAGGAATATCAATTCTTGTCTTCCCAATTTTTGCTAAAGGATCCTGCTTTAGGATCTGGACCTGGGGATCAGGGGAGTTAATAGTTTCATTGCAGGATTTTGAAAACTGGGCTGTAGCTTTCCTACCTGTAACTGAGTGGGGAAGGGGAATAGGTCTGATTCTAGTTGAAATTCTTTGGGTTTGCTTTGCTTGGTTGGGTTTTGTTTAACTCTGACAAAAACAAACAGTTCTAACCTGCATGTGACTCCACATTGCCTTCTCCTCTCAGGGCTTGTCTGCAGGGATGTACTTATGTCATACGCTTGCATAGGTGTGACTTTCCCTGGTAAATTACTGGTGTAAATTGCAATGATGAAGCACATCTACGCTTAGGGCTCATACTAGTGTAACTACAGGGGTTCATTCCTCCACCTCTCCTTTGTAGACAAGGTTTTTCATGGAAGCTGGTTTGCAGTAAGTTTTGCTCTGATGTGAAGCCTCAACCCAGCTCTCCAGTGAGTTCTTAAGAAAAGCAAAGAAATCAAAAAGTGATTATTCTAATGGCGGGGGAGGGGAAATACCCAGCCAAACAACCACAACAAAAAAACAAGCCTGCAGAAGAATATCAAGGCTGCTTTTATGCATTAAAAATCCCAATCCCCCCCCCGCCCCGTCCCCGTTTTAGTTGTGTGTTGCAGTTCATATTCAGTGGCCACAAGAGATGAAGACC
Organism: Dermatemys mawii; assembly: GCA_007922305.1. Classification (NCBI taxonomy): domain Eukaryota; kingdom Metazoa; phylum Chordata; order Testudines; family Dermatemydidae; genus Dermatemys; species Dermatemys mawii. Next base: position 3,548,669 of record ML677397.1, on the reverse strand, counting down.
TTGGTTTTGTTTCACCAGAAGGCAGCCCCTCTGCTAGACCACTGCCTTGTAGCAGTATGCAGAGGCATTCATTCTGCACTGATTCATTGGGAGGCGCTCCTGACGCTTGTAATGCCACAGTGGGTCAGTGTGGATAACCAGGCTAAGAGATACTGGACCGTGAACAATAATTACTGCAATGTTTCAAATTGGTTTTGGGTATTAAAGAAGTGAGGAGGTTTGCAGCCTCCTTCCCCATCCTCTGAAAGCATCCGCTCTTCTTCCAGCATCCACAGGCCTGACCGAGGAGCAGAAGGAGTTCCAAAAAGTTGCTTTTGACTTTGCTGCCAAGGAGATGGCCCCTCACATGGCAGAATGGGATGAAAAGGTGAGAGCACAGGCCAGCTGCCAGCCCACAAAAGGGTTGCTTCACCCAACACCCTCCCCTCCCTCAGGAGCTCCTCTTGCCTGCATTAACGGACTAGTCATTTCTTCCCCCCACTCCCCTGAGCATCCTCCTTGCCCCAGCCCTGCAGGTAGTGGTGTCCTCAGTAGGTCCTTCCCTCTTGTTTAGAGTTAGTGGAAAGATTTCCTTCAGGGATGCTGATGCAGTGGTACCCTGCTGCCATTAGTGACCCCAGCAGGCAGCATGAGGAAGTCAGAAAACCTGCACTTGCTCCCTGATCTATCTAGCTGCCGACCTACCTGCTTAAACTTTGTGGAAGTTCAGAATTGGACTTCATGGCTCATTTTCACCGGAAGCTGGTTTTACTTTTAATCTCTTGCAATGCCTTTTTTCCCTTTGTGCCTCCGATAGGAAATATTCCCCGTGGAGACAATGCGGAAGGCAGCCCAGCTGGGGTTCGGTGGGATCTATGTGAAACCAGATGTAGGTGGCTCGGGACTGTCACGACTTGATACCTCCATCATCTTTGAGGCTTTGTCGACAGGATGTACCAGCACCACTGCCTACTTGAGCGTCCATAAGTGAGTGGGGGACAACTGGCTAAGCATCTGTGGTCAGTCTGGCTGAGAAACTCTCTTGCTTTGTAAAACTCTAAACTCTTTAGAAGGGAAAATGAATTAGATTGTAAACTCTCTGGAACAGCGGCCATTTTTTGTTCCATTTGTATAGTGCCTAGTACACTAGGGTTGTGGTCCATGATTGAAACTCCTAGGCACTACAACAATATTAATACTAATATAATTATCTCCGTACCCTTTTTACAGATGCTAAGGCACACAGTGACTTGTCCATGGTCTCACACTGAGTTGGTGGCAGAGTTGAGAATAGAATGCAGCTCTCCTGAATCTCAGCCCTGTACGCTGATTCCAAGAAGCTTTATGAAGTTTAAGACCCTGAGCCAGTCCCTGTGGCATGTAGTTGCTTTGTTCAGTTTCAGTGGGGAACAGTGTGGGTCTCCTAGGCTAGGCTAGATTAGCTCCGGAAAAGGCTGAAAACCTCCATGCCAGGGCATGAGCATTCTGTGATCACCCTTCTTCTTGTGCTTGTATGCATGCGTTATAACCCCATCCCTTCTCTCCTGGTGCAGCATGTGTGCTTGGATGATTGACACCTTTGGGAACGAGAAGCAGAGACACAAGTTCTGCCCATCCCTGTGTAGCATGGAGAAGTTGGCCTCTTACTGCCTGACCGAGCCGGGTGAGCTTCACGTACAAATAATTCCATCCTCTTCCTGTCCTGAGTCCCAGCAATGATGTATCAGTCACTCTCAGTGTGTGACTGATACATCTCACAATGACAATACATTTCACAACTCACAATGATGTATCAGTCACTCTCACATCAGACACACTCACTCTCTGCAAGTGAAACTCCATCTCCAGTTGTTCTGAGCTATCCAGTTCTCCATATGGCTTGTGCGCTTTACGGTATCAATGTAGCAAGGGCAGGTACCTCAATGGGGAACATCTCACGGTGCTGACAGTCTTCTCCCCTTAGTATACAGCAGTGGTGGGAAGGGCAAAGAGGAGTGCTATGATTCATTGAGGGAAGTGAGGAGCTGAAGGTACAGAAGGGTGCTTTGGTCAGGCGTCGGGGGGTTACACACGGATTTGCAGAATATGCAACAAAACTGCAGCTTCTGTTTTCAAGGCTGGTTAAACAAAATGGGTAAATCCTGTGGTAAAAGGGTGAATCTCTGTCCAGGGCACTTTAATAAATAAATCCACACAGATCTGACATCTCTAGTTTAAAGCCACGGGCAGTCAGAATCCCACATGAGCTGGAAGAGACCTGTTCCTCAGCCCATGATGATGTGGTTGACCATCCTGCTGTGGATTGCATGGCTCTAGAGGATGCTGCGGGGCAAGGGGACACAGCCCTCCTTGAGGTCAGTAGGAGTTATAGTCTGGTTTCAGGAATGCATTTGGCCCTGAGTCTGACTCATCATCATTCTGAGTAAACACACAAACTCTGGAGGAGAGAGGCAGCCTTGCCATCTCATTAGCTCCTTTCCTTCCCCACTAACAGGAAGCGGAAGTGATGCAGCTTCCTTGATAACGTCAGCCAAGAGGACAGGTGACACCTACATCCTTAATGGTTCTAAGGTACCAGCTTTTCTTGCCTTGAAACTCCCTGAGCACCCTGCATGTACGAGGGTCATTGCCATATCTGTCTCTCTCACTCTCTCATCTCTGCCTCTTCCTCTTTGCTTGTGGAACTGGAGATATCCCACTATTTCACATCGTCTCCAGTTGCTTCTCCCAGGGCAGGATCATCCCCCACAGTGTTTTCTGTAGGGCTTTGTTCAGTTCTGTTCTTACATCTCCCTTGCTGGTGGGACATCCGCCTCTTCCCTTGGAGACGTGGTTCCCAGCCCAGTAAATCACACTGTTGGGAAGCCCTGCCTGATGTTCAACCTACGTTTTCCTTTGCTGAACTTCCTCTCACTATTCCTAGCTCTACCCCCTCAGAGCATCCCGTACAACTCCTCTCCCTGGAATTTCTGCACTCTAACGACCCAATAATTGGAGCTGGTTATCATGCCTGCTTCTGTCTGTCCAACCCCAAATATGTCAGGCTACACCTGTTCATCTTGTGATTTCACCCCATAAACCAATCCCTCAAGCCCACCCCCCTTGTTTCTCTGTCTCCTTGTCTCTCCTCCCCTAGCTCTCTCTTCCCCTCGTCCCCCTCTCAGCTTCTTCTCTCTGCCCTTGGATCACCACACAAGACACCGAACTCCCTTTCAGCATGTCGTGCCTCATGGAGATTGTCTCCTGCTTCCCAGGCTCTGGGCATGGGCTCTCTGCATGCTAATTCTGTCTCATTTCCTGTGCCCCTTGCCAGGCCTTCATCAGCGGCGGTGGCGACACAGATGTGTACGTGGTCATGTGTCGCACAGGAGGGTCTGGCCCCAAGGGCATCTCCTGCCTGGTGCTGGAGAAAGGAACTCCAGGGCTCAGCTTTGGCAAGAAAGAGAGGAAGGTGAGAGATGCCACGCCATGAAGGTGTGTGTATGGTGGGAGGAACACAACAGAGGTAGGCCAAACTGGAGTAGAATGCTAGCTATCACGTCTGATCAGATAGCAGGCCACTCCAGTCCTTTACTGGGTGAGACAGCTGGACTGTTATTGTCTGCTATCCTGCTTCTTCACTGCACCGTAGCTCCAAATAATCCAGTGTCCTGACTTGAGGCCCCATTGAGGCGCACAGTGTGGGGAAACCTTGCACTGCCACTGCTCATGGTGTATCTCCTGCTTGAATAGGTGGAGGGCTTGAATCGCCGGGTTTGTCAAGCCAGCACCAGATACAGATTCACTGGATCTACACTATTTCTATAGACATTTGCATTTCAATTTCTGGTGCTTGAGTTGCTCATGAAGTTTAAGGGCTCCTCAAACCAATCAGGGTTCCGTATGGTGCAGACAGCCCCTGTGCAAGCTTCACATGCGCCTGACTCTCAGTCCTCACCAGGAACATTGCTGAAGTTCAGTCCTGACCCCTTGGCTAAGCTAGTAATGGGGTCTCTCCTGAGCAGAGCCTCCCAGCTCACGTGGTGCTTTGCATATGGACTACAGAGCTTTGGAGATCACTAAACTCATGATCCAGGCATTTGGAGGTACAAATCCAGCGAACTAAAACGGACCCACCTAAAGTGTCCTGAAAGTTACCATCAGAATCCAGCTGAAAGGGGCAGTGCATGGGTAAACGTTTAGTTCAGAAAGGCTGGAAGGGTGTCTGAACAGACTCCTTTTCACTGCAGGATCTGAGGGGTGCCACATTCTGTGTCTGAGTTACAGAGGTGCTCCCCTTCACAAGGAGGGAGAGAGCAGTGATAGACCTGTTCGTTCTCCAGCGAAGAACTGGATGTGCCCTGCCCTCCAGACAGTCTGAGATACTCCTGTCTTTCCCAGGTGGGCTGGAACTCCCAGCCGACTCGGGCCGTGATCTTCGAGGACTGTGCTGTTCCTGTGGCCAACCGGCTGGGCGCAGAGGGGCAGGGCTTCAGCATCGCCATGAAGGGCCTGAATGGAGGGAGGATCAACATTGGTAAGGCAGGCAACTGAGAGCAAAGGGAAGGGAGGGGTCTGTGGTCTCCTTGCTGATAGTCTAGTGTGGTGGCTGTCATGTAATATTCACTCTGTGCCCTTGGTTTCCCCCGCCAGCTTCTTGTTCTCTAGGAGCTGCTCATGCCTCTGTCCTCCTGGCCCAGGACCATCTCACCATCCGCAAACAGTTTGGGGAACCCCTGGCCAGTAACCAGGTGACTTTTCTGTCTACAAACTCTGCTCTTTCCACCACTCCATGCCTCAGGCTATCACACAAACAAGCAGCCAGAGCTTCCACATCCTGCCTTACACACATTCTGCTGGGTGAAGCTGGGACTGCAGTAGCTTCTCCCAGTGCTAATGTACTCGCATCTTCTTCTATAACATCTCCTGCTGGGAGGGGTTTGGGTGACAATAGTTCATGATAATTATTCGTTGGCCTTGTGATAGAAGAGAAGAAGGAGCTGGAGAAAAATACGGAGGCTGAGAGAGAGGAACTGGGGAATCAGGGGAGCCAGGGGCCCTGGCACAGAGGATCAGAGAGGCCTGAGCTTCATATGAAGGGAAGTCCTTTCTAGAAAGTTCCCTAAAAAGGAAATACAAAGATGGGGGCCCTGCCTGAGCAAGATGGGGGGTGGGGGACAGCACAGGGGAGCACCTGAGGGGACTGAGGGATATTCAGGGGATAGTGCCTGAGAGGGGGGGAAGGGTAAGGTGTGGGATTCAGAACAGAACCCCAGTTGAGAGGGCAGAGGGTTTTACTAGGGCAAGGCCCTATCTGAGGAGGATGGGTCGGGGGAGGTGTTTCTGGGCAGGGATCCACTGAGCCTCTGGCTTAACCTGGCCCCTTGTGCTATTTCCTTCCTGGCAGTACCTCCGGTTCAGACTGGCTGAGATGGCAACGCGCCTGGTGGCGGCACGGCTCATGGTACGGAACGCGGCGCAGGCGCTCCAGGAGGAGCGGGAGGATGCCATCACCCTGTGTGCCATGGCCAAACTCTTTGCCACGGATGAGTGCTTTGCAGTAGGTTTTCCAAGTCTCTGCTGGGGCTGTTGTAAGCAGAGACGTTCAGAGTTTCCCGTAGTGGCTGACACTGCTTGGGATTTCAGGAAGTCTCTTCAGTCTGCATGGTTCCAGCCCTGAGCATGTTTGGTGGGCCCTAAACTTAGTCTTGGGGGCCCCTTTTGTGGGCCAGAATCCTGGCCCACGTGTAGGCAGGAATCTTAGCCCCTCTGCAGGCCATGATCCTTCTCCCTGGGCATTCTTCGTATGCTGTAATGCCTTCTGCTGCTTCTTGGGGGCTCAGGCAAACCTGTGATTAGAGCATTTCATTTTTGTGATTTCAGCTACCTTTCAATGAGGTAATAAGGGTGCATGCCAGGGTGTCCATTACTTGCTTTTAATTCCTGGTTAGCATGTGTCATTGGGAGTGAGCGGCATACTCTAGTGCAATTACAGAATGCCATTTAATTAAAAGAAAAGAAGTCCCGAGCTATGACTTGTCTTGGATTAGTTAGATTTTGGAGTTGCCACTACATCCTGTCTTTCGCCCCCTGGATGTATACTGCCAGTGTGGCATATCTCACACACAGGATTAATTATAGTTACGCTTGGTACCGTCTTTAAATAAAGAGGCCTTTTATCCTGGAATTATCCTAGATGGCCATTAGATGGTAGTCTTGCGTTTGAAGTTTGGACCTAGACTCAGAAATGCAGAAAAAACTGCCTTGGTTGAGGGGAATTAAAATACATCTTGCAGCATTCCTTTTAAGATGATACCATTAGTTTTAAATGGTACATCTGGAAATATGGCAACAAACAGCATGGCATATAGTGATTAGAACAGAAGAGACTGGAATTTTGGACTCCTGGGTTCCATTTCTTCTTGGAAACGTGGTTTGGTGATTAGAGCATAGACTTAGTCCAGATTCCTGAGCTCTAGTCCTAGCCCTGCCACTGACTTGCTGTGTGACCCTGGACAAGTCATTTCACCACTCCGTGCCTGACCCAGCAATGTTCTCTTCTCATCAGATCTGCAACCAGGCCCTGCAGATGCATGGGGGCTATGGCTACTTGAAGGACTATGCTGTGCAGCAGTTCATGAGAGACATCAGAGTCCACCAGATCTTGGAAGGTAACCTGCGGTATTGCCGACAAAACTGGCCCCTGGCTGTGACGTTGGACGCATATCCCAGTGGAGAACAGGGACTTGGATTATAGTTGCAAATTCCACTGCTTTCATTCTGTGCTTTAGGTCTCCCATCTGACAGCAAAATCCATGCAGGGGATCTGAGTTCATTGGGCTATTGCAAATTTGTGTAGCCCTGTAAGTGTTTCGAACCCATTAGAAGACACAGACTCCATGTGCAGGATTGCTCCGTTGTATATTTTTTTAAGTGTCTTGTCCACTCTTGCTCCACATGACTCAGTTGAAGGAGCTCCCACCACCTCCCTGGGAAAACGATTGATAGTTTAATGGGTCTCACCAGAGGGAAAGGTCTCCTGATGATCCCTCTAAAGGTATCTTTGTTTAATTGCATCCTGTTACTCCTATTAACACCCATTGTTGAACGCTAAATAATTCCTCTCACTCTGCGTGCTGTTCCACCTTCAGATCCTTGTAGAGAGATTTGTGGTAATATCCCCCTTAGCAGAGCCAAGCTTGTTTTATTTTTAATCTAGCCTCTTAATCATTATTACTGCTATTCTTTGAACTCCATTCACCTAGAATTAGAGAATTGGGAAGGGGTCATGGCCATTCCCTCCTATGCTCCTTTCTACTCTCTGATATGATGCATATGTAGCAGGAGGTAAAACAGAGACTCTGGCCTTCAATATGGGCCCAGTTCTGCTAGGTGCTCAGTGCCCTAAAATCTTTTTAATATCAGTGGGAGCAAGGAGCGCTCCATGACCCCTTATTGAGCGGTCTTTTTCCAGGCATCTACGTCTTACCTTCTCTACACCCTCTAATACCCAGAACTCCTTTCATGCTTGAATGGAGTCTTTTCTGTAGAGTAGGGTGCATATCTGTTTTGCCATGATCACAGGCTGGATGGAGAGATGGAATAACTGCTCTCCTGATTGCATACTGCTCTGTTGTGATTTTAAAGCCTGGGATTTTTGCATTTGACTTCAGTGGAAGCAGGATTGGGCCTTCACTTAACTGATGAGTCTCTCTCTCTCTCTCTCTCTCTCTCTGTCTCTCTCTGTCTCTCTCTCTCTGTCTTTGTCCTGCTGCAGGTACCAATGAGGTGATGAGGATGATTGTGGCCAGGAGTCTGTTACAGGAGTGAAACCAGGAGCTGGTCTCTAGTTTTAATGCACTTCACTTGCTAGCTAGAACATGGTCTATTCCTTCTGTTTCCATAGACTCCTTCCCTGGAAGTGGGAATGTACCAGTGGAAACTCTCTGGACTTTTTACGATTCTAAGCACAGCTGGATGCAGCCCACGGGGGTGGGTCCCAGCTGTAAGTGGTGCCTGGCAGAGCTGCTGGTACTAGTCTGGTAACAAGGGCGCCAAAGATAAAAATCAGACATGAATGAAAGCCTTTGTCCTGACTATGGGCCTTTGCTGCTACCCTGCCCCTCCTCAGACAGAACCATTAGACGTGTGGGGTTATCCAGTCCACCTTTTGCCCAGACAGGATTAAAACAGGGAATCCAGTCGGTCCCTCTCCTTCCCTGGGGCATTTTTAAGGCAGACATGGAGGCATAGCCTACTGATTAATTTCAGGCAGGATTGTGCACATGCGTGCTCTCTTACGGATCAATAAGGCAACTCCTTTGAATCACAGGGAGAATCCGTTGCCTTGTTTAAACTTTCGTCTTTCCAATCTGCTGTGCGGCAGCGCTGGGGCAAGTCATCCATAAAGACTGTGTCTCCATGAGTTGTTACAAAGTGGAGTGAGCATTTTAAACTCATTGAAGGGAATGGGGTGTGCTTGGTGCTAATCTGGAAGCATCACTGCTCATTTCCTAGAGTTCTCTTACGTAGTGCAACTGGCTCTTGCTCTACCCCATCCCAGTTAGTGCTTTCATTAGCATTATGAATCCTGGGTAATGGGATCAGGGGGATAGATGAGAGAATCTTGCACAAGGAAATCTTGGCTCCTTATTCTCAAATTAACTTTACCCAGAAATGCACAATATGAGCAGAGTCAACCCTTTGATCAGGTTTACTCCCCCCCCGCATGTCGGAATCAGTAAAAGTATAACAGTTAAATCACGAGGGTGTCTCATCAGTTCTGGTAATTCACTCTTGCTGCAACATTCTAGTTCTTTAATTTGAACATATTCCCTTTAGCTGATATTTTTTTAAAAAAAAAATCAGTTTGTTTAATGGAAAATCCTAATGATTACTAATAACTTGCATTTCTTTAGTGCCTTAAAGTACTTTACCAACTAGCACCCCTTTCCAGTGGGTAAGTGTTGACATGCTCATTTGTCAGATGGGGAAATTGAGGTGCAAAGAGGGGGAGTGATAAGTCAGTGGCAGAGAGAGCTGACTTCCTATTCCTGGCTTTCATCTTTGGGCACCATTCCTTTTTCACTACCTACCGCAAGAAATGACACAGGCCGATAGGGGAGATTTTTTTCTCTCATAATGTCAAGGAACTGAAGTAATTTGATGTTTCCTTCTTCAAGATGAACACACATGTATTTGACATTGCGAGTCATGCTCTGCCAAGCACTCCATAGATCTCTTAACTGTTCAGGATGTGTCTGTGCTTACTTACAACGTGACTATCAAGATGTGATAATTTTGACAGTATCACTTAACAGCAAAGAAAGATGAAGGAATGGGCCTTATTGCAAGGGAGCTTTTTACATCCCTGCACCTGCAGTGTAGGTGTGTTTGTGAAGATGAAGGCAGGGTCCTCTTTAGGCATACACAGCATACAGGGCTGCATGGGGCACCCAAAACTCTGGGACCGGGACAGCAGGTTGGCTTCCGCACACCCAACATGGACTGCACTCTCCATAGGCCGGGGGTGTATTCACAGAGCTGAATGCACTGGCACTGGGCATTCTGCCTGAGGGAGAGGGCACAGGAGTGGGGGCAGGGAGTCCCTATGGGGAAGTGTGACTCTCCACTGCCACGAGGTGGGCTCGGTATCCTTTGCTGCCTCCTTCCTCCCAGGGCTCCCCCAGCGTCTGCTGCACACAAAGCATGGTGTGTGTCAGTAGTAAGGGTGGGTTGTGGAGGGCTGTGGGTTGGGCATAGGGGCACCAGTGTGTTTATACAGTGTAGGGCCCCGTAAACGCTAAGGCTGTCCCTGGCTGCAGGGCTTTGGCAGGAGATAACTGTAGCTTTTGCTGAACGAACAGATCTTTTTCCAAAGCGAGACTCGGCCAAGGGCTTTCCCGGGCCTGACTCGAGATTTCTTAATAAGCGGGTCTTTGCAACCTGCTCTCCAGCGCTACTGTCCCAGTGCATCCCCCGGGCGCGGGACAGGGGCTTTGCATCCCCCTGAGGGGGGAGGGGCAGGCTAGAACCTTTGCACACACCCCCTCCCCCCAGGTGCAGCAGGCACGTGCCTGGCCTGCGCCCGCCGCTAACCTCGCACACCTGCGGCCGTGGCGGGACTCGGGCGCTGTGCAGCGGCCCAGCTGCAGCCAATCAGGAGAGGGCCTGGCCTCTGGCCCGCCTACCCAATCCGCAGGTGAGCCCGCCCCGTGGGCGGCACGCCGCGGCCAATGGGGGGCCACGAGGGCGGGGGGGGGGGGGGGGGGGGGCGGGGGGCCCCGCGGCCCCCGGGGCGGGGGGGGGGGGGGGGGGGGCCCCGCGGGGGAGAGCCGGGGGGGCCCCCCCCCCCCGCGCCCCCCCCCCCCCCAGGGGACACGCCCCTCGGGGCCCCTCCTCCTCCTCCACTGGAGCCCCTCCCCCTCGGCCTGCCCCACCCCGGAACACCCCCTCCAGGGACACGCCCCCCCTCCCCCTCCCCCTCCCTCTCCTTGGCCTGTCCCTCCCCCTCCGGACACTCTTCCCCGGGGGACAACGCCCCCCAATTCCCCCCCCGCCCCTACTCCCTCCCAGCCTTGTCTCCAGGGCCCCCTCGGCCTTCTTCCCCCTCCCCCTGGACGCTACCAGTGGGGGACACGTCTCCTCTGGCACTTCCCCCCCCACACACACCCTGGGGACGCTCCCCTGGGACGCCTCGCTCCCCCAGGACAGCCCCCCACCCAGCCTCACCCCCTCCAGGCCTGCCCTGCCTGGGACATCCCTTATGGACACCCCCAACCTAGGGTGACCAGGCAGCGTGTGTGAAAAGTCGAGACAGTGGGTGGGGGACAATAGGAGCCTATATAAGAAAAAGCCCCAAATGTCAGGACTGTCCCTATAAAGTCAGGACATCTGGTCACCCTGCCCCAACCTGAGGGCCTGAGCCCACTCCCCTGTTCCCTCAGCCCATCCTGCCCCTTGGATCTACTCCCCAGGGCACTTGCCTTCCTTCAGCCCAGCGCCCTCTACTGCTCGCCCCCCCTGCTCATCTGCAGGGATCCTCACCTTGTACAGACCTAGCAGAGGTTCCCAGTCAAGTGAAAACCTACTTGATAGTGTGTTGGAAGCAGCTCTAAGGCCTGCACCACCACCCTTTTTCCCCATTGCCTTCTCCTACGTCTAAGTTGTTCTCTTCCCCCCCCCCACCCCGCCCCAAGAACAATATGGGGAACTGTCTGGGTGACTACACATGGGGAACAGCGAAACTGACTATACAAAGTGCTGGGGGATCCACAGATCAGATGCAACTGACAAAAATGCACTTTCCCTTTTCCTGCCTGGAATTGTTGCACCTAAAAAAAGTTTTCAGCCAAAGAGATTGTTTTTCAATTTTCCCACTATGTTTTTGTGAAGTCTTTAAACATCCTCCTCTGCTTGATAACCAAGGCATGCTGATGTGTTGCTCTAATGTGAATTTGCCAGTGAAAAGAATCAGGATTGTTATTTAGTGTGTGTATCTTCACTGTTTGTCTGCTTCTTTTCTCCCTACTACTCTTTTGTCAGCTATGCTGTTTCTGTCCCATTAGGTTCGCTTGTTGCTTGACTTACTGTATTTTCTTCTGGGAAGGATTTAAACAGTTGTTCTTAGCCTTATCAGCATAGTCCTTCTCTGCTGAGCAATAGGGCTCTGAGGTCGTTTGTTTTATGACTCCTTTTAGTAGTGTATTGGGTCAAGAATAACTACAGTTTAAGTGAAATTGATCTCTACTGGTTTGTCCCTAAGGGAGGGATACTGTACTGAAAGGAATGCTATCAGGTTAAATTCATGTAACAGGCTTCTTTAGCTGGGTTACTAATAGCACTGGAAATCATTAAATCTGCATATCTGAATGCCTTGAACTTGTTCATTTACTACATTTCTCTAAGCTAGGGCAGTGAAATTAGATTGGCCAATTTTAACGTGTGTGTTTAGTTCCATTTCATATCTCCCTCCAACTAGCTTTATGCACCTGTACTTAGGTTTCAAACACTGAAGAGGGGATGTTATTTCTCCAAAAATAAACTTTCAGTGGAAAGTTTGATAATAAAATATATTGCACTGTGTAGCTGTTTACATAGTCTCGATTTGGACCCAAAACAAACTTCACATGCCCCTTTAATCCATAACCCATTCACGATTACTATATCTCAGCAGCATCATTCAATTTTAAATAATTCATATGCCTGTGAATGGAGCCACAAAGCTGTATATTAGATGTAAAAATGAATTCAAGTGAAGTACTGATAATTAAGTTACAAAAAGACAAATCTGAGTATATGTTTTGTGGGTGCTGTGCATTTGAGAGGGACTGGGACTCTTGGACCTTTTCACCTGGTTTGGGTTAGCAAAGCCTGAAAATTACCACCATCTGCTGGCTACTCAGTAGCCTGTGTGCAGTGAATTTGATGGATCTCAGTCAATTTTTCACTGGACAAATGCCCCTAGCTCAGAATAGTGTTGCAGTCGATACTAATTACCCAACAATTTCTTGCCCTCCTGCTTTGCTGGCAGTCTCAACACAGCGACCAAGGACTGAATGGGACCATATGGGCAGAACTCCTCGCTCTCCCTACAAGTGGTCTATTGTTCATTCAGAGTGTATGTATGTTAGTGGGGCAGCTTGCTCTATCAGTGCTGGTTTTGAACCTGTCTAATGGATGAATAGATGATTCTAGGACTGTCAATCCAGCCTCCTCTAATTAGCACTAATATTCATGAAAAGTGAGATTAAATGGCAGTACCTGAAACTGGGTTGTATGATAGTAGCGCTCCCACTGCGCTGTAACTCCAGGTTTGCCAGTTGCTGCTTGCCATAGGGTATGCTTGCAGGTGTAATGCCAGCACCTCACTTGAAAGGCAATCTTCTTTCTGTTTTCATTGTAGAGTAATGTTTCTGCTTAGAGGACTACCTCTCCTCTGTGTTAACATGACTCCCATTAACCTTAGTGAGCAATTGCATTCAGATGAAGAATAGGGCTCCTTTAATGTGGAAACATTTACAAACTTCATGCTCCCTCCTCACTGCTTTTTTTAAAAAAATCTGCTCTTGATTCATAAGAACTCAGACCTGATAAAACTGAAGCAACATCTTCTTTTATCGGAATGCATAGAGAGAAAAAGCACCACTTGGAATCAGTCACTGATGCTGAGCATTCATCCGGTGGGGGAAGCATGTAGAGAGCCACCACCAGATAGAAATGATTTAAAAGCTTTAAATAAATGTTACACGTAATATATAGCAACTCCTTGTCTATCATAAAAAGTAATGGATAAGGAAAGACCAATTTGCCTGCACTATAAATCAGTTTCTGCATTAAAGCTGACATTATCCCCATCGACATTGGTCTTGGAGGGTTTGCTAAAATCGCTGAAGCTCTTTGATGGATGATATGCATTTACAAATCAATCACTCTCTGTCCTGGACTTAACCCATCTTTGAAACTGCCAGGGGTATCTCTTGCTGATTCGTATCAGGGCTCTGTCTTGTTACTTGTGGTTTTAGGTATATCCTGCTTATTCTCGGACTGATTATACCAACCCTGCTTTGTGTAGTACCTTGAGACCAACGTAATACAAGTGGAGTAACACACTGCTCAGCATGAATAAGAGTTGGGCTTTATCTAACTTTCTATTTCATGAAATATTAGGTCCATTCTCCCCCACTTGTCTGTCATAGGCTACACTTTATCCCTTGTGTCACTCCCATTAAAGCCCAAGACGTTACACTACAGATTAATTTGGCACTGTGTGTTTCAGGTCGTCCTTTCTGATATTAAAGCCCTGTACTGGGTGAGTGCACTTTATATTTCAGGGAGTGCTACAACATCACTGTGAAATAGTGTCCCATGGGAAATTCGTGGGAGGCTCTTAACTGGGGGTATTAGAATGTAGGCTGTACAAAGCACTGGCAAATATACTCAGACTTGGGAGGATGTGCTTAGGACTTATAAACATTTGAGGTTTTTAATGGCCATATTTTTCAAAGGTGAATGCTTTAAACTGGGCTTCTAAATCCATATTGGGAGTTAAATTGAATGTGGCCTGAATTTTCAAAGCTGGTGAGAACCCTTGTCTTCCATTCACTTCGTTGGGAGTAGGATTGTTCCATAGCCACTCCCGTTTTTATGCCGTGGTTTGTATTCTGAGCAGAAACCTCATGAACTATGATACCTGGTGAAAGCATACAGATTTCTTCTTTCTTGAGCAGTGTTTCTTTTTGAACTTGTCTTAGGAGTCCAGTGTATCTCATGATTGTCCCTCACCTATTGAGTTGAAAATGACCCATTATAAATTATGAGATGCTGGATCAGAAAGTAACATTTTCCCCTGTGGGGCAAGATCTCTGTCACAACAAAGGACAATGAGCAGCATGTTGAAGTTGCAGTTCCTAGCTTTGACCATCCTCTTGGTAGAAAGCCCAAAATGAATAGAACTGGATTTTGCGGAGTCCTTTGTAGCAGGAATGAACAGGGTTTAAAGCTGAACCATAAAATTCTCCCCTCTCCCCATCCCCAAGTGTGCCCTTCAGTGCTGCCTTGTGCAGATAGCCTCAACTACAGCCCCCACACCACTTTGGTTTTTTTCATATTAGAAATCAGGTCTTGATTTCCCTGTTCTTGCTGGGAGGAAGAGAGCTGGACTGGAATCAAAATAGTGCAGTAGACAAAAACCTAGGCTGTGATGTTTCATGCCCTTAGTTGAGGCACAATGGGGACATTTAGCCAGATTTTGTCTGTTCTGGATTTGTGTTTGACAATTCTTGATATAAACCAACTACAGTAGAGCCTCAGAGTTATGAACAACTTGGGAATGGAGGTTCGTAACTCTGAACAAAACGTCATGGGCAGGGTGGATTCGATTTAAATCACTAATCAGGAAGACTCTGTTTAATCATGGATTTCTACCTAAAAGTGCATTCTTGTTGGTTGTTATAACCTTAATCCATATTCTTCACAACTCAAAGATAGATGTACGGTTCATTTTTTAGAAGGTACACGCTATACCTTTTTAAAATGATTTATTTTGAAAACTTTTCAGATTAGTTTTACGGCTATACCAGAAAATGAATGATTGTTTGGTTTTTCATTTATCAAAGGTAATTGAAGCCGATATTTATGAAGTCATTGGGAAGTGAACTATCTCCAATTCAAAGGTTAATCATTAATATTTGAAAGATTTTCTTGCCATGCTGTATTAGGAGGAGAACATCACCAGACAGATATTTAAATTGTTTTAGTTAACTAAAACAACAATATTATGTGATCCAAATGTTTTTCTTCAACAGCAAACATATAATATTTTAACAGAACAAGCATATGCATACATTTTTGAATGTAGTTAAACATTCAAGTTTTTTAAAATCAGGTTTGTTTTTGTTAAAATTGTTGTCGACTAAAACAGTTAAATGAAATATTAAAGAACAAAAACAAATTAAATCAACTGTGTCAGTCAGGTCAACATGAAAATGTTAATATTGACTTCTGCAGCTAACTCAGTTGTCTTCACCTTCATTTTCCTGTTTGTTCATAATCTGGAAAAGCAAAACAAGCTTTCCTGCTTTTTCAGGTCCCAAACGATTTCTCAATTCAGAATGAATTACTCCAAAGGGGGAAAATATTCTTTCTACACCAGCAGAAGAAGCTACTGCTGTTAAAAGTGAAATTATCGTTTCAACAGTCTCTGAATCCAAGTGCTTAAGTGACTTCCATCTGTTCGCTGGTGTGACTTTCTTTAAAACATCATCAGCAAACATATATTCACCCTTAGCTCTGAAGTTTATTATAGTTGGCATTATGGAGGGATGATTGCTAGATGTCCATGTCATAGCTAACTCCTCTTCTTCAGCAGTTAAGGTTTGACCCTGAATATTTGCAAGAAAATGAGCGGGAGCTAGTGCTTGTCCCATTTGTTTTTTTAATGCTTGTAATTTAACTCGGTCAATGCATATTTCTCTTTTTAAGATCTCAGGTCTTTCCAAATTTCAACAGAGTAAGCAATAAAACAGCTATTTTCCTGCATTTTGTTCAAGGCTAGAGAATTAGGCTTCAGGGTACTCAGCATGGGTACTTCAGGGTATTCAGAATTTCTCTTAAGCCCAATGTTGAGAACTTTGGCTGTGACAGTGGCATCTATTTTTTTACAATTTTGTTCACAAATTGCCATCAGATTAGGCCAGGTCTTGAGACAGTGCTAAAACAGTCCACTACTGAGTCCCATCACACGTCTTATGGGAGAGTTATCTTGGTTCCTCCCACTTTTTTCAGAGCTGCTGCTGCAATGTGGTTGTTATGGAATTATTTTGCAATTTCAACAACATTAACCTTTCTTACTTGAACACTGAAGTTTTTGGCTAGGAGGTTCTTTTTGCTACAGGTAGTATACTGTGGGTATGTGACATACATAAAATAAATATATATGGAGATATACCTATCTCATAAAGCTGGAAAGATCTTGAAGGTCATCGAGTGTAGTCCCCTGCCTATATTAGCAGGACCAAGTACTGTCCCCTGACAGATTTTTTTGCCCCAGATCCTAAATGGCCCCCTCAAGGATTTAACCCTCAACCCTAGGTTTAGCAGGCCAGTGCTCAAACCACTGAGCTATCCCTCCCCCAAGTGTTTCAGTCACATACATGATGGGACCAAAACACTATCATTGGCAGGTAGCTCTGAAACTATAGAAAATGATGGTGATCTTGAAGGTGGATGGTCTTTAGAATCCTGTATGTTGAGGATGGATTCTCCTAAACAAAATAAGTCAATCTAGTTATTTAATTATTATTACCATACTGCTTATTTAGTAATACTCATTGCATTCACTGACTCTCAGTACTACTTTAAAGGTGAAATTTTAAAGGAAGATCTGCCTATTTCAGCTATTTATTTTTTTACAATAATTGTATCTAAAGTGATAGTGCCATAGAGTAACAACCGTAGAGTAAGTAACATTATTGTTGCACGAATGTACAGATCCTATGGATAACTGTGGTTTCTGACCCGTGGCCTGTAACATTCTCTGTTGTTCAGCTTTATTACTATTTTTTAAAATGATTTGATGATAAATCCATTTGAGTGTTCAGTGGTTAAAGACAGCAGTGTCTAATCCAGGCTTCCTTTTCTAGGTATTACCTAGGCTTACCGTTTGTTTCAAGGGCCTGTGAGAATGCTGTGCTGCAGAGGTACTGTCTGGGCTTGTCAGCCAGCCCTTGCAATGCATTGGAAGTCTTAGATTTAGCTTCCTTGTAGTGGCCTTGTCTTGTGTTCCAAGAGAGCTAATCACTGCAGGTCCCCTCTGTGCAATCCCATGTCAGCCATGTGTTGTGGAATGTCCTCTTTACCTTCTGCCAGCATCCTCTAGTTAAAATTCGACTCTTCATGTAGAAGACTGCTAGAGGCTTAGATAGTACCGTCTTTAAATGTGACTTTCTTTCTACCATGTGGGTTCTTACTCAGCTCAGAATGGGAGCTATTTCTTGCATCTGACTGTGACCTTGTTTCACAGGAACAAACTGTCATTGTGCTTGAGGGGCTGGGTTTGAAGTTTATGGAATCTGGGTGGGCTGAAAAATAACATGCCCACTTCTGATTAGAAAGTCAAGGGATTTAAATTGTGTATGGTGACCTTTGAGAACTACTCATTTGAATCCTGCAGTAGGCAATTGCGCTGGGACTCCTAGAACAGGAGTTCTAAAACTGGGGGTTTAGGAACTCTCAGGGAGTCACAAGGTTATTACATTGGGAGTCGAGAGCTGTCAGCCTCCACCCCAAACCCTGCTTCGCCTCCAGCATTTATAATGGTGTTAAATATTTTTAAAAAGTGTTTTGAGTCTAAAGGGGGGGGGAGGGGCGTACTCAGGGTCTTGCTGTGTGAAAAGGGTCACCAGTACAAAAGTTTGAAAACCACTGTCCTAGAAGAAGCGGCTGAAGTTGGAGGAGCACTTCTGGATGGTGTCTGAGCTTGCTCGAGGGTTACGGGATTGAGACCTGGTAGATTAAAGGGCTATGAATGAATCAACTTGAAGGGAAATGAGATATAATTGTGGCTATTGAAGCAGATAGTTCAGTTAAAATGCTTGTGAATGTGAAGTCTGTTCTGTTTTTTGCACTGGGTATTTCTGATGATGTATGGCAGGATTAGAACAGGGAAAAACGTCATTGTCTGAGTCATTTTGGCCACCTGCTGAAATGTCAGGTTTTTTAGATTTTATTGCAGAAAAATGAGTGAGATTTTCTTGACTTGAACCTGCCCGAGGTAGAAGAACAGGACACAAGCTCATCTGTCTCAATATCTTCTTATCTTTGGAAGTTCAAGCAAGTGTCTAGGCAAATAAATGCTTATTTTGGACATCTAGATGCCAGCATGCATCCAAATGGGGATATCCTATTAAGGTGCCCATATCCGGGAAAAATGGATCTCACAAAGTCCAATTTCCCACTAATACATTGTTGGAAAATCACCATTTGAAAAGGAAAGGTTCCCTGCTTCAGTGCTGCCCTCTAGGTTGTGATGACCCATTCTTGCATCATTTTAGCCAGGTGGAAAACTACCTTTAACTCTAAGTCAGAGGTCCCCAAATGGTGGGGCATGCCCCCCTAGCGGGACACAGAGGAATGTTTGAGGGGCCACGGTGGGGCCCAGACCATCTCCTACAGGCAGGTGGGGAGGGAGTGCCACTCAGCCCCATTTTGCTCCGAGCTCTGCTCCAGCCTGGCCCCTCCCCTAGGTGTGGCCCCTCTCCTGGCTCCAAACCCACCCCAAGTTGTGGCCCTTTTATCCCTGTCCCCACCCGTGGAGCCTGACCTGGCTCCAGGGAGAG
The DNA here is from genome assembly GCA_007922305.1 of Dermatemys mawii. NCBI lineage: Eukaryota > Metazoa > Chordata > Testudines > Dermatemydidae > Dermatemys > Dermatemys mawii. The sequence goes on along the minus strand of ML677397.1, from coordinate 3,529,875 downwards.
AGGCAGAGAGGGCGTAAGCAGGGTTAAAGGAGGGGGGCGGTGATCCTGAAAAGTTTGGGAACCACTGTCCTAAGCATTCAATTCAGAGGTATTTCTGCACCTAGGATAATATCAGAGAAGAGTTAGTGTGTAAAGTGACAGACTTATTTGTGTAAAGTGATTGGACCTCTTAAAATAAATTACAGGGAGCAAAGAAGATTTCCTGGAACAAGAAGAACTTGAAGGACGGCTCTTGGGAGACTTCCAGGGTTTGTAGGTGGCTTGATAGACAGCCTGGTGGCAGACAATGAGAGGACTGGGATGAGGGGGAAATGAGAGCAGTGATCATGTTGGAGTGAGTTAATAGGGATTATGGGCCCAATTTATCCAATTAGGGTTATTAAGTCAGAGGTCCTATGCTAGTGATGTATTGACTTTAAAAACAAACAAACAAAAAAAAAACCCTCAGAAATGCTCTCATATTTCTTCTCCCATCCTCTCTGACCAAAGTGAGCAGAAAAGGTACCCAGCCACTCTTCCATGACTTGAAATACACAACATCAGGGGATACTAATTCTTCTAAGTATGCTTAGCTCAGTTCTTCTCCAGAGCTGCTAATAACTTAGGTTTGCATTGTGGCTTCTATCCCAAGTGACCTCAAAACAGTCTGCACATTATACACACACACAGCATGGTTTAAATGCAGCCGCCTCTGGAATGGAGCCCAATACATCAACCTAATACAAGAAGAGAAGTCTTAGCCCAGGACTCCAGGAAAAATCCCAGACTCTTACACAAAGGGGTCCTGGGCTCTTTTAATGTCCACAGAGGACAAACAGGTTTTTAAGGGCTCATATGAAACACACACATGCTAACAACAGCATGGCGCACAATTTATTTGGGAAGGATTAAGGACTGAATCAACCCTGCTAAGTGGGGTGAAATGAGCTTCACTGCCTGGGAGATCTTCTGTTGGAGTTCAGGTGTTGACGTGCTTTCCCTCCCATTCTAGGTTTAACTGGAGCAGTCTGGTCCCCCTGCGGCAGTGGGGCAGGACACTGGGCCTGCAGGCGGAGGATTCTGTGTTCCGCCTTGAAGGCATGCCCTTCCGCATCTTCGGGGGTTCCATGCACTATTTCCGAGTCCCCAAGGAATACTGGAGAGATCGCATGGTTAAGATGAAGACATGTGGCTTGAACACCCTCACCACGTAAGTGCTACCTTCACTAACTAGGTCCTGCAGAGTGGCTGTTTATGTTGGTGGGGATTTTACCATTGACTAGAGCAAGTCCTAAAAGTATCTTCTGTTCAAATCATGAAAAAAAGGGTTGGTTCCTTTCCTTGCTCCCTTGCACATGTTTTCCTGCCAGCAGGTCATCGGCCTTCCCCTGAATATTCTATCCAGTGGGTTAATTCCTTGCTCCCTGAAGGTTCTCCAGCTGGTGGTTGCCAACTCCAGTCCTGCTGGTGGCTTGAAGTCCCAATGGTACCTCCTGTTTATTCCAGTCTTTTTGCTGTGTAGCAGCAGCCCCTACCAACCGGATGTCTCTTCCTCGTTGGCTGCTTCTGCAGGCTTCCAGGCTTGAATGTCTGTCAGAGCATCTGGAAACAAGGAGACGAACCATCACTTAAGTGATGCAAGAGCTGTCCATGGAGAATCATTAAGCACATGTCTGGGAACTACTGCTCTAGACCAGTATAATGCTTCGGCCTGTTTAATGCTTGAGCTGATGCTTGGGCCTGTTTAATCATGCTCTTAAACTGATATGCTCAGTCCTGCGTGGAGCAGACAGATTGGGCTGCTGTCTCGGGGGTGTTGTGCAGTATCCCCTTTCTGTTTTGTCCACAAGGAGCAAACAAGGGTGTGCTTGACTTGTGACCTCTATTCTGTTAACCACCTTCAGTTCTGCCAGTCCACAAATCTGACTCTGACCTTCTCTAAGGCTTCCAGTACATCTCAAGAGCCTGCCCAGTTAGTCCTGGCTTTCCAGGTATGTCTGAGGGAGTCTGATGAGATTGGTTATGTAACACTGACACAGCAGCAAGACAGGGCCAAGCTCTGCAGTTGCCAATTAACAAGACAATGCTTTGGAAACTGCTTGAGTTTTGGCAGTGAAGAGATACCTGGACACCAAAGACTAAATTCCAAGGTGAGTCTAAACCTGTCCCTTCTGGGTAAAAGTCTCGGAAACTTAGACTCTTTTTCGCTTCATTATTTAGGCTGTGTGTACACTGCCACTTTCAGCACTAAAACTTTTGTCATTTAGGGGTGTGAAAAAAACACTCCTCTGAGTGATAAAAGTTTTACTGCTGAAAAGCGCTAGTATAGACAGCGCTTTATTGCTGGGAGCCATGCTCCTGGAGATAAAGCTATCACCGCTCATTTGGGGTGTGTTGTTTTTTTTAATCTCCGGAAGAGCTCTCCCCCAGCAATAAAGCGTGTCTATGCTGCCCATGTCACAGCGCTGCTACTGCCGCGCTGTAACATGGATATTATAGACATACCCTTAGCCTCCCGCTCTCTTACCAATCTTTAACTGACCTCCTCCTTACATATCCTCTGAACTTCATCTGGCGTGCGGAAGGGTGTCTGAGCTGATGTAACTCACATACTGAAGTGCTGGAAAAAAGAAATGTGGGAAGAAAAGCATCTAACAGAAGAGCATAAGAAGTGGGGTATAAAGACAGTCCCGCCCTACTCTAACTGCTGGCTCCTCAGTGTGAAGTAACATCACCCTTTACCCAGGTGCACAAATAGCTGTAAGCTTGCCTGAATCTATTCCTGGCTAAACATGGGTATGCACAAGAAGGCAGTGTACTGGGGATGGGGGCAAGGGCCCACAGTCCTAGCCCCACTGTTCAGTGTGTGAATTCCCAGTCCCTCACTCTGATTCTCTGTGTTTTCAGGTATGTGCCGTGGAACCTTCACGAAGCAGAGAATGGGAAGTTTGATTTCAGCGGAAACCTGGATCTAGAGTATGTAATGTAATAAGTTGTGGAGAGGGTTTGTTTTGGTTTTTTACGCTTTTGCTATCACTGGTTTGAGTGAAGGGGACTGGGGGCGGGGAGGAAACAGTAAGATCAACTACTGTTTTTGGTGTCAAGGATAGTGGTCAGGAACTCTTTTCCTAGTTAATTCTGGCAGGTTTCAAGGCTGGTTTGCTTGTCTAGCATGGAGAAGGATGCAGGGTTTTTTCTAAGTTTTGCTCTAGATAACATCTATAACAGAGTTCTGACGTGTTCCCTGACCACGTCACTGAGGATGGCAAACTCTGTTGGGACCCTGCTCACAGCAACCATGTTTAGCGACTGTTTTGTTGAGCATGGAGCTGTTCCCAACCCAGATATCTTGATTAACCCCATCAGTGTAACCTAGTGGTTTAGAACAGGTGACTGGGAATTAGGAGAACTGGCTTGACTCTGCCACCGACTCTATGTGACCTTGAACAAAGCTCTCAGTCTGTTTTGTGCTTCATCTTTCTCATCTGTAAAATGCGGATGATAGAGGAGTGCCAAGTAATAGTATCTTACTAGACACTTCTAGGTTGGAGCAGCATTCTAAAGTCTCAACTATGCAAAACCTCCTCAAAAAGTTTGTAGTTGTGGTTTACCTGCACACTTGTTAAGATGCAACAGGCCCATTATAAATCTCTGTTCTCCTTCCAAAAGCCCCCGTCTCCCCATTTGCTGTCTTACTCTTGCTCTTCCCCTTTGGTCCTCAGCAACAGTGAAGGTCATCCATTGACTCTCAGTATCACCCCACTGACTTTGCCTTGGGTGGAAAGTCTGGGGAGAGTGGTGATTGTGCTTGGTGCTATCTGTCAAGTAGTGAATCATCTCTCTCCTCTGGGTAGGGGCCGTTCAGTTCATTCTCTGAGCAGCCTGCCTTCACAATTAGGTCAGAAACACTCTGTTGTGTGGAATCAGGTGGTCAGCAGTACCAGTTCAATGAAATAATAGTATTGCTGCTGATCATGTGACTGCATTAAGCCTCTACGCCCACTACCCCTCTAATTTTTGAGGTGTTTGAAATCCACTGATTTGGAATAACCTCCTATTGTTGCTACATCAAATTATTTCCTTTGACTTTGCAGCCTAGACAACATGGTCATGGGTGCATTAGGAATGCACAGAAGCCAGATGGTTCTTTAGCGAGACAATAATTAATGTTGTCTGGATCTCCTAGGGCCTTTCTTAACTTGGCAGCTGAAGTTGGACTGTGGGTGATTCTGCGTCCAGGACCCTATATCTGCTCTGAATGGGAACTCGGTGGTCTTCCTAGGTAAGAGTATGCATGGTGGTCAAGTGGATTTGGGTTCTTTGTTTGACTTAATTGCTCAGGCATTCAGCCCTTAACTTGAGACACTGTATATTTTGGGTTTGTAAGACCATAGGAGCAAAGAAGCACTCTGGGGTCATGCAGCCCAGCCTCCCGCAGAGTTTCAGAAGTAATGTTAGGAAGTGATCAAATGTTTCAGCCTGTGTATTCCAAGGAGATGGTCATGTCCCATAGCAGAACGATTCCCAGCAAGGCATTGGTCCTTTCGTATCATCACAAACAGTAAGACCTGGAATTAGAATTCTGCTGTGAACAGTGTTTTTTTTTTTTTTTAAGGCTTGGTGTGTAATGGTTAGAACAGAGAATTGACATTAGGAGATCCATGTTCTATCACTGACTCAGTGTGACCTAGATTTACCTTCCTTATGCTTCAGTTTCCCTGTCTATAAAATACAGATAATGATATTTGCAACTTGCTGTAAGGATTCATTTACCCCGGGGCTCATTTTAATAGCCCTGTAGGGACATACACATGATGTGGATGGGAGCAATAATGTCCCATGATTCCCTCATTCCTCTATTAGAACTTCTTGTAAAGCTTTGTCCTCCTGAGTACCTTCCCCCACCACCACCACAAAATCTCCACTTACAAGCAACTCACTAGATCTGTGAGGCTGTCATGGCCAGCGGCAGTTCAGACTGGTTCATAAGGCTGGAGTCAGCACATTTTCCAGTTATCCCACTGCTTAAGTGGAGTCTCATGTTTACAGCAGCCTGGTCATGGTAAGAGCCTCTGAGAGTCAAATCTAACCCGTAAGCACTGAGAATCTCTCCTGGTTACCAGATCCCAATGGGACAGCTGCCAGGATTCAGTCCCACTTGTTTATCTTGCCTTGCCTTGCTCACCAGAGCTTTAACCTCAGCGAAGGAGCTTGGCTCAGATGAAATTTTGGGATGATCTCTCCCCACGTGTCTCTGTCGCACTCTCCCTGCTCTCAGACAAAATGAGTTCAGTGTGTTTTGGCTGTTTAATGCAATTAGAGTAATCTTATCAGGAAACCGAGTTTGATTAAGGCCCCCAGGGTATCCTCCTGCAGGCATTAACACTTTGCCACACTGTGCAGCAAAGTGCTTTGTGCAAGCTTGGGAGCTCAGGTGGCAGCGGGGTGTGTTGCCACCTGGGAATCAAAATTAAGGTAGAGTTCTGAGATTGTGACAGTTTTACAGAGATTCTCTCTTGTCCCATCCTTTTACCATCACTCATGATGCCACAGCTGCTAGTGATAACAGGAAGCAGTTGGTTAGAAATAATAATAGTTGAAAACGATAGCATTATTAGCTGATCCCAGCTCACTATTGTAACACATTTTGCACTCTTTTACCTAAGTAATAGTATCCCCATTTTACAGTTCAGGAAACTGAGGCAAAGCATGTGATTTGGCCAGAGCCATTCTGTTGCAGAGTGGGATGTAGAACCCAATAGTTCTGACTCTCAGATCCTTGCTCTTACCAGTAGCCCAGGCTTTCTCCTGCAGGGACAGGCAGTGAGCAGAGTTACTGAGGTTAGATTGTAATAGCTATGCAGTATACCACACTTGGATACACATCAGTTGTTCCTGTGTTATCCCAAACAAACCAATTAAATCCTGTAAACTGGCACTAGAAGTGAAGGGACAGATCATCTGAAATGATGCTGTGTGTTGGGGTGGGTGATTTGGAGGTGTTGGAAGCTTGGTTTGGAATGTATTTTTATAAAAGAGCATTGGTTGTAAGAATGCAGAAAACTCCAAGAATACTCCTCTTCCTCCCTGTCACTATAGACTATGGAGATCATAGGCTGTTCTCTCAATTCACCTCCACCTCTTTCTGTCAAGGGCATATTTTTTTCCCTCATTAATGGCTCAAGAATGATCCAGCTCACAAACAAAGAACCTCTTCATCTTCTGAGGTATAGGGCTTAGCGCATGAGATATCATGAATGTGAATTGGAATGGGACTGAGTCTCCCGTTCATATTACAAAGTACAGGGTTGAGAGAGAGGGTGACCCATGGTTAGAACCTGGAATCTTGATTTGGACTCATTAACAAACGCAAGTGGAGGTTTGCGTTGTAAACATATTAAATGGGATTATGGTCAGGAAAGTGATACTTTCTTACATGAAACATGCTCAAATGCCCCATGGGATTCCTTTGCGATTCATGTCTGTGTAATGTTGCTCTGTGCTGCTAAATAGCTGTTGTGTTCACTTCCAGTGTCTCCTCCAGGAATTTTAACTCTCATGCCCCTTGTGTCATAAGAGATGCTCTATAAATGTAAAGTGACTGCCCCTTCTGTGTCTTTGAGTCATTGCTGCTGAACTGATGGCACATGCAAGCATTTTCCTGTTAGCGCTGCAGATAGCAAGGGAGCAATTGGCTTCTGTTCTGCCTCTTGCATTATCCACACTAATGCCTAAACTTCTGGTGCAGGATCTTTATTATTGGGACTGATGTCTGAAAAAGAAAGAATCCAGTTTGGCATTTGAGATCCCAAATCCTTTTGCAGAACTATTGCTAGGAAAAAGCCCCTTTGACTTGGAAACTGTGTGTGTTGATCTGGGAGTGAGTTAGAGAGAATAAAGCAAACGTAACGTGTCATTTTAATGAGTCACTCGAACTGCACTTTGGAAGCTACAGTTAATGTGACTCCAGGACAAAATCACTAATGTCTGTTTACATCTGTGCGTGAAGGCACTGGGTAAAAGTACAGGCCATGCTTATGTCCGAGTATATCTAGCTTAGAGTGTGATACTGCCATGTGATTTCTGAGAGATGTAGAGTACCTTCAGCTCCCATTTAGCTCACTGGGAGCTCAACGCCTCTCAAGAAGCCTTCAGCACCTTGCAGAATGAAGCTGTTGCTGAGAAATGGCAATTCTTTCTGCCTGAACTCTGAGATGTGTAAGCAAGTGGCAGTAGTGCATGCGAGCTGGAGCAGAAGTGGGTCCCCGGTCGATTCCCTCTGCTGCTGCTTCTGCTGAACAGTTTCTGGTTACTCTAGGAATCTCCTTCTATTCTCTCCTAGCTGGCTACTCCAAGACCCTGACATGCAACTGAGAACAACCTACAAGGGCTTCACGAAGGCTGTGGATGCTTATTTTGATCACTTGATGGCCAGAGTGGTCCCTCTTCAGGCAAGTAAGATCACCCTCTCTTTCCAAGACTTGGCTGCTGTAAGCATTTGAGTCCACTCGTACAGTGATAATGGGATAACTGGCAAACATGCTGACTCCACCTTATGAACTAGCCTAGACTGCAGCTGGTCGTGGTAGTCTCACAGATCTAGTGAGTTGCTTTTAAATGGGGGATTTGGGGGGCAATCCTAGCTCATCTTTTACTGAGTTTTGTGGAGGATTAAGGTGTGCAGAAGGATGAAGCTCCCATTAGATTACTCTCTTCCTCTCTCCCCTCCTCCCCCACCCCCATCCCAGCAGCCACAGTGCAGATTTTCCCTAACTTGGAACACACAGGCTTTTCCACCTTAACTTCTGAAGTGGGATTTCCCCTCTCATCCTCACAGGCATTCATTTCCTGAGCCCAGGGCTAGTATAACCCCAGTTTCAGCTGGGTTAGAAACCCTGAACCTGGTGATCAGCTTCTCCCCTCTCTCTCCACAGTACAAGAAAGGGGGCCCCATCATCGCGGTGCAGGTGGAGAATGAATATGGTTCCTACGCCAAAGACCCTCAGTACCTGACCTACATTAAAATGGTAATGTTGGCACTCTCACTCTTCCCTGTGGCAGGCACCTCATGAGCCTGCTCTTTAGCTCCCTCCTTTCCTGCACACCTCTGCTTACACCTGAGCACACCTGGAGAACCTCAGCAGGGCCGGTGTCTGACCCAGTTAACCTCCAGTGCCCCTGTAGCAGGTGAAATGATCCACCCTGTATCCCGACGGGAGAGGGGAATGAGATCCTGTTTAACCCCCTCACTGCAGACGAGAGCCCAAGTATGCTGACTTGCACTCCATGAGCTCTTCCCAGAAACACGGGGATATCCACCTGTCCCTGGGCAAGCCTGTCCCCTGGCTGTGCTCGTTCCCGTTCTCCAGATAAGCAGTTTTTTGTGGTGGTTCTGAGGAATGCCTGATCCAATGCCTTCCAGGGGAGAGAGAGGTTTCTGAGAGCCAGAAACCAGCCTCTTCATAAACCTCTCTAATCTGGAGCTCAGAATTGGCCAGGCAGGCTAATTTGACATTGGCCTCTCTCATCCTCATCAAGCAGAGACCGTGCTTCTGTCTGAGCTTCTGAGGTGGGCGCAAAGAGCTGGTGTGGACTTGGGGAGGCTGTATTATCCTGGTGGATCTGATATGAGCCAGGCTGACTTGCTTACCTGCTGTTGGCACAATACCCATGCCAGTGCAAACAATTAAGTGGGGCCACTTTATAGCTCTGAGGGTCCTCTTTCCATGAGAATCTAAAAATCCTGTTATGTATGAGAGGGGAGTTACTTGCTCAGCTTCCTGCTCTGTGTGTGTGTTATGGGGGAGGTATTCTGTTTTCAAATGCTTGTGCTACAAATGTGTAAGATTCAGAGTACCTATTAAGATCTTGGGTTGGGTGGACGAAGACTGACCTCCTCCCACACATCCCTTGACTTCAAACAGGTGGCACAGTACTCTTTTTTTGCCCCTAAAACCTCACCCCCTAGAGTATTGTGTCTACAGGCCCAGGTTTGCACCATGAACTCAATCTGGCCCCTGTTTTAACCTTGCAGGTATTTCAGCCCCTTTGTGCTAGAAGCCAGTTAGAGAGTTAACTGGATTAGTTCTGGCTCAGGTCCTCTTATTCTTCACAACTAGCCTGCAGATATTCAATTAAAGGAGGCACATGGCAAGGCTCCTAATCCTCTTGGAATAATTCTCCTTTTGCGATAACTCAGTCTTCACCTCCTTGGAGGGTTAAATATGACATGTCCTGATTAGCAGGTTAGAAGGTTGATTTCTAGCCTGAACAAAGCATGTGAGAGCTACTTTAAAGAGTCTGTCTAGTTCACACTCCCACTTCTTATAGCAAGTGATGACCATGTAAGTAAATGGCTGTTTGGGTCCTAGATCACTCTTGCATAGGGGTGACTCTATTGCAATGCTCCGAGATCAGCCTTGACAATTTACCAGCCCAGGTTTAAAGTCTGCTTGTTCACCTTTACCATTATGATGATGACGATGAAAGAGCTAGTGATATGTCACTTGCCTGTCAAAACAAATTACATGCCCTGAATGAGTGGGTGAATAGAATTTCACAAGGCTGTTTTCCTTCTGGTGTTGTATTGTGTGTGACCACTCCTGTCTGAGGCTGCACTGTCTAATGATTAGAGAGGAGGGACTAGGAAATCAGGACTCCTGGGTTCTGCTCTTGGCTTTGGATGAAAATGTGGTGCAGAGAGACTCCTGTGTTCTGTTTCTGGCTTGGCCCCTGTGTTTTGAGTGAGAGGGGCTGGTTACTTGACCTTCCTTTGCCCATTTGTGACTGTAGACTGATGTGTGTTTGTTGTTAACGCGGTGCAATCATCCTAAAATTCACAGTTAAATTAAAAAAAGCAAAACAAAAACAAAAAAGCCCCTTAAGGTCCCACTCCCCCTCACACCCTGTCAGGTGCTTCCTTTACCCTTCTGTGTCCTTGTCATGACTATCTGTACCAGCAGCCACCTTCCTCAAGGGACATGAGCATACTGCTGCTGGGATTATCTGAATACACACACCTGTGTTTGCCTTTGACTCTGTTTCTAATTCTGGGTTTCCTGTTGCACCCTGAAACCCTGTAATACATTTCAGTGTGCAGCAACTCACTGTATTTTTCAGTTACACCCAAGTAAAATAAATAAATACCAAGCTAACATTAATGCAGCATTCTAGGAATATTAAATAAGTGCAAGTGAGAGAAATTCCAACATTCCCACAGTAACTGAATTTTGCCCCACTGCAAGTATCCATTAAGATATAAACATGATGGCGAATGCAGTATAATGATGAACAAAGATAGGCAAAGAAACTGGAACCAGGCCAATATATCTCTGAAATGTGTCTCTTTAAGTTCTCAGTCATACCATTGATTTAATGTAACATTCCTTTGTGCAATATGTAAGTGCTTTACAGACATTAGCTAATGAATCCTTGCAGGTAGCTTGTTCAGACTGATATTTATTTATCCCCATTTTACTACGGGGTAAGAGTAGAATGGAGAACTAAGAGAAGTCACCATTCAGAGCTTACCATTCAGTGATTCCTTTGGCATAGTTACCTGTGAATGAGAGAGATGTCCATTACTTGGTGATTTTGCTAACCCACCCTGGTCTTTTATATTAAATGATAGGAAGGCAGACTGTTCTTCTTTGCCTCCTTCCCCTATATTCCACTTGCAGTTGGAAGCGGCAGAATTACCAGATATGTTCAAAGTATTGCCCAACAGGGATACGTAATCCTGAAATTTCAGAAGGCCAATCCAGTCAAATAAAAAATCTCATTGGGACAAAAATGAAGGGAAGCAGAATAGGGGGCTGTGGTAGCTTCAAAATATATATACTTCAACCACTTCTCTTCTTGTAGTAAAGTGTAACAGCATGTCAAAGGGAAGGAGCCTGCTCCCATTGAAATGAATAGGGATTTTGCTATTAACTTCAATGAAAACAGGAATAAGATGTGGTTTGATATTTACATAGCCCATTTTGGCCAGAAAGTAGCACAGTGCTTTATTGTGAAGTCCACAGCTGTGGCCCCAGATGAAACTTCCTCCATTTCTTTCAATAGATGGACAGGAAATGGTTTGGAAGCATCCGGGTAAGAGGTGTGTTCCCTATTCTCCTCCCTCCACCCTGAAGAAAGATGAAACTGAACTGTACTCCTTAGTATGCAGGTGAAATGTTAAATTCAGGTCCCACCCAGCACAATGATTATTTTTTTTCAATTAGGCCCTGTTAAAGAGAGGGATTGTGGAACTGTTAATGACTTCTGACAACAAGGATGGACTGTCCTCTGGCTCCGTGGAAGGAGGTATGTGGCATTACAGGGCTTTTCAAGGGGAAAAGTTAAAGCTACTCTTCTAGTCTGAAATGGTGGAAAAGATTGATGCTTTAAATGAGGGGAGATGTATTTCCTTAGGTACATCTTTATTTATTTTTGTGTTGCATGAGCATGTAGGAGCACAAGTCAAGGCCTAGGGCCCCATTGTGCTAGATGCATAGAACTAAAAGAGAGCCCCAAAGAGCTTAGTGCACACTCCTTTTCAATGAAATGACTGGGATATGAATGGCAGCAGAGCTACATCATGGCTATACAGCCCGTTGGAGCACTGAGGAGCTAGACAGCACTTTCCAGACCATGTGGAGGAATCAAGGGCTGATAGGGATGAACAGCTTGGATGTAATAAGTTTAACCGTAAATAGCTACCTTGTCCTGTTCGGTGATGAGCATCTGCAACTTCCATTAGAGTTTTTTAGATAGAAGAGATCAGATACCAAGAGGTGTTGAGCAAAGAGGTTGAAACTGTGGTTGATGCTAAGAACACTTGCCCTAGCAGTTTATTTCAATTTAACATATTAAAAATGCCCACATGTGAGCAGTAGGTACCCTAACAATTATTAAAAGTTCAATCCCCTTTTGTTAGGATTTTGGGTTTTAGGTTAAAAGCCAGAAGGCCTCATTAAAAGCCAAAATGGGAGACTGAAATTTACCATTCTGAAAGGGTTGAAAATAGTTTATGGAGGGGCAGGTTGGCTAGCCATGGGTTACTGAGTCATCTGTGCACTTGTCCCTAGAGTGTGGAGCTTTTGGGGTGCAAAGAGGAGTGGGAAGGGCAAGTTGACTTTTGTGGTATAAATCACATAAAAAAAAATCAGTCCTCCTAAAGAGCTATAATCTCCCTGAAAATAACTCCTAGAAACCCAGTTGAGCACCGAGCCATACAGAAACCCAGGTACATAAACTCCAATTTCTGTGTTCTGCATTCGGTGGTGGTATATACAGCACCATCTTGAGATACTTCCTCTTTCCATGCCTGACCCTTCAACTAGCCCTTAATCACTTCACTGTTCCCATTGACTTCAGCAGGGCTACCCATCTGAGTACTGATTACTCGCCTGTGTAACAGTTTGCAGGTTCCAGGGCTATGTTCGTCACAAGTAAGGCAGCGAGTCTTTCACGGAGGTCACGGGTTCCATGACTTTCTAGGCCCTCCGTGACTTCTACAGCAGCAGGTGTGGCTGACCCCAAGGCTGCCCTAGCAGCTGGGCTGGCCATGGGCCAGCCACACTGGCCATTGCTCAGGCGGCCCCATGCTGCTGGTCCTGGGCGCTGCCCCAGAGCAGCAGCAGGGCCCCGACCCACCCCCCACCTCTGCTGTAGCAGCCGCGGTGTGGTCCCAGGACACTCCCTCCCCAATAGCGGTGGTGCACTGGAGCATTCCACCCTGCACCCCCCCACCCCCAAGCAGTAGTAGTGTCTCCGGAGCACCCTTCCTGCACCCAGCAACTATGATTTAGTCAGGGGTACTTATAGTGCAAGTCATGACCAGGTCATGGGCTGTGACTTTTTGTTTATTGCTCGTGACCTGTCTGTGACTTTTACTAAAAATACCCCTGGCTAAATTGTAGCCTTAGTCACAAGTGCTGTTGATGTTCAATCCAGAGAGAGCTGCATAGAGATGACAAAATAAGAGACGTTCCCCACTTTTATTGGCTCTTACGTTTTAGATAAGTAAATAAAAAAGATGGGGGGGATGCATTTTTTGGTGTAACTCTGAAGTTTGTGGAGTTCCATCCCGATTTAGTGTAGCCTGTTCCAGTTTTCCTTTCAGCTACAGCAGTTTCCAGCCTTGTCCACACAGGGTCACTCTCTCCCTGCCAGTGAGCTCAGCATTTGGAAGGGGTGGGGGTGGAAATCCCCTTTTTAGCACTCCTTGCCTTCCCTGGGAGTGTTTACTGCCTTGGAGCTCTCTCTCCTGAGGAGTTGTCTTTTCCAGAGGGCTGTGTGATGAGAGGGCTTTGATACCGATTCACCTTTAGATGTCATAACAATCTGCTCATTAGAGTCAACATGTCAAGTAATCAGGAACGCGGAATAACTAGGGCTTCAAGTGATGCTGCAGCAGCAGCAAGGTGGCTGAAAACACAAAAGGGAAAGGAATAGAATCTGCTGTAGAAATAGGCAGAAAGATGAGAAGAGAAACTGCTGTCATGCTGCTGGAGAGGAATATAAAGCCACGTTCCTGAGGCTTGGTTCATTCTTCTAGTCAGTGGAGGCTTGGTTTCCTTTTAAAATTCATGCGTGATTCCCGTTGATGCTAGTGGCTGATAGGTGCCTTGCAGAGAAGATGATTCATTATGGAAGGGCATCTGTGCCAGGGTGTAGTGGCCAGTCTGGTAATTCTCTCCTAGCCCCTGCTCTGTGGCTGTAAAGGACCCTGCTGCCAGCAGAATCAGTGAAGTGATGGGAGCAAGGCTTCTGATAGTGTACATCCCATGGACCCAGCATATGCCATATGCTGCAGCCCTCTGAAGGTAGCATTGAAGCCTGTGGCTCGCTCTTTGTATGGATCCATCAGCCATCAACCTGGGCTAAGGAAGGAGGTGCAAGAGTTGCAGATGTTCGTTGAACTCTGAGGCTGATGTGACAACGCCAAGAAGCTTCAGTACTTCTCCACAGGCTGGAGTAGGGTAAAGTATCTCCCGCACAGCAATCCCCCGCCTCCAGCCCAGTTCATCAGGCAGGGCCCTGGGAGCAGGCTTTGCATTGCTGTGCAGATTATCTATTACAATTTCCATCAAGGGAGTAGACGCAGGGCCTTGGGTGATTTTTATTGGGCAATCCTAGCAAAAGCTGCCTCTTGTACTCCCTGAAGATGTGAGGTGCTTTGGACAGGGAAGGAGAGCTTCCAGAGAAGCTAGTTAGCTAGCTTGCTGTTTATATCTGGGTTCGCTCTGTCGCTCCCCAGTGTCTTTGATAGCTGCTCAGCAATGTATTGCTAATTCCTAGTGGACAGGTGGCCTCATCCCATATAAACTACCATCACACTCTGCACTAATTGGCAATCTCGTTGGCAGTCTTGACAGTGAACCACAGAACCCAAACTCCTGGTCCCTCCAGGTCAGGACTGAAGTGCACCGGGGTGGGATGTGTGTAAAGCTTACCCTGCTGCTGCCCATGCTTTACCCGATCTGAGGCTTTGAGCTCCATTTTGTTCTCCCTCCAGTTTCGGTGGAGTTCTTGATTTGCACTCAGAGCAATACTGGACATCTGGTCTCCAGGGCTTTCAACCAGTGGGTTCCACCAGCAGTCAACTCATGTTTTGTTCTTTCAAAAGAAATGACTTGCTCGTCTGTGCAAACCCTGAGACTTTGGTGTATTGGTTACAGAAATCTGTGAAAATCAAGGTAAAAATGGTGAAAGACTGGCTCTGGCTCTTGTAAATATTTTGTTTGAGTCATTGTGCTTGACAGAACAAGCTGGAGCTGATGCCAGCTCTCTTTTGGATTATTGTGGAATAATGTACTTCTGTATTAACAATATTTATACCACTGCTCCTTACATCAGAGCTCTTGGACTGTAGTGTCTTCAGTGTCAGGCAAGGACAAGAGAAGAGTTCAGGGATCTTCACACCACAGCCCCTGCTGGGTTGAGAAATATTGGTTTCTGGGCAGCAGTGTGTGCTGTTCCAAAGACAGGTCCTTGTCAAAGTGCCATGTGCATTAGTTTTCCTGGACTATGCAGTGCCTTTCACCCAGCATGCAATGAGCATAATCTACCTGTCAGCTTGTTTCCAGTGAAACACTGGTGTGTCTCCCTGCTGAGATGTAGACTTTAATTGGGAGATCTATCCAGCTCATTCATATTGTGGTTTCTCAATCCCTGCTCTTGTTCACCTACCCCACAGGACCATTAAACTATAAGCCTCTGCCAGGGATAGAGTATCCTGCAACTAAAGCCTGGGAGATCAGAATTGCCTCCAGATATGATTTCTAATAATAACAGTTCTCCTCTGTGGTGCCTGTCATCTCCAAGTGCTTTACAAATGCTAATTAAGCCTTGGGATACCCCATGGGGTGGGCTGCTGTTATTTCCTGCTTGTATCTCTGTGTGAGCTAGAAATGTGGCTTGCAGCTATTCCACTGTTTGTTGAAGTCCACAAGCTGAGAAGCTTCTTGTAGGTCAGGACTTGGATCGGAGACCTCCAAGGAGCACCCAGGTTTGCTGCAGGATGTTGTGTTAATGATTCAGTAATTGGCTTATTTTCCCTCTGAGTTGGTGATGAGTTGATGCCCCATCTTGGTATATGGAAACATTCCATCCGTTGAGGGGATCAATTACCTATCAGTACTAATGAAGACTCTTTTTTCTCAACAGCTTTGGCCACTGTTAACTTTCAGAAGGTGGATTCCAGCTTCCTGGTCTATCTGGACACAGTACAGGTAAGACGAGAAGATTTGTCTTGGTTCAGCCTATTCTTATTGAAACAGTGGCATCCAAATACTGATACCTTGCTTTTGTGGTGGATGCGCCAGGCTCCCTTCCCTTAGGACCAAATCCCTCTGAAGCCAATGGAAGGTTTCCCATTGATTTCAGTGGAAGTTGGATGGGATCTTAATGAGGGTGCACCCGAGTTCTCACTTACTACTTGCTTTCCCATGTGGTTGTGGAGCTTGGCTAGTGTTTGCAATCTTTGGGAACGCGGGGGGATAGAATGTGTGCCATTGCATCAGAATTTCTACAGCTGAGGTCTGGCTCTGGAGAGAGAGAGGCAGATCTGCAGATCAAGCTTTGAATTTTGAATGTCTCAAAGAGTGGGGATGTTTGTATCTAAGGTTCTGGTTCAGTCCATTATGGGTGAATCCTAATTTCATAATATTCATGGATACTCAGGAAATTGGGGGTTTGGGCATCTGGGTGCTTCAGAACTCTTAAGAGCTTAGTTTCAGCATCACAGGGATTAGATGTTCAGGACAGAAGCCCACAGCTTTTCAAGAGCACAGCTGCAGACACTGCAACCCTGAGGGGACACAGCCAACCTCCAGATTACTGAGAATATGGGAAATGTAGGTCACCTTGTATAAAGGTATAGGCTGTTTGCAAAATGCAGATTTAGCTATGGGTTGGGTATTCAACATCCAGCCCTCTGTTCCCCATTGTTAATTTATATAGTGTTTGGATAGTGGGATGCTAGTCCAGCTGCATCTCGAGGAAATAGCATGATGGGAATGAGTGTGGTGGAAAAGCAGGATGCTATGATGTCCCTGATAGACTTGCTACCCCTCAAAGCCACCAGCAACATGTGATTAAATTATCCCCTTGCCCGGATTGAATTTGCAGCATGAGGTCTGTGTTTGTCTGTCTTTTTTAGTGCTTAACAGATTTGAACGTCTGGTAATTCCTTTTTCTAATATTGAATGATTGATTAAACAATTAAAGTGAATAAGTTTTGGCAGGAGAAGGCAGGACTCCACAGCAGCCTTTCTGGCAAGCGTGTCCTTCACAGCCGTAACTGAGTGCCTCCTGCATGCCAGGGGATGGCATTCTGAAGTGTTCTGCGAGTGAAGCCCTGGGGATCTGTGTGCAGATTTCCTATTTCCAGGTCCTGATCTGACTCCCCCACCTGAGCTTCCATTCTTCCATGACATATGCAGCTATTGATCCACTAAAGAAAGGCCAGAATAATTTCACTTTGGCAGCAGGGAGTTGGGCCTGACTGCTTTGGCAGCATTCCTGTTCTCCGCATTCTCTCTGCTTTTGAGTATTAATGTGCAGGTACCACTGGAGACCTTCTTTCCTGCAGCTTGAGGGCGCTTTACGCAAGTGGAGATAGCTCAGTGCTTGTGGGTTTCCTTTAAAGAAGATAGTGCTGTTCTGCCTGACCCAGCGGAGCCTGGGCATTGGTCTGTTCCTGGCTTGAAATACCTTCTCTACTGTCCTGTAAAGGTTAATTGTAGCCAGCTATCTCAGAAAGCCAGAAATCTTATCCCCTCGAGTGTTCGTTAATAGGGAGGTGATGGGAAGGTTCTTGGAACTTGTACTAAATATCCAAGAGATTAAGGTAATTTAAAGTTTAAATCCCCTGTGTATCAGGTTTTTGGGGGGTGTACTAAGTGTTTCTTAAATCAAGTGAACTCACAAAGCAGAGCGAAGGTTCCTTCTGTTTGCCAAGCTGCTTGGTTCACGCACAGTCACAGCCACATCGAGATCAGGATAAAAATAAAAGTCTTGTGCCTATGACACAGCCAGCCAAGTCAGGGTCAGGCTGAGCAACGTCTTTTCAGAAGTATTTCATCATCAAGGGGCCAGTGAGCTGCCAATCAGGCTGTGTTGCGCTGCAGCCCCTGCGGGGGTGCACAGTAATATAGGTTTGTCTCCTCTGATAAAGCAAATTCAACACGGCAGCTCATTACAGCAGCTTCAGTGGGAAGTTTGGGTGCATGATTCCATAGTTGAAGGGCTCCACCAGCCATTTAGGCATGTCCCTAAATGTTCCTGCTTGTCAGTTTGAGAACTGAACTCTCTAATTTAGCCACTCAAGCTTGAAAACTGAGTTCTCTATTTAGATTCCCTCTGAACAGCAGGTTCTGGCAATTGAAAAAGGGGTCTGGATTATAGAGTTCATGGAATGGACTCCAGGAACTGGTTGGGTCTCGTATGTGTAGCTGCTCTTTGCTCTCTCCTCTGTTACTCATGCCATCCTACCTCGCTTCTCCCCTGCTATCTCAATCTTAACTGCTATACATCTTTGCCAGCGAGTTCCAGTCTTCACTGGCAATGCCCCCATAACCTGCTGTTCCAGTCCAGGGTCCCAGCCAGCTCTACCAATGCACCTCAGTCCTGATTTGCAGCCCTTAGACCTCCATTCCAAGCCTGAGTCTCTCAGAAGTGTGTAATGCTAGATTGTATGGGTAAGCTGAAGTGGTGAACTGTGTTAGATTTCTGACAAAAGACACCAAGCACTGGATTAACCCACTGTGTACTGTAGTTTGTCCTTCTGTAACTGATATAGTGGGGCAGTAGAGGTGATATCTTGAGTCTGGGTCAAGCAAACAGTAGTAGCTTCATTCCTACCCTCACCTGGGGTGATTCATCACTCTTAAGTCTTTTCTCTCTGAAGACTTAACAGCACAGTTCCAACTTGGGTATCCAGTTCCAGAACTGATCAGGAGGCAATTTGACTCAATGGGGTTCTGTCTCCTTGCAGATATGCCTACATATTGGCTTCATGACAGCAGCTCATGCAGGATCCTGTCCCAGGGCATCCCCTGCCATCCCAGCAATACTGCCTGCGTGGCATTTTATTTAACAGTGCTCATTAGCAGAGGAGCACTTCAGTCTAGTGTTTCACCCGAGTGCCCCAGATTCCCTGCACTGTCAGAGATGTATAGGGCTGGGGAATTGGTGAATGAGCACTTCGCTCAGATTGATGCAGCCTGGTTGTGAGATGCCACGGCAGCGAAATGGGACCA
The DNA here is from genome assembly GCA_007922305.1 of Dermatemys mawii. Taxonomy (NCBI): domain Eukaryota; kingdom Metazoa; phylum Chordata; order Testudines; family Dermatemydidae; genus Dermatemys; species Dermatemys mawii. The sequence continues at coordinate 3,511,147 of ML677397.1, read as the reverse complement.
GGTTTTATTTTTTAAATGATAATAATCTCCTCTTTGATTGCACACTCTTCCCTCCTCCTCCACGATCTTCCCTTCCTCCCCTAAATGCCAGCCTGGAAAGATGTGCAGAAATGCTTTGTGACCCTGGGCTGCGGCCTGTCTGTTCTCTCACTTACCTTATCCCTTTCACATAGCATCAGATAACCCCCACCCATCAAACACAAGGTGAAATTGCCTTGACTAGAGGTAAACGTCCTGAGTGGAGAGTGCTGACAATTCTGATCACACATGATACTGTCTGGTGTGATGGGGCCAAGCGGAATTCCACAGGAGGTAAAGGAGCTGGCAAGCTGTGACAAATGGGAAGAAATTGCTTTTTAATGAAGACCTAATTCCTGCAAAGGCTAATGCTTTCCTGCCTTCACCATATGCAGCATTAAAAAGGCATTAGGTCGCTAAGGTCTGCTGTTCCCACCTTGGCAAGCGTTGGCTACAGCACACCTGCAAACTCATAAACTGCAGTGGCATGGCTGATAAGTAGACCTTTATAAATGTGAATTTCTAGCAGAAACTAAACCATGGCAATTGGCTTGTTTTTTGCTCCAGTTGCTCAAAAGCTTGATATGTGGAACCATTTGGTGTCACCTGTTCTTTTGCGTTGCTTTGTGTTTCCCTTCTGGTGATGAGATCATAGGAGACTGTATATGCTGCAGGCTCTGCTTTGCCCATCTGTCCTAGGTGTTTCTGTGTCTTGCTTGTCCAGGGCTTTATCTCTAAATCTTTTCCGTCAGCTTGGGAAGAAACCCTTTTAAGGGCCTTTTCCTCCAACAGCACTCAGATGGTGGGCCTCTGGAAAACAAGGGTGCGCACTGGATCACCATAGCACCCCATCCATGTAATTCTGTCTTTTGTTTTTATAACAGCAAAATAAGCCGAAGATGGTGATGGAGTATTGGACTGGATGGTTTGATAGCTGGGGCGGCCCTCATAATATCTTTGACGCAGATGGTGAGCACCATATCTTATCATCACATGCTTAGGATTTATTGCGGTATAAACTGCTGTCAGCAAACATGGCACAGTAATGCTGTCTCCATCAAGTTTCCTATCTAGCGATGCCCCTAGCTCTGAACAAGTGCCTCTAAATTTATAACCTCTTTAGTGGATTCACACATTGCTGTAGTTTTCTGGCTTTTTTATCCCTGTCAATGTCAAGTAGTGATTTTTATGTGGCGTTTTTCAAATAAGATTGTTTTCACTGCTCTAGGAGTTCGCATATCAACAAGCTAGTGCAAGGAGTAGTTGCATAGATTCCAAGGCCGGAAAGGACCATTATGATCATCTAGTCTGACCTCCTTTATAACGCAGACCAGAGAACAGCCCCAAAATAATACCTAGAGCAGATCTTTCAGAACAACCACTAATCTAGATTTAAACATTGAAGTTAGCAGTCAATCTTTCTATTATGGCAGTGTCCCAAAGGCCTCAACTTGGTCACAACCCGCCCCCCATTGTGCTAGGTGTTGTACAAACATAAAAAAGAGACAGTCTCTGCCCTAAAGAATTTACAGTCTGAAGAGACAAACAAAGAGTAGGAGATGTGGATACAATATACAATGCAATGAATATGGTGAAGAACTGATAGTTATGTGGATTGAAGAAGAATTTTTTAATTGGGGATACAGATCAGGTGGAAGGGAAGAGAAAGAAGGATACTCACTGTGAGGAACTGAGAAAGGACTCCGGGGTTCCATTTCACCTTCTCCATTGTTTCCTCTCTCTCTACTTCTTCAGGGGTGTAGTTGTCACAGGGACAAATCATTGCCCACTGAAATCAGTGGGAGATTCTCAATTGACTTCAATATGCATTGGAGCAGGCCCGTAAAGCACTTTGAGATACCATGATGAAAGGTGCTTTAGAATAAGCTCAGTATTGTTGCTTGGGAAAAAAAATAATTGATACTAAACTAGTGAAAATGGCCACCTATAGACCATCTTGCCTGAATTTTCAGTGTTGCATAGTTCTTAACACCCCAACCTGCCTTAACATTAACAGGAGTCAAATGGCTTTGTTCTAGTGATCTACATTATTGTATAGCTCCCATCACCACAGAATCTGAGTGCCTCACTGTCATTAATGAATGTATTCTTCCAACACCTGTGTGGTTAGGAAAATAGTAGTAGCACCATTTTACAGATGGAGAACTAGGGCACAGAGAGATGAAATGATTTAGCCTAGGTCACGGAGTCTGTGGCAGATTCCGGAATAGAACCCAAATCTCTTGACTCCTAGCCCAGTGCCTTAGCTACTTTGTCCCTATATTGTGCAAATTGGAAATTTCTGAGGGACTCTATTCTACATATGTATGCAGTAGTAAAAATGACATCAGGATTTTGTGATAGGTCTGTCATTATGCATAGTAAATAGATTTGTTTTCACTCCAACAAGATTTTACCTTTTGTGGATAATATGGTCAACAAAAACCTCATGCAAACCTAGTACTTCCAAAAGGGTTGTATCTCATTTCATTTCATACATTAAGAAGCAAAGTAAATAAATATATTTAAAAAAAAATAAAAGAAACTTAAATAATTTGGTCATCACATAATGCATTTAAAATAACCTGTCTCCTCCCTGTGCAATTCTCTGTGTAACTATGTCATGAGTATAGTTGATCAAGGTCCTTGCCTAGGCAAAATTCCCACTGAAGTCAATGAAAACTTGGCCTGAGTTGAGAATGCAGGCTCTCTCAGACGGGATGTGTATGAATGAGTCCTGCAGAACATTTCAAGTGGAAAGGTAGTTGTAAGTGACTGAAGATATCCCAGGCATGAACTGGGCTCATGAAGCACTGGGAGAGGGGGAGTAATTGTAAACAAAATGCTCAATTTGAAATTCTTGAATTGTTGGTACGTTCAGTCCGTATTCTGTTATACTAGCTTCTTGATTTGTGACGCTCGGAACCCTTGTTGGGAGTTTTCCTTTGTTTACAGATATGGTGAATTCTGTAGCAGAAGTTCTCCAAACAGGAGCATCCATCAACCTCTACATGTTCCATGGGGGCACCAACTTTGGCTTCATGAATGGTGCTCTGGATTTTGATGAGTACAAGCCAGATGTCACGAGTTACGGTGAGTTTTCATTCGCTGCCTTGCTTGCGTGCCCATTGCAAGCCTGCGGCCTTTGAGCCAGCTGCATCTGATGGAAAGATCTATGCCCAGCTGCATCTGATGGAAAGGTCTATACCCATCACTTTCTTGGAGGATCTAGGTGCTGTCTCTGAGGACAGACCTTGAACATGATACTATCACCCAAATAGGAGAGAAGGAAGACCCTGATCTCGGCTCATCTGGGAAGATGGTGTGACTGTGACAGACAGTTTCCTTTAACACTCCATATTTCTAGTCTTATTCCAGTATTTGGGGGAACCCTTCGCTATGAATTGAGTCAGAAACCACTAGGTAGATAAAGACATATAGCTAACATCAAGTGGTGCTGTTTTCGCTATAATGTCTCTCTTCTCTTTCAGTTAATGATTAAGGAAAGACCACGTGAGTCCTCTGACACCAAAATAGTTGGTTTTTGGCTTTGACTTTTAACAATTTGAATAGTATCTTATAGCAATTTTCATCCCAAAAGTCCTCACCAAAACTATTGACTTTATCGTACATGGAGTTAAGGGCAGGTGCAGAATGGGACCCTCAGTATTTGCAGCCAATACTGGGGAGGGGGGAGTAGCAACCACAGTACAGCAGTGAGAGAAAAGAGGAAATGTTAGCCTAGGATGCTGAGGCAAATCTGGGTTCTTATGGAAAGGTGTCTGGGATCATGCAAGGCAGATAGGACCCCTATCCATTTACCACATGGCACTATCCTCAACTTATTTGTGTTGCATGGAAGAAGGGCTAATTTGAGCTTGCTGTGATTTGAACCTCTGATTGCAAGAAGTGGAGAGATTTCACACCTGAAACATGGGCCTTTAACATGCATCATATTTCTTCCCCTCTTCTTTGGTTGCGATAACAGTTAAGAAAGTATTTTATTTGTCAGTCAGTTGTATGAGGCAGGGGAAAACCCATAAAGCATAATGGGAAAATGGATGGGACTGGTGTATATGGGAGAGGAAGGATATTGATTAAAGGCACTGTTGTGTCCTCAAACTTTCATGCACTGTTGCCCTGGACTTCCGTAGGGCATTGTAGAAGTGAAGGTTGTGGGGGCAGAATTTGACATTTATTATGCCAGCAATAGGTGTGGGTTCAAGCTGTTTCTCTTTACTTTTATTTTACGCCTATCTTCAGAATCCCTTTACTATTAAGGAACTGTCTCTCCACATAATAGGACAATGTCTCAGGCCCTGTCAGCATTAAGGAACTTTGCGCTTGTGTAGCTAATCACCGTAGCTATACCAGTGCAGATTTCCTTAATGTCAACAAGGCCTGAGATAAACACATTACTCCTTTGGCTCTGACCTCTTGCTGCGCTTTACATGAGTATTTTCCTGAAGCCGATGATGCTCTGTAACAGGTGCATGCTTGTTTTCCAGACTATGATGCCGTGCTGACAGAGGCTGGAGACTACACGTCCAAGTTCTTCAAACTCCGTCAACTCTTCACCAAGATCCTAGGTGGTGATAAACCTCAGAGCCGCTTCTCTACCCTTTAAATACTGGCCTGTGTTATACCAGAGAAGCTTTAAAATTGGCAAGGGTCTCTGCTGGATCCCTGCTGCTCCCTGCATGGATATGTCCCACTGATTAGTTGGAAGCATTTTGTAAAGTGTAGGAGGCCCAGGGATGTAGAGCAGCTTCTTACAGAAATGACTTTTCAGCTGACTTCCCAGCAGCAGGAAGGACACATGCATTTAACAGTCTCCGCATCCAGAGGAAATGTGTCACATCAGCAAACTTAAAACAAATGCAAATTTGGGAAGGTGCTTTTGTTGTATAGATCCTGTTCGCATTCTATTCTCTCTGGAGTTGGACAAGTGGCTCTCACCACTGAATAAATACACCAACCCTGGCCCAACCTTCAGTTTTGCTTGAGCTCTCTTTGAGATGGATATAGTGCTTTGTTTGATCCCATACGGAGGTTGATCAAAGACATTTCCAGAGGCAGAGCTGTGGTCTAGCGGTAGAATCAGGGAGAGTCCCTAAATCCCCCTGTTGCCGTCTGTAGCATCTGTCTAGCAGAACTAAAATATAACACTTGTCTTGTTTCTGCATTGCAGGGCAGCCTCTGCCCCTCCCTCCTATGATCACAGGCAAAGTTTCATATGGTGCAGTCCTGCTGCTGGAGTATGTCTCTCTGTGGGAGGTGCTGCCCTTTCTTGTACAGGTAGGTACTGTCCTTGGAGCTGAAGAATGTGCCAAGAGGATGGGATGATGCAAAGAAACACATTGCACTATGGAATAATAAAATTTTATTCTGAAGAATCTCAAAGTGCTTCATGTACTTTGTATATATAGCCACAGTGAACGGTAGCCACCTCTGGGGTGGAGGAAGTCAACCCATTTCTATACCACATGCTGCACAAGAATGGGGAGGAGTGGGCACATTTTGGCCAAGGATACTAGAGCCATTTGTCTGTAAAGTGCTACAAGATCTTTAATGTCACAAGGAGAGGACTTGTGTTTTAAAGTCTTATCAGAAAGACCTCAGCATAGTACGCTGTTTGGAACTCCCATTTATTTACCAAGAAGGAAGATGTGAGGCTGCTGGGATTTGGTTTCCGGGATGATTGGTATTGCAAATATGAGGCTTCACCCATTATGTCACCCGCTCCATTAACTAATACCCCACACTCATTGAAGCTCCTTCCATATGGGAATTTCAGAGCTTTACAAAACCCTCAACCGTCCCTCTGTGCGATAGTCCCCCAGAGCGCAAAATGGAATAATGATGATTTCCTATTCACAGGATGGGTCAATAGACTAGCATGAGGTCACACAGCAAGAGACAGGAATAGCACACAGGAGTCCCGATTCCTTGTCCCTGGCCCTAGCCGTTACCAAAACTACCTCCTACATGAAGAAAGCAGGGATCAATTATTTTAATTATTAAGCAAGGACCGAACAAGAAGTAATGGGGTTAAGTTGCAGCATGGAAGAAGCTTTCAGAATCATAAGCAATGAAGCAGGTTGTCAAGGAAGCTATGAAATAGCCATAATTGAACATCTGTGTCTGATGGAGGCTTAGACATCCAGTTAGCAGAGATGGTGTCGGCAGGATTGAAACTCGTCATTTAGCTGCAGTTCTTTACACCCGGGGAGCCCTTTAAGAGGCAGCTTTTGTATCGGATTTGAGTAAATGTTGGTTTGTGGGACGTAGCAGCTACTTGGCTGAATGATGCTGCTCGTTTGTAGCCTTGTCCCCTTAGAAAGGATCCCTCTAGTTACTTGTTCTTCCTTCGCAGCCTGTTAAGTCAGAGTTCCCAGTTAACATGGAGAACCTGCCAGTGAATGATGGCAATGGGCAGGCTTATGGATATACGCTCTACGAGACAGTCATATCGGGCGGAGGACAGCTGCATTCCAGGGACAACGTCCGGGACCGAGCACAGGTACAGAGTACAGAGCAGTTGTTATTCTGACTCTGCAAAAAGGCATATAGCTTGGCTGCAGTAGTTGGCATGAGTTGGGGTTCTGAGGGGGGCAGTCAAGGGGGAGGGGGTGGATAGGATACAGGGGTCAGGCTGGGGAGACACAGACTTCCCTACCCAGCCCTCCATACAGTTTTGCAAGCCTGATGTGTCCCTCGGGCCCACCTCTGTGTTAGACAATGCTTCCTCCCCAATTATAGCCCTAATCTCTTGTCTGGTACACCTGTGTTCTGAAATGGTTTAGAAATCTGCTAGTCTCCTGTGCCCTCTCCTGCAGGTGTTTGTTAACACTGTGTTCATTGGAATCCTTGATTACAACACGGTGGAGCTGTCAGTTCCTGAAGGACAGGTAAGTAAAGTGAGATCACTCCAAGAGGTATGTGGGTAATAGAATCGCAGCTCAAACTGCTCCCAAAAATGCAGAGCCCCGAAGTGTGTCTGCTGCCAGCTTCGTGCAAACCAGTGATGCAGCAGCACGAGACACAGAGCAGTTGTTGTACTCAGACCTGAAATGACTCCACCGTTGGTACTGGAAAGTGGGTTAAAATGCCAAGGTATCCTTTGGAGAGGGGGAAATATGTGAACAAAACTCCAGTCAGCAGGTTCACTCCAGAGTAGTAACTGATGCACTTCCTGCCACATCCACACACTGCAGACACCCGTGAGATGGAACTGTGGGCGATGGGGACCCTGCCTCTGCTGACTGAAGACATGTAGGCTGTTTGCTCATAGGCACAAAACCTGCTTGTCTTTTTACTTCTCTTAGGTCACAAGTGAAATGAGTTGGATGGTCTCATGTGTATTCTGAGCTCACACTCGCACGCATTACACCACCATCCAATAGTTCGGCACAAAGTGGCCATATGAGTAGCATGTCTATTCAGTGTGCATTGGCAGAGCTGTGCATGGCTCCAAAGACGAGAACCGGGTGAGTGGGAGGGAATATTGGAGGTCAGGCGTGTGACTCTTGGGTAGAGTGGTGCAATAGAAGCTTGTGTGGTGTTGGACACCTGTTTCTAGCTCTACACACCAATTCAATCATTTAAAATGGAACCATAAAATATGACGGTTTCACGCGAAGGTTGAGCTCAACGATGCAGTTCCTTGCAGCTGTGGCGTATTCCTGTAATTTACAGTCCTGTAAACAGCTGCTGAAGCTACTGGTGCAAACTACTCCCTGGAGTGATCCCACTGATTTCTCTCTGTGCCCAGCATGGCTGACCTGGCACTTGGTTATGCACTGACTCAGCAGAGGCTGATCCATTCTTTACAGGGCTTCAGGCAGCTCAGGCTTTTGGTAGAGAACTGCGGGCGTGTCAATTATGGACTTATGCTGAATGAGCAGCGAAAAGGTAGGTGAAGATGTCTCTTTCCTTCCAAGCGGGTGCATGGGGCTGAGAACTCAGAGACGGCTCTCTTTTTACGTCTGTTTAGCAAGGACCTCAAACACTGAGAACGTTTTTAAAAATGGCTCCCACCCTCCAGAAACAAGCACTCCAGATCAAATGTTAAAATCCTGTGTGTGGATTTTATAAATCAGTATTTATTTATAAAAGCAGTATAAAGACAAGCAAGAATTTCACTGTATCTGGCTAATGCTGTATAGTTTTGCAGTCAGGCAGTTGAAGGCAGCTAATGCGGGAGACTGATAAAAGAATATAGTTCACCTCTTGACCATAAATTCCAGCATCCAGAGTAGTGGTAGCTGACGTGATAGTTGGTGAAAATAGCCCACTTCACGGGGGATGGACCTATCTTAAAGACCTTCACAAGTCCCACCGTCCCTATAGTGGTCCCCAATATAGATGAGGTGCCCCTCTTCTCACTCCATGATGTCTATATACAATTGTGTAATATCATACATGGCGGGCGGGAGGGAAGGAATTCCTTCCCGATCCCTGTTTCTGCTCTGAGATTTGGAGAGCAAGATAATCCCAGTGTACACAGGGTCCTGGGACTATGGCCTATGTCCATCTCAGTTGAATGCAGTAAAATATTTATGCCAGTAGAGGTGGAGACTGGGAGTCAAGACTCCTGGGTTCTGTTTTATAGGGGGAAACATAGGCCAAAACATTCAGAGCAGCCTAGTGAATTGAGAGACGCATTTAACGGAAGAGGTGCCTAAAGCCCTAGGACTGCTTTGACAGTCTCAACCATCGGCTTGTAGTTAATGGTCTGAACAGGGAGCCAAGAGAGAGGTTCTGTTCCCAGCTCTGCCCCAGACTTCCTGTGTGATTTTTACTCTTGTGTGCTGGTTTTCTCCACCCGCAAATGAGGATAATTTCAAATGCCTCACAGGAGGCTGCTGTGGCTAAATTTGTTTGTTGGGTGCTTTGAGATCCTTGAAGAAAAACAGCAGTGGATCAGTACAAGGGATTAGTGATACCTGGATGTCACATTTTCATAGACTCATAGACTTTAACATCAGACGGGACCATTATGCTAATCTAGTCTGACCTCCTGCGCAATGCAGGCCACAGAATTTCACCCACGCACTCCCGTAGTAAACCCCTAACCTATGTCTGAGTTATTGAAGTTCTCATATTATTGTTTAAAGTGCAGAAAATCCTCCAGCAAGTGCATCATGCCCTATGCTGCAGAGGAAGGTGAAAAGCCCCCAGGGCCTCTTCCAGTCTGCCATGGAGGAAAATTCCTTCCTGACCCCAAATATGGCGATCAGCTAAACCCTGAGCATGTGGGCAAGACTCACCAGCAAGACACCCAGGAAACAATTCTCAGTAGTAACTCAGATCCCATTCCATCTAACATCCCATCCCAGGCCATTGGGCATATTTATTTTCCTCTGAGTATTGGGGAAGTAACTGATCTGCTGCTTTAAAAAAAAAAAAAAAAAAATCCATGTGTGGGCAGCCAAATAAAAATCAGTCTGCTATGTGTGCCAACAGTACTTTCTGCCAGGAGAGGGCAAAGTGTGGCAACGTTCCCTGTTCAGTCTGGATGAGCAATGGGACCATATGGGCTTTAATGCCATTGCAGAGCATGACTACTTTCTGCATCCCGCTGTTCCTTCTATTGAAATAGGAAGATCCATCAGCTTAGTTGCTTCTCGGCTCTTTATTACCTCTATTGCTCTTGCAGGCTTAATTGGTGACGTCTTCCTGAATAAAACCCCCTTGAGGAACTTCAAGATTTACAGTCTGGAGATGAAACCTGGCTTCATGGAAAGGTTGGGAAGTTCTATGTACATATATTTAAATTGTTTGTGCAGAGGAGGAGGGCGTATATATCTTCTGTTTCCACAGACAATTTGGCATAGGTACAAAACCTAGTTAGCAGTTACATGTCCCGGAAAGGCAGCTCCAGGTGAATCTTCACACTGACAAATCTCTTCCTGAAAACGCTGACTAAAATTGTACAGAAGGTTACAACACTTATTTTTGCACCTTTATGTAGGACTCAATACAACCCCCTTTGGAGGGGATGGTCAGACTCCCATTGATTTAATAGGCATTGGGCTTGGGCTTGTAGAGATGTGGGCAATCCAAACCCTCTTGAATTTTGTAAAAGTTTGGGGCTTTGTCTGCGTCAGAAACTTGGGATTAGGAAACACTTTAGCGAAGTGGATAGAGAGGAGAAGTAATTTCAGGAAGCTCCTAACAGCACATTACTAGTCCAGATGGCTTCCCCCATTTCATGTTTTTAAATTGTGTTCTTCTGTATTAAATGCTAAAGCAAAATAATCTCGGAGGGATAAGTAGCCAGGCTGCTGTCGTTTGAGCAGCAGAGGATAGGTCACCTTATGGACTCCTGCTAAAAATCTCAAGAGGGTTTGTTGCAGTGCTAGTATTGCCAAATAATGTAACATGTTTGTGAGGACTGAGGACTTCACAGCTGTCATTCTGCTGCCTGCTGTGGTCACCTGGAACTTAATAGTGTAGAAAGTATAAAACTCCAGTACTTCTGCTACAAAGTACAAGCCAATATGCTTGAGCCAAAGGAGAGAGAATCTCTGTTAGTTCTGGACACTGCAGGGCCTATGCCACACAGTTGTGTTCTTATTGTGTCCATGTGTAAACTCTCTCTAGTCAATTTACTACAGTGATCCTCTAAGGACAGTGCTAACAAGTAGTGTTAACTATCCTAAGTAAAGTTTTTGCAAGCAATTCTCTTTGGCAGGGTAAGCTGTGTCAGCTTTGTGCTGTAGGGTCATTAGAGAAGGATATTCCCAATCAAAGGTATGAAAGCTAGTGAGCCGCCATGCAGGTATAAAAGCCAGATTAGCCAGCAGTGTGGTCAGTTACTAGCAACTGACCATTAGCACTGAAACATCATCAGATAGAAACCTCTGAGTAGGAAGCTAAAGTACACTGTATTGAAAATGGGATTGTGCCATGCTTAGCTCAGCAATACAGTGGAATTCATGTTGTACTAGGTCAATAATTCACTTGAATCTGGGGATGCTGATGATAAGGTTTTGAAACTCTTGTGGAACTTCTAAGCTCCTCACTTTCTCTCTGCTTTGTCACCACCCCCAGCCACACCTGTGATACCAGAAGGGAAGAAATGATGCAAACTTTGAGCAAACACAATAACTTGCTAATGCCCCCTGATGTGATCACGGGTTCCCTGCCATTATATATTCCAAAATAGACTTTATGCATCTATACTGGCTGAGATAGTGCTGTCTGATCCAATGAGCTAAACAGGATTGGACTTTGTTAATATTTGGATGGGAGACATCCGCCAAAAACTCAATGCTAATAGAAGTAATGTGTTTGATTTAGTAGGTGGCATTCACTAACACCTGACCCAATGTTCCAGCATAGTTTAACAGGGCACCTATGGAGGAGTTGTTTGGCCTGAGTCTTTAAAATTGAGGCCCAATCTACTTGAAGACAATAAAGATCCTTCAATATTTCCCATAAGAGCAGAGCATTCACTGGAGTGTCCTGACCAAAATTCCCCCCCCCCAAGTAATTACATTTGGCTATCATAACATTGCACCCAACAGTACACTTGGGGGCTTTTTAAGAAATTTCTAGAGCACTCGTCACTGTAACATTGAAATGCTAAATAGAGTGGCCTAGGTTTACATAGCATTCTCCACAGAATATGTCACAGTGGAAGATTCTCATGCCACCTCTTCTAAGGTCTAAGAACCTGGACTTGCCTTCTGTGTATGAGTAGTTCCTTGGTGGTGGTGATGGCAGGAAGGCTGTAGCAAATAGGTTTGTAGTGTGCTCTCAAGGCAATTGAGTTTTGTTTCAAAAACTGGAGGAAAGGACCTTGTGTGCTGCAAATTATTGTTACACTGGCTATGTTTCTCCCCAGAGGTGGATTCATTATGGTGATAGGTGATGCAGGTTTTTAGATAAACTGGTCAAGCACTTTAGAAACTGGTGAGTTGAAGGGTGCTGTATAGATATAAAATATTACAGCCGTTAGTCTAAGAGAAATTGCAGCCATCATTATAGTTAAGGTTACCTGGCTGTCCCTATGCTCACTTCCTGTTTCCAGGTGCTCACAAGTTTTTGAAACTGCCGATTTTGGCAGAATTTTCCCAGTATTTGTGTCCCCCACCAAAAATAATCAAAGTAAGGTAAAGTTTGAGGAGGGAGGAACTGGAAGGCTCAGCAGTTTTGAGTATGTATACACTTCAAAAAAAAAACTTCAATGCTGGAGAAGACTTCTAAACAGCTCTATCATGCAAATAATGGGGTCTAAAAGGTGAAATGTGCCCACAGATAGCCCTCTCTGAAGTGCCCTTCCTTGTTCCAGAAGTTGTTTTTGATTTCGTTGAGTTACGAGCCTTTGAAAATTGTGCAGTACTATAGGCGGGCAGCAGTTTTTGCTTTGTTGTGTTATAAAACCTAGGCTTGTAACATGTAGCTGGAGCAAATATTGGCTGCACAAGATTATGTGGCTAATCTAGCATGCTGAAGTGCTTTTGCTGAACTGGAGTTCTGCCAAGAGAAGTCTAGATAAACACATTGGAAGGTTTGCCCAGGAAGGGATTGAGGAAGGACTCCAACAGACTGTGGAGGGGCAGAGTTTCCACAGGAGACTTTGTCTCTGTACCTGAGGTCAGCTGGTGTAGTGTTCAGCATTAAGTTTGATTGTGCTGGAGACATTAAAGCCTGTGCACAAGGGAGCAGAGCGAAGGCTGATGTGAGGTCTGGTCTGTACACTGGCTTTGTACTGGTAAACTATTTTGATTAAGGATATGATTTTTAACAGTAGTCCTACTGGTACAACCCCAGGGGTGGCGTTTATGTGCCACTGTGTGCAGCAGTCTAGTAAAACCAGTATGTTCTGGGTATAGACTAGCCTTGAATGTGCAACCTCACCTCAGACATTTTCTTCTTCTTCTTTTTTTTAGCAGTGAAGTCTGAACAGCTTTTCCCAGGGCAGTACCTATTAGATCACAGGGCCATGTGTTTTGCTTCGTATCACTAGCCTCCGGGCATGTTTATAATCTTTTTAAAAACATGCTACAAAATAGAGAGCAGAACCAGATCAAAGTCGATGTAAACTCCTAAGCCTCAGAAGAACCTCTCGACCTCTCATGCCACTTACTCAGGTGCAGATACCAATGTCTGTGCTTTCCCTGATAGTGGCTCTAGCCTTGTCAGACCAATGGAGGAAGAGTTTCCAGAGCCATGACTCCATCAGCGTAGAGTGTGTTCTTCCCTTGAGTTAGCTAACCATCATTAGCTAATGGATTCAAAGAGAACGGAAGACATGCCAACACAGCTTCTTAGTCACATTCGCCACTCAAGTGCAACCCCAGGCTCTTGAGCTGCTAGCCTATGTTAAAAGCTGAGTTGCTATGCTTTGACTGCTGTGTTAACCTGAGTGAAGAACACTTTTCTTTTGACGGTGTAGACGTACACTAAGAATGCACTATCCCTAACGACTTGCCTATGCAGAGTACAAATCAGGGGTCTGTCAGTATTCCATCTGCTCTCTGCTGCTACCACGACACCCTGGGAGTGTGGTGGGCACTTGAGCAGTACCCGAGAGAGAGAGCTCTGTAGTTTAAGATTAGCACCTTGAATGCACCAGGAGACAGGTGGGCAGCCAGTGTGGTTGGTGAGATCAGAAAAGGGATTTTCACTTCTAGCAAAGCCGAGAGAGCAGTTTCAGCACGTATGTGTGTCACTGCTTTCACAGTGGAGACCTTCGCCTTGCTGACAGAGAAGGGTGAAGGCCAAGATCTCTCTCACCAGGGGATTAACTTGGAAGTAGGGAAAGAGGTAAGCAGGTGCCTGCCTTGAGTGAACCACCAAGGCCCCACGCTGAATATTTGTCCCTAAACCAGTGCCAGTGGGCAGCAACTGCTGTGCATTTCAGGCAGGAAAGCAAATAACTACTTAACTGTAACAAATGGTACCCTATGGTGGCCTCTTATTTGAAGTGATCCTAAGGCCAGCCCTAGACCCAGGAATAGCACCGGTCAGGAAGTTGCTTTTCTTCTGTTAACTGTTTGTCTTTCCCTCACAGCTTGCGAGGTGTTACTGCTTGGAGCACGATCCCGGATTACGCCGTGGGTCCTGCATTCTTCCGAGGAAGCATGCAAGTGCAGTATCTACCTCAGGACACTTTCCTGAAACTCGAGGTGAGACGCTCAGTTATCCACCCTGGCATAACAGCTCCAGAGGCGGCACCACATAGCACTCTTCATGGGTCCTGCTTCCCATGCAGGCTACATAGAAGTCTGCTCCTAAAACTGCCAGCTGGCATGTTCAGTTAAACACAGCCTCCACCATCGCAAGCCCTGCTGAGACAAATGCAGGTGATTCTGGCCTGCCCCTCTAACAGCATCCAGGCAGAGCTAGTAATGAGCCCAGCTTTACATAAATTAGATGCTATTCCTCTTCTGGTAGCAAAGGGTTAGTGTCCGTGAGCACAAACCTGTGAGTACCTGAGTCTTGAGATATGGGGCAAGTCATTTCCCTTCTCTGTGCTATCTGTAAAAGGGGACAGTGCTATGGAACCTTCGGACGTGGGCTCTGAGGGGGATGCTGTACGCTTACAGCACTGAAGATGAAGTGCTGTGTGTATTGTTAAAGTCTTGAACAACTTCCTCTTGTATTTTATTTCAGTCCCCCAGTGCAATCTCTGTGGTTCCATGTAATGTTCTTCAGGTCTCAGTGTAGTTTATAAGACAAAGTATATGGATAGTTCTAGCATGATGATGAACAGGTGTTGTGTGGAAAGGGTGCAGGAAATGGTAGGGGAAGATCTCAAGGAGGCTCTGAGGAATAGGCTATTTTGCCTTGAAGTGTGGTTGGTTGGTTGGTTTTTTAATAAACTTGCTCTTTGTTGCAGTTGGGCCATTCAGAAGAGCAGAGCTAGAACAGTTTTTAGCATTTGCTTTTAGAAGTATTACTTTGAGTCTCAGGGCTAAGTCATCTCCAGGAGAAATGACTTGACAGGAGCCAGAGAGCAGGTGACTAGCAGTGGCAGGGGAATTGCCCCAACTCCTTTGGTGCTTAGGTGATGGCCCTCAGCACCTCATTACCAAAGTTGCACATCTCCCGCCTCATTATCATTTGTGTGGTTTTACAGGGGTAACTGAGGGCAAAACTTCCCCCTGCCAATGGAACCAAGCAATGATTCTCTTGTTGGTGCACCAGCTTACTCTCCCTTAGCTGTGTTGGCACTGCAGTACCGACAGGAATACAAAACCCCTGTGGAGGATGAGCATGAACCAGACATGATCAATGTGAGCCACCGTGCTTTCATGCACTACTGGAAGGCCCTTAGATTTGACACCCATACTCAAATTATAAGCTCTTTGAGGTAGGACCAATTGTTCTGTGAGAGGACGAATGGTCCAGTAATAATTACACTAACTTAGGATTGGAAAGAGCAGGCTCATTTTCCTGCTCTGTCAGGGCATTCCTGTACATTTTCTCTCCCTGTGCCGTGTCACAATTTTGTAGCTGGGGAATGAACTCCCAGGGTGCTGAGAATAAATATACTGAAGATTGAGTGTTACTGTAGTAATGGAGGCTGACTATAGCATCTAGCACCATCGGGCCCCGATTCCTGATAAGGGCCTCTCTCTGCTACTGCAGAACAAGTCATTTATATTTTTGGTCTGCTCTCCTCAGGTCGAAGGTACATTAATTGCAGGATTGGAGTGGAATGTAGGAGGTTTTAAAATCTGTCTGAACAACTTGTTTTAAGAGCAATCGAGTGGTGGCTAGCAGCAGGTGGCCTGAAAGAACACTGGGGTCTTAGTGGTGAGCCCTGAGAGTAAGTGACTTGGCTAATGAGAGTAATTGCTTCATTAACCTGCTCTGCTGTCTTTCTTGTAGGGTTGGGAAAAAGGAGTTGTGTTTGTCAATGGAGAGAATCTAGGACGCTACTGGAAAATCGGACCCCAGGAAACACTCTATCTCCCTGCAACTTGGCTGCAGCCTGGGAACAATGAGGTAAGAGGCCTTCTATTAAACATGCTTATCTGATTCATGTCTGTCTAAGACCAGCTAGGAATGCTTAAAAACTGACCTTAATCTGACTCTACAAAGCCATGGGGTGGGTAGCTCTTTCTGAGGTTGAGATTCAGGATAGAGCAGCACCGTTCCTGGGTTATCAGTAAAAGAAAGCTAATGTGATGAACGCTGGCATTGGGTCAGTATTGTATATAGAATTTGAAGGGCAGCATAACTTAAATAAAATGCAAGACCACCCAATTTGGGATTGGTATTTACTCTTCACTGCTGTGAAGTCTTAATATAGCCCAGGATGTCAAGTGATGGGATTCTGAGTAGAGTGTATGGATCCAAACTTTGGGTACATACTGGGTACATATGGGGTCCAGTGGGGTGATATATTGAAGACATTCCCTTCGAGGGCAGCATCCTCCCCCAAAACTCAGGCTTGATCTTCAAGTCCCAAAACTATTTCTCTGATGGAAAGAGCAGTGATTGTCATTTTAAAAGGATTTCCCTCCTCCCATCCCCCATCTCTTTATTCCCTAGATTATCGTTTTCGAAGAGCACACCGCAGGCCGGATCATACAATCTGTAGATATGCCTTATCTAGGAAGGACCCACTATATGGACTGAGCAGGAGAACTGCCTCCCGTTGGGTTCATCTTGGGATATTCCTTGGTGTATGTGTGGGGACACATCAGTCCAAGTACAGACTGGCTTATTAATGTCCACTAGACCAGTGTAAAGGATTTGCTCCCTAGCAACAAGTTTAGGAGATAGACTTGAAGCACCCTGAGAGGTGAGTTCATCACTTTCTCCCAGGACATCTAGCTCTCAACATGACAGTTGGCCACCAGCTTTGATCAGTGGCTGTGATGTAATGGACAATCCAGGGACCAGGAGTAAAACAGGATGTTGTGGGGGAGGGAACTATCTGAGCTGAGCCCAGTCCAGCCCCTGCCCGAGATTAATGCATTCTCTGTGGGCATCTCTTAAAAGGGGAGAGAACTTCTGTGATAAAGATCAAAACTGGCTGAGAATGCTGTGCTGAGCTTTCAGACAGAATTGAAACAGCCTTTTTGTGTAGAGAAGGGGCTTTGTTTGTTGAGTTTTTGGAATCCTGATTGATTGAATGTTCAACTGTTAATTTTTAATAATCTCAGGTTCTCTTTTGTGGAAAAAAGACCCAAACAATTTCTAACGTTACCTGTGTTTCTCCTCTGTCAGCCTCCACCAGAGCAGGACTGTTGTGTCAATCTTAGGTTCCAGTTCAGGCAAATTATGAACCTTACAAAGAGCAGGTTCAGAACGGGGAATGGATAAGTAGCCCTCTGCTTTACCGTTTTTTAATTAGTATATTACTCACCATACACACTTTTCACTAAGTATGTGGCTATCATCTGTAACACTCCATATCCTAATGGGTCCAAATCCTATCTACTCACAGCTCCCCCTTGACTTCAGGGAGAAGGATGCATGAGCAAGGTTAGCCTTGAAAGGAGAAAATGTCTTCCTGTGCGTGAACTGGACCCAGACGATAGAGCTAGAGTGGAGAAAACAAATCAGAGCTCCCATTGTTACTGGAACCTATCGCTTTTATCTGGGCTTCTTTTTAAACTGATTTAAACAAACAGGAATAAGGAATCCTGGAAAAGCAGCACAGTGGAGATTATGTTATAATGCCCTACCCTGATAATTTCCAGAAGGTTCCCTGTTTGACAGGTGAAATAGTGATAAGAGCCATTTCTTTTTCCTCCTTAAGGTACAGGGAAGATAGTTTAAATACCCTCTAGCTGTCCGTATAGAATTGACTGTGTCCAAGAGCTGCTCATCTCTCCTGTAACCAACATGCCCTCTGACATACAGGAGTCAGGTTAGTACTTATTGGAGCAGTTTAACCCCATTTAGATAGAGCAGTAAGACCTCACTACCGTAACCACCTGGCAATGGCAGTAACAATCAATTTCAAGGGACTTTTAACTGTTAAAAACCATATTTAATTTTATTTAACAAATTAAATACAGTTTAATTAAAACTGAGAACAGACAGTGCAGCTGTAATACACTCCATCCTCCGTCCCAATCAGTGCCTGTCTCGCCACAGCATCTGTACCTCTGCTCTCCTGGCAGTAACCACCACACCAGCTGGAAAGGCCTGGCTCCTGTAGCTGACTTTCTGAGGAGAGTGGAGCATATTTGTATTTGCAGCGTTGTCTTTAGGACTTGGTCGTTTTGCATTTCACCAGGAGTTGTTCCCTACAGACGATGGAAGGCTGCAATCCAGCAGGATTATTATAACAAACAAACAGACATGCAGCTAGGACATCAGTTGAAAACAACTTGAATATCATGAAAACTTTGTATCCCTTTTGAAAATACCTCTTTGTTCTCCTTTTAACATACACAGACTGAGCACTGCACTTGGGAGGCTTGTATAATAGTGGAATAAACCTGCTTTGATGCAGGGCACCACTGTTTAACATGAGCTAACAATGGCTGTTCCCAAAATGCAAGTGGATACCAGTTGCATAAAATCATTACTATCCAGTTTGGATTTCAGCCATTGTATACAAAGGAAGGTTTTCACAGAAGCTATGTAGCAAGACTTCCATGAATGGAAACTGAAGAACCTTATCAGCTAACAAAGGTAACTTTTTCCCCAGTGATTGTTTTGATAAATACAACAGGGAAAATAAATTCCACAAACAATTGGTTTTTTTAAATATTAGGAAATATAGATTTGGCATTAGTCCAATGAGTGATTCCTGCCCACTGAAGCTAATATTCTGCAAGAAATATTCTATATGTATTTTAATTTTTATATGCTGTTAAGGGTTAAAAAAATAAGTCTCTTTACAGGATTACATTTTCCCTTAATTCACATGTAAAATTGTGCTTCAGACTTTTCCAAAAGAAGGGGAGCTTGATTAGATTTTTGATGTCTGACCAGACTAAAGCAGCAATCTAGGAAAACCATTTTTAAAAAGAGGCTGGAAAGGGGGTGGCCAAGATCTGATTAGCTTCCTTTCGAATGTCAGCTTGCCAGGTGTCTAAGTCTCAGACACAGAAACATCTAAGAGACTATGCTTCCCCTTGACTCTTGATGGGTGTCTACCTTAGGCAGAACAGTCAAAAAAAAAAAAAAAAAAAAAAAACCTAAGGAACTTTCTCCTGCAGGAAGCAGCTTTGCACCACAATGGTTAAGGTTATTTTGGGCTGTTGCGTTCAGATTTTTTTCTCAATCCAGCCTTTGTGGAATCAGGTGTTGGAACAACAGTGAAACACTGTCAGGGGAGCACCGGGCCATCTTACTAGAGGTGAGCACGCCAGTAATAGCTGGTATGGAACTACGCCAGTGGCTTTTTATTGGTACCATGCCATGGCACTAGTTTTTAGCAGGAGCGTGACGTGTTCTTGAAATGAACATATTTAAAATCAATACTAAAGGTACTCAAGCAGGTGGGGAGTAATAGATGGAAGTGGGTGGGTTTGTTGCTTAATGATTCCTTTTTTACAGCGAACAGTGGAAATTAGGCCTATGGTAGGAGTTGGAGACAAGAGGAGCATTCAGGGAAATGCTGAGTGGTTCCCTCCTCTGCTGTTAAAACGCTTCTTGAGGTAGGTGCGCACTTCAGGGAGCCCGACACCTAACGCTGGTCTCAGTCAGCTTAGCACTTGAGACAGGCCTGAGCCCGCGAATGGGGACCCAAGAACATAGGTGCTGTAAAACAAATCAATACGAGTACACAGAGGTATGTCAAATCTGAGAGACCATGGAGCTGATGAAAGGGGGACAGGTTGGAAGGAGCAGAGATGCTTGTTGGTTAGCTGTTACCTGCCTTGCTTTTCACCCTCTCCAAAACCCAGCCTTGTGCAGTGTAATAAATACTGGATAACCTAGGTTCAGAATTAAGGGCGCAGGTGTCCTCTCCAGCGCCAAAGAGCTGCTGAGGCTGTTGTATACAGACACAAGGTATGCGTGTCTCCAGAAGAAGTGTCACTTCTTGTGGTGCTTCTCATCCTTGCTATGACACCTTGTGAAACCAGCTCCTGCTGGGCCTCCTCCCGAGTGTATCGTGCCCTGCACGTGCTCCTTCCAGTCCACGCATCCCGCAGGCTTTGCACCTTGTATTGAAGGTGAGGTCAGTGCTACGGTTTCTGTGCTTTTTCTCTGTCTCCAGAGGGCCCAGTTCTGTTCAGAGTCCAGGAGGAAGGTTGGGAGATTCTGAGCAGTGCAGGTATGGTTTGTTGTTCAAACTTGCTTGTTTTTCATACATTTAAAACACTTGGAAGTCAGGAGCAGTCCAGGCAGCTGCTTGTGTGTCTGGCTGGCTGCTATAGAGAGGAGCCTGCAGAATGAGGGAATTTTCTGCAAAGGAAGGACAACCAGTGAGTGTATTACCCCTCTGCCTCACTGCAGCTAGTTGCTGTCCTTTGGAGCTAGGCCAAACCTGTCTGAGAACATGTTTTTTTGACTGTTGCTGCTAGGCAACTGGGTGTTGGCGAAAGGAGTATGTGACAGCCCCAGAAAGTGATGTCCTCTCTTAAAAAAAAAAAAAAAGCAGCTATAAATAGCAACAGCAATAACGGTGCAGACTTCCACACACTGCCCTGCCCGTGGCCCAGTGGAGCATGTCATCTCTGAAATACCCAGAGTGCAGCTTAGTAGGACTTCATTGTACCATAGCAGGATCCACATGGTCCCTTACTGCAGGGCAGGGTGGTGCACTATACATTAACAGCATGGCTTGCAGTGCAGTAATTTGCTTTGTGCACAAACCCTCATTGTAATGTTTCCTTCTAAACCTTTCCCTCTTTCAACACGATACTCTTCATTTCATTCTAGCCTTAGGTTTCCTTTCTCTTTTCACCACCACCTCACTTAACCAGTCTATTATCCTCCAGATTCTTTTCACTCTCGTGTTCTAAATACTTCTTTTCTGGGCCCTATCATTTCCCTTTAAATATCACCCCATCCTTTACACGCATACTTCCTACTTTCTCAAACTTGGTTTTCATCAAGAGCATATTTATACTTTCCTTGAAAAATTTCTGCAGTGCTTATTCTTTTCACTCATTCCTCTCCTCCCTCTGGGTAGATATAGGAGAGTACCTGTTTGATCTCCGCTCAGCCATGCAGCATCAGATTTCCACGTTGGGATCTGTGAAGCCTTTCTTTCCCTCGTTCACCAGCACAGGTTTTTCCGTCCTTGTGTGCCAGACTAGAATCTGAACCAAGCCCACAGAAGTCATTAGCTGCTTCTCTGCGTTATGCTAACAAAGACTCTTGCACATTAAACCAATAGTACTATTTAACCATATACCTTAGAGCATAATGGTGCATTCACAGCCTTAGGCAGATTTGCCTATGACCAGTGACATATGAAATGCACCAAGTGCAAAAATCACCCATTTGACCGTGTGCTGTCTCAGGCCATTAACCTGCTCCTTCCACCTATCTATCAACCAACCTCCACTAAAGACTTATCATCCTTTGTACTGATTTTTGGGCTGTTCCATCACTCTGGAATTAAAATTCTTGTATGTGTTTACAAAGACAAACACTCCCCAACTCAGAGTGTCAAGGCGACAGCTAGAGATGTAATTTCCAGCTCAGGCAGGTGTGTACGTGGTGGCTTTGATTGAGTTAGCAGGCTAAAACCAGAAGTGCAGTCACCACGCAGAGGCTAGCCACCAGAGTATAATCCTGTCTCAAGATCGTAGGTGTGCATTTGGACAGCTAGCTGCAGCCGCAGTCTATGTCACTGTGGCTTCTCTTCTATTTTTATCATGGTCACTCAGAGCTACTGCATGTATGTCTACCTGAGCTAGCAATTATTACACTGCAGCTGCACCATAGGCATACCCCTTGGTGGCTGCATATCAAGCCACAACACCATCATCCACTCACTGTACAACAGACAGCTGGGCTGAAAATAGAAAGGCACCTTGGTGCTCTGTACACTCCTTGTAACTACTCAGTATAAGGGGAAGGAAACATTGAGTCATCAGTTCAGACCACCCTCTGTATGGACTGAATCCATCCCAGGCTTGATTCTCAAACGGGATCAGTACCTTTCAAAAAGGAGAACTGGAGAGGCTCTTGCTTCCTCGTGGGAGCTTTTCTGTCAGCAACAGCTGGAATCCATTTATTCTTCTAAAGCAGCCGTGTCCAATAGAAAGTCAATGCTAGCCCCACTGCTAGTCACACTTGTGGCTTTGAATTTTTCTCATTCACCACATTATAAAAAAGTCACATGCATTAGCCACAATTCAATAGCCTGTTAGCCACCGCTGTTCTAAAGCATCCCCAACAGATTGGGTGACTGTTACTTTGGGATCTCTTTTCTGATTCTCACACTTGCTTACCAGTAGTTGACTGCAGGACACCAGCTACATAAACCCACCCCAGCCTGACTCCCCCGCTCCTCCCTCCAGGTACGTAGGCACTGTTGAAACCCACACTGTGCACATGGACTATTTTTAGTGAGCTAGTTCAAGTGCAGCTAATAGAGCTACATCTACACACACTAGCTGGGGTCCCAGAGCAGTCAAACTGCAACTGCACATGGTTCAGTGTGTGCGTGGAGAGGGGTACAAGTCAAGTCCACCTAAAATCGTGGATAAGTGCTCAAGGGGCTTTAGTGCACGCTGCTAGCAGTGAAGTGGTCTGTGTCTACATGAGCTGCAATCACACCCTGTGACTACAGTGTAGACCTCCGCTAAGCTGCTACTACCTTGATTGACCAACCCCCTGGGCCAGGGTACTGTGCAGTCACCAAGCCAGAAAATGCTGTTCCTGTACTTCTCGACACTGTCTTAGGCAGTGGGCCATTACCTACATTAGGGATGTGTGTTTAAAGAGGCCCTATTAATCCAGTTTAATACTGTTTGGCCCTACTTACACTGGCCAGACAAAGCATATTAGTGTGCTGCTGTTAAAGCCTCTAACCCAATTTGAGCCTATTCATAGTGGTCAGCTAAATAGTATTGGGGAAACAGTTCTGCACTGATCTCAGTATGGCATACAATGTAGAACTTGATAAAAAATAGTTAAGTGAACAATTTCAGAATTGTCAGATTCTGACTGAATTTCCAAAAAGGAAAATGATAGTTGTTGAGGCTTTTCTCTGAAAAAGTGGCAGGGGAAGGAAAAATCTTTTGATCAAAACTTTCAGGGGAAATTGTCTCCCACAAAAGATTTCTAGCCGCTCTATTAAAATGCCTAAGCAGACAGAGCTGAAAAGTGGTTTACACTCTGTACCCAACTCAAATAAAGGTTACTACTTATCTCTCTGTGATCCTAGCACGTTCATTATGGTAACAGTTAGGTCCTTTCAGAGCTACAGCTTCCTGCTTTTCTTAACCTGGTTTGCATTGATATTTCTTACCTTGTGAGGGCTCCCCTCTTGTTACTATGACAATACGCTGCATGTTTAATCCAAGCTTCCATGATCCATTTTGTACTCAAAGGTGCTGGCTTGCTTTTCCTTAGACCCGCAAGAGCATGTTTTGCTTCCCAAGGATGAATGCAGCATGTTCCTCTTTCCTGTGGTTAAATACTCAGCTCCCTGTTACTCACAGCCTTCCAGTTAAGCCTGCAGGCTAAATTCAATTCTGATTTAAGCAGGCACAACACATGCAGCAGAGTTGAATCTCTCTGTAACATTAATATAGCTGTTTGCCTCTATCAGCTGGAAGGAAGCTGGCCTGGGCTGCTTTCCCCACCACTTTGTCAGAGAATGGAACCATTTTGTAAAACAGCCTTTTTTTTATACCAGCCCCCTGCAATCACAGCAACACAGAGCATGGGGTCACTGCTATAGGACTTTTTAATCAAGGTAAATACTGGAGGTGAGTTCCTTATCTCTGATAGCAAGGGGCTTCTGAAACAGGGCATTGAGCCACTAAAAACATACAGCCCTTTGTACAACTCTTACCTGAGTCTTTACACCATGCTCTTTGGTGGGGGTGGGGGGAGGGTCACTGGACTTATCACCTAGTACAGAGCAACAATCAAGTACAGAAAGAGCGTTTCATTTCTCAGCCCACTGTCTATAACTTTGAGGACAATGCATTTCCATTGCTATGTACGCGGGGGTTTGGATCATCTATAAAAATACAACTTGTGTTATTAATACCAGTAGTTCTACAGGCTCAGAACTTACCACAGTTGTATTACTACTGTGCTCGGAGCAACAGCAACAAGACTTGTCTGTAAGAGTCCTCAGCACAATGGCCACTTTGAACCATATTTTACAAATCACAGGTGTCCCCCCCCTTTAATATCTTTCATGGGATTCATGCGTGATAACTTGCAGCTGTATCTCTTACACATGGCTGCAGCATTTAAATCCAAGCAATAAGTGAGTTTAAGAATCAGAAGACCTAAGAAGGGAAAAGACGCATTTGATAACCCCAATACTCTGCCACTGCAGGATTCTTCTCCTCAGAGTTTCATTGTTTTGTAGCAAGGAATTACAAATAGAATAAATTCCACCAGCAAATTCAATCTCTGGAGCACAGTGCAATTCAAGGGAAAACAGTCATGGACCCAATTCTCCCATTTTTCACCTTGTGTTGCACAGATCACCAGTGCAAGTATAAGATACTGTGGCTGAACCCATGGAGAATTGTAAATTGGTGGCATTTTCTATCCTCTGCGCACAGGTGTAGTGACAACCCCAAGTGAAAGGCAGGGGAGGATTAGGCCCATCTTCTAAGTGATCCCCCCATTAACATTGATGTGTGTTTTAAAATAATATAGTCCAAAGCAGACACTCACCTTGTGGTTAGAACCTTTATGCGGTTGCATGGGATGTTTTGCAAGTGGCTCAGGGCAAGGCTGGTATCCTGGACAGCCCTCCTGAAGAAGGGGTTGTCTTTAGAGCTAAGCTAACCCTTCTTCTCCCCTGCCCCCCACACGATTTACATAGCTGTTTGCTCAGATTTTAAAGCATGCTCCCTCCGCAAACATCCAAACCATCACATTTTGCTCTCGAAAGGCAAGTTTCCAGCTCGTGTTTACAAGCTGGCAGTTTTTAAGCCTGCACATATAAGTACCTGAATTGAAAGGGGGATAGCTTAGTGGATGGGATGTTGCTTGACATAGCATGGGGATTCCCCAAACCCTGATCAGAGGCAAATGAACCAGGCAGAGCTTGGACAGTAATTATAGCTATGACCATCCCATAGTTACTTTGACATCAAGGTTTATGTTGTTCTCCAGCCAGTAAGGCTCAGGGAAGCCCTAATGTGACCAAGTGTTGAAGCTTCAAACAAAGCGTGTGTGGCCCAGGGAAGAAAAGGGGTTAAAATAAGGCTTTGTCTATGCTAGGGAGTTAATACCAGCCCAGCTTCTGGTGTAACTACACCACTGCAAACCCTCTAGTGCAGTTAAGCAAAGGCACTATTTGCACCAGAGTTTCTCCCTATTAGTTACAGGGATAAGCTGCCCTGGTGCACATTACAGCAGTTTAACCCTATGTGAACTAGGAGACTGCACTGGTGTTGAAGTCTAAAATCTGAATGTGTCCTCCATTCAGTCAAAGCCTAAATTCTGCTTACCTGTAACCAGGGCCTTAGAGTTGCAGCCTCAAGAGCTTCCTCAGGCCTTTTCCTCCTGATTATTAAGGAGTCAGGCTCAGCCAGTCTGGCACCAGAAGCAATAGCATGTGGCCTTGTGTGACCAACAGCAGCTAGAGTATCGAATAGCCCCTGCCCTAGGAACATTTGCAGTCAGTCCAAATAAGTGCAGCCCTGGGAGAGGCTGAGGTGGCTGACGGACATCCTGTCCCAATCCCTGGGGAATAACTCAAGCAGAAAGGGAGGGTAAACCTGCCCTAGCAACTACTTGCTCCACTCACACCGGGAGAGAATGAATACAAATGGAGTTTGCTGACCTGACCTCCCCTGCTGTCTGCATTGCATTCAGCACTCACACTTTATCACAGGAAATCTGACAAGAAGGAAGGAAGTTATTCCCTAGGAGCCCCTCTCACCTCCTGCTTTCATCAGTGGAAACATGCTGGAATTGCTCTGTTCTAGAGCCAGTTTGAGCTACATCAGATCTGACCATAAAAAAGGAGCCAGTTCCTTTCTGCATCTTGGAAAATACAGGCGAGAACCAGGGTTCACAGATTCTCCATCTTTATCTAGGAAAGGGATTTATTTCTCTTCACAGCTAGCGCAAAATCCAGAACAACAATCCTGTTATTCTTCCACAAATGCTAGTGAGGAAGTTCTGCTCTTCCCCATCAACCCCAATCTTTCTTAGCCTGTAGCCTTGGTGGTTGCTGGTCACACTTACTGTGGCATCTAATACTAGCTCTCTGTCCACAAATACTCAGCCTCTCTCTAATCCCCTCAGGAGCAGCAGCAAAACATCCCTGTCCACCACTAGGCAGCAGGCTGGCTTCTTTCACCCGCATCACCCAAACACAGTTTCAAACTCACAGATTTAGTCTGAGATTGGAGCCCAGTGCACAATGCAGCCGAGAGGCAGGAGAAGGGGCAGAAGGTGGGTGCTTCACTGCGGCCGCTATAGGTATTTAATTAAATGTGACTGATAAATTGCTACCCGGACCATTCAAAACAAAAGTCCGTGCTTCTCTGGGAGAAGCATCCCCCACCCCTTCACCGCATCTCCACGGAGAAAGTGCTTTTAATTTTTTCCTCTCTGCCCCTGGCAGGGATTTCTGGGCTGGCTGCCTCCTTTTGTCTAGAAATTCCTGCAGTGCCCACGGTTAAGATCTTCTTCCTTTCATTTCCCCTCTTTCAGGCAGGTATTAAGCCAAGGAGAGCAACACTGGATGTTTTTATTGGCCAGTAAATAGCTTTTTGCAGGCGACTCAGTTTGTGTGTTAGAATCTGCTGAGAGTGATAAAAATGAATACTAGCGCAGCACACAGGGGACGTCTAAGGAGGCATCTGGTAAAAGGGCTGTCTACCTATGTACCTATCTAGCCCTCCATTAACCATCGTATGGCAGAGATTCACAATCTTTAGTGTATTTATCCTCAACACCTCTGCGAAGCAGAGAAAAGCACTGAGGCTCTCATGCTAAGGTCGCTGGTGCTGAACTGCAACTGATTTTATCCCTTTCACTTTCCAAGGTCACACAGGAAGTCTGTGGCAGAGCAGGCAATGGAGCCCAGGTCTCTCGTGTCACAGGCTGGTACCCTAACCCCTGACCCATCATTCCCAGATTCTGAACAGGATCCTACAACCACTAGCGGGGATGCTGAGAGTCTCAGCACAGCTTAAATTACTCTCACAGCCCTTCCCAGGATCAAAGTAAAGTTTCCAAGCATGCATTGCTCCTTCTAAGTGACCCTACACACTGCTATACTCAATCCCCGGGCAATGCCCCTGCATAGCATACAAACTGCTCAGCTGCTGTGTTTAGAGGAGGGGGCATCTCTCTGCAGTCGTGACCTCTGCCTCTGTTGAATTTGATCTCTGTCTGTCTCATGCTGGGCAGAGGAGCTATGTGATAATTGCTGAAGGGAGGCAGCTGGAAGCAGAGAGGCAAAGCAGGACACTCAAAGTGCTGAGAGATGGTCAGGATCACAGGGTGTCCGGCTCAAAACCGTGTCCCTCTGAGATCTCCACTGCCACATCACAGAGAAAACAGCCAGCTCCTGATCTCAACCAGCGCCTCCTCTTCAATTCCTGACCCACAGCACAGACATTGCCTCGTGTCTGACTCAAGAAACAAAATCTCTTCCTTGTCTGGAAACGTAGTCCTAACAGGATGTCCCATGGCAGCTGGCCTTGCTCTCGCCCCAGCTTTCCAGCATGATGCCTTACTCTGACAGCTACCTTCACATCAAAAGCTACTGTTGTGTGTGTATTTCTAGAGGCCACGTCGCCATTGCTACACCAGCTTCAAGCTCTAAGCATTTGCAAGGAAACTTTTGCCTGACATTGGATTCCCTTGCCTGCTGCATCCTGTCCATTTACGTTCTAAGTGGAAATCAATCTGCCTCCTCCCCCACATTCACACGAGCATTAGATCTCACTTCTCATCTCCCTCCGCTCTTAGGACACATTGTCATGTTCTTGTTAGGCAGACCAGCACACATTCCGTTCTGCCCAGAGCAGCAGGACTGTCTGATGCCAATGTCCCAGTCAACTCTATTTGCTTCATGCCTCTTCAGCTCTGCCCTGGATCCCATCTTTGCCACCACACCCCACATGGATGCCTGTCTACTTCCCAGCATAATGCAGGATGTTATTTTCCTCCTCACCCCTCTAAAATCAATATTTTCCTGTAACTTCTTTTGAGAAGTGGAAGCATAGCTGCAATTCACTTTGGTGTTCACTATTATACATGAATCAGAGGGGTAGCCGTGTTAGTCTGGAATTGCAGAAGTGACAGAGTCCTGTGGCACCTTAAAGACTAACTAAAAGTATTAAAGCATAAGCTTTCGTGGGCTAATACCCACTTCATCGGATGCATGCAGTGGAAGTTCCACTGCATGCATCCGATGAAGTGGGTATTAGCCCAGGAAAGCTTATGCTTTAATACTTTTAGTCTTTAAGGTGCCACAGGACTCTTTGTCACTATTATGCATGAAAATGAAACTGCAAGGCAGCACACTTCATATGGGAAATGCTTTCACACAATGCATAATTCATCTGCAGAACTCACTTCCACAGGCCATTATCAAGACCCAAAAAGTATTAGACGACATTCATGTAAACAGTAAGGATGTCATGCAGAGTAACCCTAACAAGCAGAAACATTTATAGAGGGGATAAAGCCTCACACTCCAGGGCAGAAGCCAACCACTAAGGGACTAGGGTTAAGATGAAAACTTCCCAACTATGTATTTTACTTCATAACTGCCACATAACGGGGTGTATGGAGGGGGGGTGTATTTTCTTGAAGCATCTGGTACCTGCAGCTGCATGAGACAGGACACTGGATTGGATGGGCATTGGGCTAACCTTGAGGGATGAAGATGGGACACTGGCCTGGACAGACTACAGGTCTAATCCCATATAGCACTTCCTATGCTCCCTTTTCAAATTTCTACATCTCCTTGCAATTGTGATCAGTGATAGAAGCAGGAGAGTGAGTCCATGTACCAGGAGGAGTCCATACCTTAGTGCAATTGGCGGCTTTCGGCTCAAGGTCACTCAAGGTCACTAATTCCCGAAGAAGGCTGCTCTCTTGGTAGCCACCCTTCACCCCTCGCAGTTTGAAGTACGCCTGAGATCGCTGGAGTATCAGCCTGAGGTTCACAGCAAAGCCCGCCATGTCAATGGCGAACGGGCGGTGGGGGTCAAAAACGGTCTTCCAGCCATACACCTTCCCCGCTGCATTCACCTTGGGTGACTCGTAGCGCAAGCCACCCACAAAGGCCACTGGCCACACCGACACCTTCCTGGTGGTGCGCATCTGGGGGCAAGGAGAGAGGGGGACACAGTGAGTACGTGGGGTGGGAGAAGAGTATACCCGCTCTGACAGTTACTAATACACACTAAGTGTCCAGTCCAAACTACACATGCAACAGGCAGTGACTCTGGACAGTCCCCAGCAAGACCTCTCTGTGCACTGCAGCATCAGACCGGGATGCTCTGACGCAAGTGAAGGCCAATAGACACAGAAGCAAGACAATATAAATCAAAGCCAGGAAGGCTGGGTTCTGTTCCAGCTCCACTCCAGGCTCCCTTTGTGACCTTGGCCACGTACTTCTGTACGCCCCCATTTGCCCAACTGTACGAGGGGATAAGCCCTGCATTGCATTTGGAGAGTCTCCAGTAAAGATGCTAGCGAATACGCAGATGCGCAGTTATACCATTTAGTCCCTCTGAGACCTCATGTGGTAAAGGCTTCATGCAAGGAACAAAGTAGCAAATAAGAGTTTCATCCAAAGTTTTAAAATCTGGTTTTCATCCACAG
The DNA here is from genome assembly GCA_007922305.1 of Dermatemys mawii. Classification (NCBI taxonomy): domain Eukaryota; kingdom Metazoa; phylum Chordata; order Testudines; family Dermatemydidae; genus Dermatemys; species Dermatemys mawii. The sequence continues at coordinate 3,481,249 of ML677397.1, read as the reverse complement.
GCCTCAAAGCGCTTCACAAAGATGGGGCAGCGTCAGATCGGGAAACTGAGGCACAGGGGTGGGCAGAGTTTGTCCAGTGTCACACATTGTGTTAGCAACAGATCTAGGAAGACAAGATTTCTGGCTACCTAGTAAACTCCAAACAAAAATGGGATGAGGTTTTGTAGCGATTTATCACTTCTCTCCGTTCTGCTGGCAGGAGCATGCTCTCTCTGCTGCACCTTCTGCTTTTGACCCAGACCCTCAGACTGGGGATTTCCCAGAGCTAATCTCATGAATGCTAATTACAGTGAGAGAAACCTGAAGGCACTTACCCTTTTGCATTACACACAGGCTAATTGCACCCCTTATCCACAGGGACTCATCACCCACATTTACAGTGCAGCCCCTTTCATTGGCTGCCTGGTGCCTCTTAATGCAGGTTGGTTTCAGGGGGAAGAGGGGAAGGTTGTCAACCCTCCAGGGTCTCCAGAAATTGAAGATTAATCTTTAATTAATTATTACATCATATGATGACATCTCCAGGAATATGGCCAACCAAAATTGACAACCCCAGAGGAGAGGAATCCTGAGACATCATCATGTCGGTTAACAAAGGGGCCCTCAGACCTTCTTAATAGGTAGTGTTCATTTCAGGGTACCCCTTGGTGCTGTAGCTAGAACCCACCACAGCGAAGGAAGTAATGAGGTAGCTGTTTTGAGACAGCATTCAGCCTGGTCTGCCTGCAGTCTTATGTACAAAACTCATTGGGTTCTGTGCCAAATGACTAAGATGACAACCTGACCCCTTGACCCTTTACTTCAATGAAAGTAGCATCATTGTTGGGTGGTATAATACACTGTGAATAAAGCCTTTTGAGGTTTAGTTCAGGAGCACCTCTTGAAAAAGAGAGTGATGCCTCCCAATTGAGATCGGGTTAGTACATCTACAGGCAAGGCCCAAAGGGAGATGCACTACAGATCAGGCCAAGTTTGATGCTTATCTTCTGTAACATCTAGATGAGCATCCCTGCATGTGTACACAGACAAACACACAGAGCAGACATGACTGGGAAGAGAAATTGTGAAAGGACTCAGATAAATTCAGTCCCCTCTCAAAGCCACTTCTGGAAGGAAACAGTGGGAGACGTCCAGGCTGAGATTTTAGCTGTCTCCCTGAGCTGCGTCAGAAAAAACCTGGGAGCCCATTTATCTCTGGATGCTGCAGATCAGCAGCCCTGGACGCAAGCACAGCTTGCATGTTTCCAGCCTAGGTGTGGTCAACGCAGTGGCAGAATCTGAAGAGTGACGCTCTTCAGAACAAACAAGCAAACAAATATTGACAAACGCCTGCTTTTCATGCATGTGCGGCAGCCTAGAGAGACAATCGCACAGTGCGTCTCTGAACAAGATGTCCTGGAAGGGCAACCATTGTACTGCCTGACTTGGTTCAGAGCACATTGACAGGGCTCTGTTTACCCAGAGGGAGGCCATGGATCTATGCAGAGCAGGCTCTTGCCAGAGACAGGATTTAAGTAATAAAGACACTGAGGTGAGGGCAAGCAAAACAATGAGGAAATGAGGGAAAGCCCGGTGATGCCTGAAGTACAAGCCAAATGGGGAGTGATCTGGGGAAGATGCCCTAGTACTGGGTCAGGGTGAAATTCCCCCATAAAACATTGGGAAGCACAACTTAAGTCCTATTGCAAGGACTTTGGTAGGATGTAAGTGGCTATTCATTCCACCGCTGCCCTTAACTTACATAGCTGTCTTCCAGCCCGTGAGCCATCTCTAACACAGTCACTGCTTTAAGGACATTAGAGCATGCTGAGGTGGTTTGAATGACATGGCTTTAGGGGTGCATTTTACTTAAACTAAGTGACAGGCCCTGGGTTCGGGAAAGCACATAGTCATGTTACTTGCTGGCTGGAGCACGTCATTGACACCAAGTGCCTTGTTACTCTGTGCTGCAAGCAATAACGTTACGGATGCTCCTGGGCTTGGCCTCTGGGGACCTGGACGGAGGCCTGCGAGCTCAGCCAGCGGGGATGGAGGGAGCATAACCCAGATGAGCAGGCCCTGCTTGCATCTTACCTCCTCAAAGAGCTCCAGGCTGTAGGTGTTATCATCGTCAGCAAAGTAAACAATCCCAGGTTGGCTGCTGTTTTTGTTAAAGGTCTCTCTCAGCCACCGCAGGGCCAGGTTCCTCTGCATGGTCCCGCGGGGGATCCGAGGGTCCCTCATGTCTCCCCGCAGCTTGTAGTTGCGGGGTGTCTCCACATTGAGGTGTGTGTAGTTCAGCCCCGTGTCCCGCAGCAGCCGGGTGACGAGAGGAGTGCGACGCTGTGAGTCCTCCACCAGGATCCAGTGCAGGTTGGGCACATGCAAGAGGGTGTTGGCCAGGCGCGTCAGTTCCGCCTTTTGCACCGGGCGACTGTAGGTGGGGGTGATGACGTGGATGGTGGGGAGGGTGTCCGACCATGGGGGCGGGCGGGTGTAAACGTACTCTGTCCTCACCACCTCCACAATGTCGCGGTCTGACAGGCAGTACTCCTTGGAGTCCAAGCCTTGGGCCAGATCGCGCCTGGAATCGCCACCATCATCTGCACAATGGCATGAGAGAAAAAGAACACACATAGTCAGTCCTCTAACAGTCTCCTCTCCACCACTCCCTCAGCAAAGCCAGCAGGCTGCTTGCTAGCAGGGGAGGTCACCCTCTTGGTCTGGGAGCAAAGCAGACAAGCTGGAAAACAGAGGCCTTTTGCAAGAAACAAAGAACCCACAAGACAAAGATGCCAGCTGGTGAACTAGCTACATGAGCAAAGCTCTGACAGCTCCAGGCTAGCAGGAGGGAACTGCTCAGAAGAGCAAGCTTTAAGGGCCAAAGAGACAACAACCGAGTGCAACACGCGGGTGTAGAACAACGGATACTCTGACACCGATAGAACACCTTCCAACACCAAAGGATCCCAAAGTACTTTGTATTCCATGCCCCATGGAGCGGCTCCTGCCACCGGGGCAGGACTGCACCTGTGCACAAAATGCATAGCAGCAACTCAGGACAGCAAGTGAAGAATACCGTAACCAGTGGGAGCTGCAGACACATTATGGGTCAACAGAATAGAATTAGTTTACATTGGGATTTGACCAGGGTAACATTGTATCCCATTTAGGAGGTACTCCTTAAATCCAGGCACTGAGCTGAGACCTTGAAATGTGTCACCTAGTCATGTCACAAGTGTTAACACAGCTCTGACTAACCTTTTAGTGGGGGCCTAAGGTCTTTTGAGCTAGTCTCTTGTTTGGCTGTTCCAAAGTCCTGGTCAGGAATCGTAGAGGAATATACACAGGACGTTACAGATACGAACACCATCACCACAACTCTTGCAACAAGTACAAACGACCAGGACTTCAGAATCCCCTGCCAAGAGTTTCACTTTATATTGGCTAAGACGAGATAAACTTTCACGTGTAGGCTTTGCTGATTTCAATTTCTACTTTTTAATAAATTTTGATAGATAGTACCAATGTTTATTTTTCATTTTTTTCTGATTTTCACCTATTTAAATTTTCATAGTTACAGGGGCCAGAATAATTATTTAGTGACAGTAGATGTTGAGATTCAAAACAGCAAAGCTTTATAACCATTAAAATACATATTGTTGGCATCATGTCATAATAGGTGAAGTAAACATCCTTAAATCAAACTAACAATTTCTCAAGCAGCATTTTTCTTACTTTGCCTGTCTGTAAATGTTGATTATTATGGACAGAAACAATTTGTCTGCTTGTGGGTGAACAACAAAATTGATGTTTACCCATAAAAACAAAATCCTTCCAAGCCAGTCCACATGTCTGCCATTTCCAGGGCACTGCAGCCTTGTCATCAGTGCCATTAAGAGTATAATCTATAATTACACTAGGGATGATCAAATTTAATGAGAGATATCAACACTTATGGTCCAGGATATAAGCCAACCATTATCTGCAGGGCATGTGATAAGAATGTAATATGGGTTTTTGACACTTCCCAATAGTGGCTAGTACCAGAGGACAAAAGGATACAGGGGTAGATGGACCATAAGTCTGACCCACTAGAACAATTCCTACATTCTAGGCATAGCCTTCTACGTTATTCTGCCTCACCCATCAACCTGGATGTTGGGGTAAACACCACAAGTGACTTAAAACCCAACATGTCAAGTAGCTGATCATCCCCAGTTCCAGTGAAAACTAATGGGCAGGTCAGGTGTTCAGTACTTGCCAGGATCAGGCCCTTTTTAAGATAACCTGCCTCCACCGTGCACAGCCCAGCAGTCTAGAAATCAAACACAGGAAGCAATTCACACCCTGAATAAACTGTGAAATGTATTTGATAGCACAAAGGCAGAACATAATTAGGCAGAGTGGAACTTGGCCAGGACACATGGGCTCTGTCATCCTCTCTGGGTCAAGACCTCAGATTTAAAATCTCTGGCACTTCCATTCCCCACATACCATGCTGGCCAACGCTAATTTGCTCTTCTCATCTCTGGCACCTCCCACTCAAGTCTTTCAGAGCTGCTTTACAAATATGAATAGATTTCTCCTGACAACACCCTTCTCGGGCAAGCCAGTGTCTTCATCTCCTTTGTACAGATGGGGAAACTGAGGTATACAGAGCATGGAGGCGTTTTGCTCAGGGCGTGTCAGTGAGTCAGAAGTTGGTCTGGGAAACAGGACTTATCCCCAGTCCTGTGCCATACCCTCAAGGCCGCCCTTCTGCCTTGCAGGTCACTGTTCATTCACAAAAGTGTCTCCTATCTTTCAGGGCACTGAACTGAGCCTGGGGGGGTGGGGAGACGGGACTCCATTTTCCTGTAATAGCATCAACACACTCGCCTTTCAGTTCCAGTATTCTTCTCTTTGTTGCACTGCATTCCTACAGGTTCATGGGGCGAGCTTTTACCCACATGAACCTGTCAGAGGGGGGCACAGGGGGCGGGAGCCAGGACTATAACTTCTCTCAGAGTTGTCCTGAGCCAGTTCTGTGGCAGAGTGATACAGAGGAGCCCTTCTCTCACAATTCATCTAGGGGAGGGAGTGAAGCCACTCAAAAGGTCCTGGAGCTGCTGCCAGATTTAAATAGCAGATCAGACTACAGGTAGCGAGTAAGGCAAAGCCACACCAAATTGAGAGGGGAGAAGGGGACCTGGTAGACAGTGAGAGGTAGGGGGAAGAGAGTTTAGAACATGGGCAAGAGATGGGGAAACAGAGCTTAGCTTCCTCCCTACAAATGTACCAGTGCTCCTCTCCAAGATGGAAACTAGGAGACAGTGGGGCCCAGGGAAAAGGCAGAGGAGGATACTGGCAAATATGCTGGGTGAGGCAGCATCTTCCTGATGCTGACTGTGCTTCTTGGACATTGCTGCCATTCTGAAAACAGCAAAAATTCACCACCTCAGAACCATCCACCCACATCTAATCTTAGTTACTCCAGGGCAGAATCCCACTCTATGGCTTGGATGCTAAATAATTTAGAGGCTGCCTTTCTCCTGAAGTTCTAATCCACATGCGGAGACAAGCAAGAAGTCCTGAGCTCCCTCTCCCCAGGTCTATGTATCTCAGCCAAAGGCCCTCAATTCTGGAATGCACTACCCAGCCTCCCCCTTCAAGTCCACTGCTCTTTACCCAGCTTGTCTGGAGGCCCCGAGGGATATTTTCTATTGCATTTGTCAGCATTGCTTTGGCTACTGTTTTTATTGCAAAATGTGCCATTAATTTCTACAGGATGAACTTTTGCAGGGACCATCAGAAGGGATTTCCTCTCTCCCCTCTAGAGCAGGACACAGTGATGGCTTCCTATGAGTAGGAAACACAGCCATTGGGCAGCAGTCCGCATCTTCTTTCAAAGCTCTGCCTTACAGACTCTATATTTATGGCCACAGGAGCTATCCAGTTCCCAACAGTAAACTGCCCAGCATGGGCCACGAGTGGAGATGAGCATGGTTGTCATGAAAGGGATGGAATGAGACATGGGGATGTGGCATGGGCTGGTCAGTTTCTCTCACCCTTGTGCACTGCAAGCAGTGGAGCAATGGTGCTCTGGTGCCAGACGGTGATTAACAGCGTCCAGGGCAGAACTATCAGCACGATAGCCAGGATGTCTCTTCTCTTCGGCATCTCCAAGACTGACTGGACCCACAGCTCCTCATTACCTGACAGCGAAAACCCCAGAGACAGAACAGCAGAGCACATGGAGAACAGAAATAAATGGGCAAGAAGGAACAAGGACAGAGAGAGAGCAGCGAAGGCGACACGGCTCACGGGTCTTACCAGCGCTCACAACCCACCCATTGCAGAAGCAGGTTCGGAGATGCAAGGGCTGCACAGGCTGGAGGCCACGCAGGAGGTGCTTTCACGAGGTGTCACCAGCGCCACTAGTGGGACCTTCAGGGACCCATCAGGAAGGAAGCCTGAAACAAAGCAAAGGAGAATAGGCAGAGAGCAGCTCAGGGAACAGCTGCCCTTCAGGGACACACCCTGGTGCGAGCAAGCTCTCCCTCGGAGGAAGGCGTCTGAGGAGCTGTGGGGGAAGCAGGAGACGAGCTGTCTGGGTGTTCAGGGCTTTGTATTTCCCATGCCCCAGAGCAGCCAAGCAAGCTCTGGCTTGCAAGAAGATTGTGGAGTGCCTCTGAGCCCTCTCCCAGGGGAGAAATGGGCACCTGGGCATGAGCTCTAGGCAAAGAGCATATCCAGCACACGGCACCTGCCATTGTGGCCGGCATTAGCCTCTTGCAGTACATCAGCCTCCGTGAGCTGTGAACAGCCACATCCCATGCTGACCTCTGCAGGTTTTCAATCTGCTTTGCTACTGGCAAATTCTAAATGGCCCAAGCAGCGGGGCCTGGTCAGTGAGAAAAAGGCGAGCCTTCCCCCCTCAGGTATAGTAACTGTTCCCAGCTTTGCACGGAAGAAAGGAGAAATCCAGGAGTACCCTCGCCAGTGGGAAGCATTGGCCAGTTTGGAGGGGACAATAACTAGCCCTTTACATCTCCAGAGCATCTCTCGTCACTAAGCAAGCCTCAGGGGCACCTCGAGATGCTGCTCCCATTGTACAGGCAGGGAAGCAGAGACCGGAATGATTAAGTGACTTGCCCAACATGTAAACCAGTGGTAGAGGCAGGCTTAGAATGCAGGAGCTAGCTCCCAGTCCTGTGCTCTGACTGCTAAACCGTGCTGCTCTCTGCCAGGTGGAGGGCTTGGCAAAGAATCCAGTGCTACCCCCATCTGATGGAAGATAGTCATTCAAATGCTATTAGAGAGGTTGCTGCAATGACATGGGTTACTCTGCACTCCACATGTCACTGTAAGAACCCCAGTGCAAATCTCCTAACCCCTCCTACCCCCATTTCTACCACGTATTCCCCGGCCTCTAGTCTCTGGTCCTCCTGCAGACTTGCTCTGCATTTATTTCTTCCCTCTCTGAACTGCCAGGGCCGGAGTATATTAAGCTGCCACACTGGCTTAGTCTGATTCAATAGAAGCACACACAAGTTTTAAGCAGACTGTATTTTATCTGGGTGTTATCTTGGCAAGCAGTGTACAGCACTTAGCCAGCACACACAGGGTGGACAGTTTGCAAACACAGAAAGCGGTTTAGTGCTCTCGCTCCCTGGGGGGAATGCCTTAGCCAGCAACACAAACCCAGGCATTGCAGGGGACAAGGGGTACCCAGAGAATACCCTGGCCAAAGGCTGGGGAGGATCTGATACAGGGTGAGTTGCCCTGGGTTCAGGAAAATAGTTGCCTACATAGCAAAACCATTGACTGATTTGTCTTTTTCTCCTTCATTGCTTAACTCTGCAGCCCCCACCTTGCTCACTTCTTAGGCTGAAGGGGAGTCCCCGTCCCATCCCCTCACAAACACACTGTGCTGGGACATTAGGGTATCTACAGATACTTGTATGCAGGCTATAAACTGCACATCCAAAGATTTCCCATTGGTGGGATTTGTGCTATTGTACATTCCAAAGACCTTGTAGTGTCCTCAACAATTGGGTCTGATCTGCAGGGCCATACTGTCAAAGTATCACGCCCTTCTGAGGGCTTATGGCACACACACTAGGCCTCATTCAAACCTCTTATCACAGGACACATTCTGTATAATCCAAGTTGCCACCTCGCCCGGTAGCAGATATATTAGGAAAAGGCCAGACCTTCATAACACTCAGGGGGCCTGTGAAGGATCAGAAAAGCTGCAACCAGTGGTAGAGGATCTCATCTATTGGAATCAAGCTTTCCCCTGCCCCGTCATTGTAAACGAACAGGAAAAGGCTTTCGCAACGCAATTCCTAGGTGGAATCCAAGAGGTGCTTTGTGTGGCCAAACACACTCCTAGTTCCCAGAGGGTGCCCCTTTCAGCTTAGATTTCTCAGCACCAGAGACAGCAGCTTTGTCCAGACAACATACACCAGGGACAAAGGGAGGCTTCTTGCCAGCAAGGATCTCCCTTTCCCACAAGCAGAGGCTGGCTCCTAAGCCAGCCTGGGTCATGGCAGTCCCCCCGTGCACACAGTACCTAGGGGAGATCAAGTTTATCACAGCTGGCCTCATCCTCTTGCCCTGGTGGTTTCTTGAAAGCAGGGCAGATAGCTCCGGGGTCATTAACCCTAAGACCTGCACCCACTTACACAGCTATAGCATCTGCTCTTTGAATACAACCTTCAAGTCTCTCCATGGGATATATACAATGGACAGCTCTTGAGGTGTGCAGCTCTCAAGGGACTGGACTCCTTTCTCAGTACACTACCTATGCTGAGCAATAGCTGGTACCACTGGAAAGCAGAAGGAGAAACAGGTACACTAAGGAGATTCTGAGAGCCAATGTACAGCCCCAGGCAAAAGATCACAATGAATGGCCCACAGTGCACGCTCCTGACTCAGTGTTCTAGCCTTAGAAGGTGCATCTTCAGGGCAGCAGGGAGGCATAATTCTCAGATCAGGTGGCCTAGGTTGAGCTAGCTCCTTCAGTATGTACCTGGGAGTTAATGAGATAACTCAAGCAGAGCTAGTGCATGTGTGTGTCTACCTGGGCTGGGAATCACACACCCCAGATGCTGTGTGGATGTACCCTACCATGCTTTCTCACTCCAGTTCACCAACATCCTACCCAAGGCAGTCAAACCCTGCAATCCGTATAGCAGGCAGGAAAGGGAGAAGGATGCTGTACTGATTTCCCTCCCATTGACACAGAGGAGAGCACATGCCAGCTATTTCTGCGTGGCCTTATTCAGCATTGATTCTGTATAACTGGCTGCAGAGTGCTTAACTGCCCCGTGCCCAGTGGGGATAGCTGGTGGGTTTGGTTTGCCCTCATTCCCCCAATGGCAGCAGAGGGCAGAGAGTTCGTGGGCACTCTGCCATGGAAACACTTCCTTCCCTAACAATCCTCAGTTCTCTTGGAATAAAAGGCTCCTGTCAAGCCATAAAGTCTTCTGGGACCACATGCAAATTTAGGTAGTCAGTGTCCCTTAGCTGTGACTAATGGTCTCATCACAAGACCTTTCCTTCCCTGCGTGTTACACTCCCCTGCCTCAGAGACACATTTCTAGCACAGGCAGGCCATTTGTCTGGTATTCAGCAGGGCAGTCCTGACTTTGTTAACGCTTCTCCCTGTCCAGTCCCAGAAATGGTTGTGTCCGGTACCAGAACGTGCTCCTCCACCCCACTGGCATGACCTCACACATACAGTACACAGAGAACACCATTTTCCAGAGCACCCACCCCACCCTGCCAGCATGATGTGTGAGGTCATGCCATTCCGGAAGTACCTGGATTTCTGGTATTCTGGCTATGCATTAGCAGCCATCCTATTCTAGCATGGCTGGAACAGTAACTTATGAAACTTTCTCCTCTGGAGAGGAGGCTTCTCACATGGGACCGATGACGCTGGCCACAGTCATCTACTTGTCCACCCTTCCCTCAATCCCCTCTGTTTTCTCCCATCCTGCCCCCCACCATGCATGGGAAAAACTCCACCCAAATTCATAAAGTTTCTACCTTAGCCTCTTTTAAACCCCACCCTGAGACCTCTCTCTATTGCAGTGCCAGATTGCACTGATGCATTTTGATTCACTGCAAGCATGACACACAGTGAAGTCTTTCTTATTCCATCCAGCACGGAGCACAGTCAGTGCGTTACAATACAGAAGAATAAACAAACACTGAAAGAATTATTTTAAAAAAATATTAAGTTTGCCTGACATCAGCTGTGTCATTTGTTAACTTCTGAAACAAGGCTGCTTTGATTTGCAATCTGACATAGTCAGTTTTTCATGCACAGCCCTAATGCTGATGTGTTTGGATTTCCTGGTTTGCATAGGGGAATTTTTATAGGAAATTAATATAAAAACATTTTAATTGAATGTATATAAATATTCAGATCACTTATTGCTGCAAGACGTCATTGAAGCCAAGAGCTTGGCAGGACTGAACAACTGACTGGACATTTATCTGGATAACAAGATGAGCCAGAATTACAATAATATATATTTTTAAAAACAAAAACAAACAACTTTGGAAGTGATGCAAATCCTCATCCTCCAGGGCATGAACCAAACGTCTAACAACTAGGAGTCAGAAAGGAACTTGCCCTGGGCCCAGGTTATCCCATAAGTAACATTGCAGGGTTCTGGCCACCGTTACAGACAGGATGCTGGCCCAGAAGGTGCACTGTACAGTGCTAGCCACTAGATTCCACCCAAACCACTTCTATTCACAGGACAGTTTGAAAGATAACTTCTCTTACAAAACATGCATTTGGGGCCAAACGTGAGCTAAATTCCCTGCCACCAAACAACATTTTCAGTTACATTGATGTTTTTTGAGTCTCCTGTCTTGTATGGAAAATGACTTTGGGGGATGAATTAGGCAAATTAGAAGGTAATTCCCAGTTCTAATTTCCATGGACCACATTCACTGATTGGTGTAACTGCAAATGGGCTAGTTTCACTGGTAAAACTCCCTCTGGTTTCAGTGGGAGCTGCATAATAGGAATGGACCCACAAACATGAGTGGAACTGAGCATCGCACTACATCATACACCTTTGGCACTAAAATGCTGCAACTCAGCAGGACTGGAAGGAGCCTAAAGATATAAACGTTAAGCCCAAAGATCCAGCTTTAGTCCAGAAGATGAGATGAGAATAAATTCTTCCCTTTCAGTAGTATCATTTATCCAAGAATCTCAATAGCGTTTATAAACATTAGCAAACTGAGCTTCACAACACCTGCTGCTCTAGAGAAGCACCATTATTCCAATTTTATAAATAGGATAACCGAGGCACATAGCAGTTAAGAGATTTGTCCAAAGTCACACTGCAAGTCAGTAACGGAGCTGCAAACAGCCATGATGCCTAGCTCATTGCTTTAACTACTGGACCACACAGAGGAAATACAGATAATTGGCTATCAAACAGGTAGTCCTGATGATCTAAAAATAAAAGTAGCAATAAAACCTCTTGCTCATTAATTACTCTGTAAGCCATTGCTGCCTAAACCCCCATAACTTTAATGGCGACTGTTATAAGTATAGTAGCAGAATTGTCAAGCTAATTACTGTGCAGTTGTTAAGCAGAACAGAATGGGCATGCTTTCTTTTAATGAACCCAAAGCTAGTGCATAATAAGCAGCACATGGGGGGGGGGGAGGGGTTAATCACAGCTGCCAGCTTTAACCTCAGACTCTCCTGAGTGTGAGACAGGGGATGGGGAACTCAAGACTACAATGATCCCAAGAGGGTATGTAATGGAGCAGCCAGGTTTGAGCTGATGTACCAGGATGTTTGAAGCAAAGCTCAGATTAAATCAAGGATTAGAGGCAGGTCAAGCGATTCAAATGATCTCTTACTCACAGTGTGCTGCTCTGCTCTGCTGTCCAGCAGAAAAGCAAACTCAACCATGATAGCTAGACAGCTACAACTTATTCCAATGGGCTAGAAGTCTATGGTGTTGAACCAGCAGCCCAAGAGCAATGGTGAAGTTTTCCATCAGCATCTCTATAAACCTGAACACTCACCTCAGAAAACTGGTAGCACAACAAGTTTTGCACGCACACACACATACACTCTTACTTATAATGGCCCTGATTCAGCAAAGCACATGCTTGAGTCTATATATATTCACCAAAGCACTTAAGCCAATGTTTCACGTAAGTGCTGTGCTGATATGGCAAGCAGTAACTTAAGCCATGTGTAAGCCCACTGATTTCAGTGCAGCTGCTTCCAGAGTAACTTACCACACAGCATGAAGAAGGGACGCCCTGAACAAAATGATAAGACATGGAACCGACATATTTCACTAACAGGATAATACTGTGGTAGTGCTAATCACTATTAGTCTACCCTTGGCCTTCTCTTATAGCCCCTCAACGATCTATGCTGCCCATTTCGATTTGATGCTCCTTAGGGCAGGGATCATGTCTACCATCTTGCCCAAAGGTGGCCTGAGCACTATATAAAGAGTTGTCCTAAACCTTTGCCCTTTGCCATTGGAAACCCTGATGCTCAACCTCTCTTGCATCCCAAATAAAACCTCTGTGGGGATCTCTACCTGCTTGCTCTTGTATTGTTCACATCACAAAACCCACAGAGTTGGCCATGAATTTGTAGATGCTGCTCAGGAGGGGTCCCATGGTGAATTAGCAGAGGTTTCTGTAGGGCAGGACTGAGTTGTGGAAAGGAGCCCAAGACCGGAATAGCAGGAGAGGCTGTTGGCCAAGGATAAAGTGGATCAGAGCTGTGCTGGGAGACGAAGACTGGGGAAGTAGGTTGGATTGCAGGTCAGAATTGAGATACCATGTCTAAGCTGTGCAGGGGGACATAGGGTCAAATAGCAGAAAAGCTGGGGTTTGAGGAGCAGCCCCAGAGCTGTCTTGGGAGCCCAAGAGAGCAGGAGACGTACGGAGACTAAGCCGAGTAGTTAAAGCTGAGCCAACAACCTGCTGCTGGCTGAATGGGGGCTGCTGGCATGGCTCTGCCAGTGGTGATTCGGCCTCCCACTCTGTCATGATTCTAGGGCCACAGCAAGTCACCAGTGGGGAGTAGGAGAGATCCCTGGAGGGAACGAGGGGGCAACAGCCTTTTTTCCAACCTCCCTACGTGAAGCAGCAGCACTGAGCTCTCTGCCTGCCCTCACAGTGGGCACACGAGACCCAAGAATCCTTCCTTCTTGCTGTTGGGTTCCAGACTCCTCAGCAGTTTCAAGGATAGTCGACACTCCCAGGAGCCGCTGCCCACCCTAAAGACACTGGGGGCCATGAGCCGATCAGCAGGAGACGGGAACTGCATCCAGAACTCCACATTCCCAGTTTTACCTCCCAGATGGCACTGCATTATGTTCTCAGTTATAGATGCAGAGATGAAATTCCTCACTTCCCACACAGCCTTGCCATTTGACTCGGTGGCTGGGAGAGGCAGAGGGAACTCTGCAGGGCCTGTTTCACTGCTCAGCAATCAATCAGAGCCATTTGAACATCTCCCCCTCGCACGCCTTTCCCTACTGTGAACGTCAGCTGCAAAACATCCTGCTCACTCAGTGTGTGAGCCCCTGCTTTTGAGATGTCAGCACTTATTTTTAATTATTGAAACCAGACAGAAAAGAAGTCCTGCTCGGTTTTAAAAATTATTAATAACCCGATTCTAATATAATATTTAAAAGGAAAAAGCATGAAACACTTTGCAGCACTTTGACTCTAACACGAGAATAGTGAGAAACCTGCCACACTCCTATTGTGAGTAGGGGACAGACGGAGGGATAGGAGAGGGGAGCAGGTTAACAGCACTTTGCATTTATCTAGTGCCTTCATTCTCAAGGATCACAGAGCTGTGTTACAGACCTTGGCCAAGGATTTTCCAAAAGACACTAGTGATTGTGAGTGGCCAAGCTGGAACCCCTTAGAAGAGGCCTGATTTTCAAAAGGCATGTGGCTCTGCACTCTGAAAACTCAGACCCTATTGGGGGGGGGGCACTAAAAAACAGAGGGACCCCAAATCCAGTCCCTTTTAAAAGCATTGGGCTTCTTATGCCAGTACCACTGAAATGCAGCTGCACCTGGGGACCACTGTTAACAACACACCCAACAGCTCAGGGCAGGAAGCAAAGAGGAACTGAAAATGCAGGTGGAACTCTGGGAGGCAGGATGTCTCTAAAATGAGCATATTGTCAATCCTTAATCAACAGCTAGAACCCTTGGGTTAAAACTACTGCATCCTCCTCATGCAGCTAGAGCTGCAGGTCTTGAATGCTTTTCCCCCCTCTCCCACATGTCTGAGCAACACCATTTCCAGCATCACAGCACCTCCTGATGTCATATAGTATCAGCACCACTTCAGAGGAACCGGCGCTGCTCAATGAGTCACAAACACCATTCCTGCAGTCTGGCTGGGAGTGAGGGACAGGCTGAAGTCAGGAGAACAGTGGAATACCCGACAGGCAAGTGGGCACCAGCCAATGCCAACGAGAGCTTCAGGCCAGAGGAGATCTCTAGCTCACACTCATGTTTAAAGATATGGCTCAGTTTCCAAGCCCTGCTTAGTCCGGGGGTAGAGGAGGGATAGAGAGAGCCAGGTGGTGACCTCTGTACAAGTCACTAATGGGACCAAGGGATCAGCATTGATTTTTTTAAACGCCACAGTGAAGGGAGGGGCTAAAAAAAGAAAAGGCACAACATCCAACAATAACCCAGCAACTTGCAGTGCAATCAATCCCTGCTCACAGTCCTATAGAGTGCAGCCATAAACCCAACCACCCATCCGCCCTGGACAAATCATTTTGATTCCCTGTACCTCAGCTTCTTCCATCCTGATTATGGTATACAAGTACCCTTCTCAGGAACAAAATGCTGGGTTCTAAGGGGCTTTTTAATCTAGAGGGGAAAGGCATAACAAAGAACCAAAGGCTGGAAGTTCAAGCCAGATGAATTCAGGTAAGAAAGAGGGCACACATTTTTAACAGTGAGGGTGGTTAACTATTGGAACAAGAGAAGTGTGAGATTCTCCATCTGTTGATATCTTCAGAACAAGAATGGATGCCTGTCTGGAAGGTACGTTTTAGCCAAATACAAGTTATTAGGGTCACTGCAGGGGCAACTGGATGAGATTCTATGGCCTGTGATGTACAGGAAGTCAGACTAGAGATAAGAATATTGAAATCGTGCAGTAATTATGGCACATCTCTAATCAACAGGCAAATTACTTCAATATTATTATGGCTGTCACCATCCTAGCATGGCTGGGGCAGATGAGAAACAGGCCATTACTCACCCAAGGGAGTGGGGCACTGCTGGGAGAGGACAATGGCCTGGAAAGGGAAGATACCCCTTCTCCTCCCACCACTAAAGATGCTTCTCCATAACTTCAGGCTGCAAATGGACGCAGGGGCAGGAGTGGCAATGGTGGCAGGGGCAGAAATTTTTGGGGAAGGAGAATCCAAGTGCCGTCTTTGCTGCTGTGATGAAGTTCCCTCAGTGACCTAGTGTGCAACACAGAGAGAGCCATAAAATCCCTCCATGCCCACAGATTATTTCAATATTCTGCAAAAGGAAATTCTCGCAAGTCGCTTACGTATGGTATTTAAAAAAAAGGATTTCCTTTTACCTGTTCTAGACATACTGCCTTTTCAGTGGAGAGGCCACCAGGATAGGAGTTGGAAGGCCTGAGTTTCATCACTGATTCCCATTTGAGCAAGTGGCTTCCCCTCTCTGTGCCTCAGTTTCTCCACCTCTAAACAACACTGGCAGCTTTGGGATGTGCTCTGAAATCCACAGATGAAAGCTCTATAGTTGAAGTACTGGCATTATGGGAGTGCCCATGACCCAGAACCAACCCTTTTAACCCTCAGAATGGGGTCCCAGCTTTGGCTTGCTGCACAGTTCTCAATTCCCACATAGCAGGAATGACTCAGTCTGTAACATAAGTTATTAACTGCAGCAGACGGTGTCTCTTCCCATTAGAGCGCTGTTGTGTGAGCGGTCTGGGTGAGACAGAAAGGACTGCCAGGCGAAGCGTGGAGTGAGCAGGGCATGTGAAGCAGAGATGAAAAATAATCTTGGCAGCATTATTAAAAGATAAATTGGAGGGGGAAGAGGGGCTGAAGGCATTAAACTATTGTAACAAATCTGTTGTCACCTAGGGCTTCACGGCTGTCAGTATTCTGCATGCTGTGGACGGGGCAACAGCAAACTCTGATCCTCCTAATGCCAGGGCTATAGCACCCCCAACCATCAGAGTGCCAGGAGAATTCCCCAACAGCTGCTCACAGCACAGAGCCTATTGCATCTGGCAGAGGGCAACGGTATGCACACAGCAGCTCCTTACAGTTCTTTTGCAGTAGTAGCCACGACAACTTTGGGCACCAGCAGCAAGTGGTACTAACTGAGCCAGCTGACACCCATCCTACTGGCTTTTCGCTTTCATTTTAATTGTAGAAAGGCACCTTTTATTGTGGTTTTCTTTTGCCCTACCACACTGGTTGCAGAAGAAGGTGCTGCATCTACGGGGCCCAGGACTTTAGGAGAGGGTCGTCTGAAATCACCAGATTCACTCCTGGTATTTAGGTTGCCAACTTTCTAGCCACACAAAACCAAACACCTTTGCCCCAACCCTTCCACGAGGCCCTGCCTCCCACTCACTCCATTCCCC
>ML677397.1:3380920-3464582 GCA_007922305.1 Dermatemys mawii | reverse complement strand
CAGAAGGGAAGAGATGCAGCTCCCTACAGACTGAGAGATGAGGAGGAAAGAAAAGAAGAGAACTAGGTGTTATTAGGCCCTTTGCCCCAGCACCCACAGAGTCACAGGCTAAGAAGGAATCTGACATGAGGGGGGGTCACAAGCTCAGGTATGCTGCAAATCCCCATCAGTGCAGTAGCACCTGCTATCACCAGGTCTGAACGTGCCATAGCTGATTGTTCAGGGCAGTGGAACGACTGTCCTGTGTTAGGCAATGGCTCCCATGCACTCCGGTAGATCAACAGTTTTATTGAGAGAATGAGGGTTACAGTTGCTGCGGGTTTGCACCTGCAGAAAATCTGCCAGTAGGCTCAACCTCTCTGGGGTTAGTGTGAGCAATGCAGGCGGGGAAGGGTGTGGCAAAGGAACCTGGTGTGTGTGTGTGTGTGGATATGCTGATTCAGTTCATCCCTCCGCTGCAGCGATGGCAGCATTTAAAGCAGCCCTTATCTAGCACTGAAAACACCACTGTCAACCATGCCCCTGGGGGTGGACCACTTCCCCTTGGGTCACAGAACCCCCGGCTGACACAGGGAGGGGATTTGCACTAGTGTGTGGGGGCAGAGGGGAGAATGTTGCACATGACAATATGTAATGTCCTCCCCTTGCATAGACTGCAGAGGTGGGCAAAACGGACTTTGGCTGAAGTCCTCATTGGAAGAGCAGTGGCTCCAGTAGTGCCAACTCCTCCTCCTCTAGGCCAGTACTGCAATGCAGTCAGCACTGGATGGGCCTAGTTCCTGCTGTGGCACAAGACAAGGCTCATGTGGGGGGAAAATCCACTGGATCCCTCCTGCCAATAGCAGCACAGGGGAATGGTGATTCAGCAGAGCTGGTCTCGCTTCCTGTTTCTTACTGCACCACCTTTGACAGATGTTAGGTGGAAAATCCTTCTGTGTCTCCCACTGGCCAAAGCAGGAGCATTCCCCCACAGTCTCTTCTCCAGAGCTCTGCACCCATGTCTCCCCTTTCCATTCCCCCAGCAACTGGATTCTCCCTGCATCTGCACATGCAGAGTTACCTCCGGTATTTATAGCCTGGCCTCTAACAGGGTCACTGGTGTCTGGATAAATATATGCACGTGTTTCTTTTGCACGTTGGAGGCTTTGGAGGGGGAAAAAACGAGAAAGCTAAGAGTTTAGCTGGACCATTTCAGAGCCATCTGATATTTATAGCTAAGCCCAGGGCGAGGTACCCCAGGCACCCAGTCCGCTGTCGCTTTGTGTTTCCATACAATAGGCTGCAAAGGGCTGCTCAGAGCCAGAGTTACTATTGCAGCTTGCTCAGCCTCTTCACAGCCACACACACATGATCACATGCACACATACTCATGGTTGTGCATACACATTCTTTTGCCCTGGCTTGCTCAGATGCACTTGTACAATCAGAGAGAGAGAGAGACTGTCTGGAAAATCAAGAACTACACTGATTAGATGGGATCATGGTTCCCACTGAAGGCAATAGGAGTTTTGCCTTTGACTTCACCGAGAGCTGGATTGGACCCAGAATTGTGACACTACAGCCTGGAACTAGGGTTAATCTGCCCTGAGCATAGCTCCTACTGGCTGGGGTGTAATACACAAACCACACAACTACCCTTCCATCTAGAACTTCACTTCGGAACCTAGAACCGGATTGTTTCTCCTCCTTTGGCCAAGTTGGCACAGGCTGGTGGATTTCCAGTTCAGACCCACTTTCCCAGCTTGGGTGAGCATTGCTTCCACCCTCCTTACCGTGAACTGTCCCACATGGTCTGTGCCTGAAGAGCATGGTGTATCACCCACGGGAGATGCCCAGAGCGGTTTCAGGGACTGGCAGCCTCCCCACCCCTTGTAATCAGGGTCTCCAGAGCACAGTGCAGACTCTGTCATCAGCAGCTAGGACCACTGACCAGAAAGCTATAAAGCCTTGTTTCCCCATAGCAGCTGGAGACCTTAAATACCTTCTGTTCATCCCTTTGGGAAGAATGAAGCTGCACTGTTGAGTGTTCACTATCTCTGCATTAGCCTGGCTGTGAACAGGGCCTGGGGGGCCGTAGCTGGCCAATTGTTCAAAGACATTATGGTTCCCAACACGCAGCCTTCTCAGTGGTGGAATTTTAAGACTCTAGAAACCCTCCATTAGCAGAGGCAGGATGAGGCATCTGGAGAGGAGACGGGCGGATTCTGTGTGTGTATTTCTCAGTGAAAGAGTTGCAGATCACAGACTGGCTATGCAGACCACAATGTGCACGTGTGTCTATATATCGAGTGCACGTGCAAACACATGCATGGGGTGGCACTGCAGTGTGCACATGCATGTTGAACTACTAATACAAGTACACAGACGTCACAGGGGGCATATCTAAATATATCTGAGGGGATGCATATTGCAAGGGCATATGTTAATGTGTTTATGTACACGGATTTCTGCGGGAGGTGCATGCCACTATGTGTGCTTGTGATCACACACGGGCTTATGTTTGCTTGTATATAAATCTTAGGGTGAACAACTCTCACTAGCGGCATCTAGTGCAATTCTTGAATTTCTTCTGACGAAGGGAAGGAAGAAACAAGACAGACTAATGTTGCTCAGATTATGGGCCAAAGACATCAGAGATACAGAAAAGTCTGCTATCTAATGACAGCCTTCAGAATTGCTGATCTTCCATAGACATACTGAATGAATTATTAAATTAACCATACTGCTCAGAAGGCACTATATTAATGGCTTCTGGAAATCGCTGTCCATATACTTAAGGTACCAATAGGATGAGAGAGCAGCCTTACCCCTGCCAAGTTTTACTCCAGCTCTCTCCATGGTGGGTTTCATCCACATTAGATAATACTGCTTTATGGGAGGGGGAATGAGATTTTCCTACATCAATTCATACATACTTCATCCTTCTATGGCATCTTTCATCTGAGGCTCTCAAATGATTTACAGACCTTAAAATAATTCTCTTCCGCCCCCGCAGGAGATAGGGAAACAGTATCCTCATTTTACATATAGGGAAACTGAGGCAGGTAGAGAAAAGTTACTTGCCCACCATCACATAGTAAGTCAGTGGCACAGCTGGCAGTAGAATCCAGGAGCCCTGTCTGCATCTCTCTCTCTCACCACTAAATAATTGTTTCCTCCACCACCTCATGTTTCTTCCACTGCCTTTCAAAATGGATTTGAAAACCTTGCCCCCAGTGAGTGGATACCGCAGCTCTCACACTTCTAGTTATCAGGGGCCCTGGTTCCTGAGGATGTCTAGAAGGGGTGCAGTGATGGCACAGCTCCAGGAGAAGGGCTGTGCCTGAGAAATTTTGTGCAACCCTTTCGCAGTAAGTTAGAACCAGTGGGAGGGGGGGAAACACCCTCACTTAACATCAGCGTATAAACTAGACACAAATGGATCAATATGCAGGCTTGTCTGACTAGGGATTTGGGGGAGTGACATCTAACTTGTGGGCACAGAGGGTCATCTGGGTGGCAGCAGAGAGCTGTTGTGGCCCCAAGGGCGTTTAATTGAAAATCTATTGTGTGTATGTGGTTCACACCCTGGTGAACACATTAGAGCATTAAGGATGCACTAGACTGGACACTAAGCAGACACACACACACGCAGTCAGTCCCTCTGCTGCAGTTCAGAGCCCTGGCCTGTCACTCTAGGCTGAGAACAGGTTTATCCCCTACCCACCCCAGGCAGCGATGCTGCAAGCAGTGTGGAAAGCTCAGAGGCAGTCCAGAGAGGATGTTGGGCACAGTGAAGCACAGCAACATGTCACAGCGTCCTGGTCATCAAAGGTTCTGGGGCTCAGATTCTTGGGATGCTGGGTACCACATCCTGCTCTGGAGGCAGTGGGATTGCAGAGAATGAGCAGTTCACCCCCAAGTTCTGGACCAGATTAATGCAGAGCAACAGGTTCATTGTTGCTGCAGGAAGTCATCTTTGCTAAATTCCTTATCACAGAACCTTTTATTTAGAGCCCAAATGGCCAGTACAAGCTCAACCAAGAAGAGGACATCAGGACAGCCAGTTAAAATCTCAGCGAGAAGAGCAAGAATCCCTTGAGTTATTAAGGACACTGAATTTGCTCTTGTAACCACTGGGCTAGTTCATCTGGTATCCTGCTTTCAGCAGTGGCCTCTCAGATGCCCCTCCTCTGTCCAGTTGTACAATGCAAGGAAATGACTTCCCATATTCAAATAATGCTTTGAAGCATGAGATTAGAATCCATCCTACTATATCACTGCTTGTAAATTAGCCAGCCCCTTTAAAAATCCCAGCTGCTCGTGTTTGAGTTGGCAAATTCCACAGACCGCTGACTATACACTGTGCAAAGCAGTGTTTGCTTTTAAGAAATGGGTATGATTTAGGCTGACTGTTGGAAAAATATTTCCCACAAATGAGGTCTAGGAGCCTGCAGAAGAATCACCCATGGGGAAGAGGTGAAATCTCCCCTGATTGGCACATTTCAAACTTAGATCGGATAGAATGCACAGGGAATAATTCTGCATTGGCCAGGATGCAGAATTAATATTAACCTGTCAAAGGAGGGAGCAATGCATGACATGATTCCACATGAATTAACAGGGACAGCAAGGATGGTCTTGTGGTTAAGGCATAAGACAGAGACTCAGGGGCTCAGTTCCCAGCTCTGTGACTACCTGCCTGACCTGGTGCAAGCCACTCCATCTCTCTGTGCCTCCCTGTGTAGCTCCCACCAAGGGATGTGGGAAGATAAAGTAATTAGCTATGGCAAAGCACTGTGATGGCGACAAAGTGGGTAGCTACACTGGGATGCGGAGATTATAGGTCCCACCCATCAATTTTAGCTCAAGCAAAATCCCTGTTGGGTTCAGAGGATGAATTCAACCTAGATGCTTTGAGATGTTTCAACTGCAGCCGTCCCTTGGCAAAGATCATCCCCCTTCTCTGTCCCAGATGTATATTCTGGGCATCTGATCCCTGGGCGTGGGGAGGGAATGGGGATCCAAGACAACTAACGGATTCAGGGTCTCTGCAGAAAGACAAACTGCACCTTACAGAGAAAGGGGACCAAGGAAGCTCCTATGCTGGTGACCTTTCTGCCCTTTCTGCTAAGAGAACTTGCTCCCAGCAGACACACCAATCTAGAGGGAAACCCTGCCAAATTCTCCTGCATCGCTGGGGATCAGACCAATGTCCCCTCTAAGTCCAGTGGCCTGTCTCCAACAGCAGCCAGCACCAGATGTTTAACAGGAAGATACAAGATAACCAGGCTACCTCATCAGCCATTTGCCTGCCTTGGATAATGGACTTTTTCTATGCTATTAAATACCTGCTTCAAATTCAAGGGTCCTATAGCCTTAGCCCCCCCCCGGCTCCCAGAGCAAATGCCTGATACTCTGAAGGAGGGCTCTGGATGAAGGGGTGGGGAGAGAATGCCTCTGAGGCCTTTATCCTGAAAGAAGGGGAATGCAGATAGAGGGATGAAGTGTCCAAAAGGGAGAAAAAAAAAAAAGACCTCTGGCAAGTCCACAGGAAAAGAAACCCTGGAACCCAGCCAGGCTCTCGGACTTGATTCATCACCACAGGACAAATGGGCAGCAACACAGTGTGAGCTACTATATTGCACCTTCTCTTTGCTCCGATTTTAACCTACCAGCTGAAGGAGGCTTTGGGAAAGAAACTGGCTTATGGCCAACTTCTCTGGAGCTGGCAGTGAAGGGGCAGGACTTACAGAGCACAAGGGCCTTGCAAAAGGTCCAGACCAAATAAAAAATACCAAGAGCGCCTCAGAAAGCAATATTTGCCCAGTGTCCCTTTGATGCCAGCTCCTTCCACTTCCCTAAGCTTCCGCTCTCACTTCTTTAGTGCAATTAAAATGAGGATTCAAAGGACATCTGAGAAAAATCCATGTTCCCCTTCAAAACCATCCCCCTCGCTGTTTCACAGCGAGCTCACCACAATGCAAATGTGCCCGAAAACCCCCTGTTGATCTCTCTCCGTCACACTCGCGTTCTCTCTCCACAAAGGAGTTGCATCAATCATTATGGGAACCGCAGCTCTCTTCAGTTATTGCTACTGTTTGTCACAAATAATCGTTCCTTGTACTGCGCCATAAACAGTCCTTTGCATAGAGCGCATGAGGCGCTCTCTTTGCTCCAAAGAGCTTCTTGCCTCAGATCAACCATAAGACAAAGACAAGATAGGGAACAACACTGAGGTAAAGACAGGGTATGGAGGCAGGAGGACAAAGCAGAGTATGGAGAATTTCTTGCTAAAGGAGAGAGGGTTTGAAACCTGACCCAGAGCTTATGGTAGCCAATGGGAGTCTTACTTGCTACTACAGCGATGAGGGCTGGACATGAACAGAACTGAACCACCGGATCAGGCCGGGGCGCACAAGAAGTGGGAAACTATTCCACGTGTTGGGATTGCTCCTTCACATGCACTTTTGGGGACAGGAATGCCACTTCCCATCCTGGTATCAGTCACCTGCATGGGTCGTGAAACCGTGCAACCGTCCAACTAACAAAGAAGCTGCAATTTTTTTGCCTTGGGAATTCATAAGCACAAAGCGACGTCAAACATACCCTCCCAGCCCCCCCTTCCTCCCTCCAGCATGCAGAATCCAAATACAAGGTGGTACGGGGCAAGGATCTTCACCGTTGCCTTGAGAGATTTTGAGAAATACTGCCACCATCCCAAATGTCCTGCATGGGAACTGGCTTCCTTGCTCCCTACTTCATGTTGGTAGGGGGCTTCTCTTTAATTATGAATTGAAGGCACCTGTCTCCTTCCCTACACACAGGCCTGATCCAAAAAATCAATGGCAAGCCTTCTATTGACTTCTGAGAGCGCTGGATCAGGCTCTTGAAAAGGTCTTCTCAGATCCTAATAAACCCTGCAGTTCCCCTGCTGGCAGTAAGGGCTTGCCTGGAAACATCACACGGAAAGAAACAGATACGTGAACAAAACATGGGGGCATGGGAGTCGGCGCACCCACAATCCGGCCCCCAGCAGCCTTGCCCCCATATCCTGGTATGGAGGAAGCCGGCTGTCATTAGGATGGCTCCTGGATTACTAATGACTCCAGTTCCCACCGCTACCTTGGAAGCTCTGACAGCATTTCATTAGGACCGCCTATTTTTAGAGGGATTTGTAACCCAACTGGGTGGAAAAAAGAAAAACTGCTCTGAGCCACAATATGAATTTATACACACACATGCACAGACACACTCCCCCTCACACGTGTGTGGTCAACCAATAATCAGGGTTCAAGAAGTATAAAAGAGAGGAAAATAAAATGACATGTCAACTGTCTTACCCTCGAGCTCACGTCCCCTTTTGGCACTCCAGTGACTGTTTCCCAGGCCCTCAGTCCATATCAAGGACTGGACCCTGATGGTATAACTGTCTCATGTGCACAGCTCAGCCATTTAACCCCTTCGCTGCCAGACCCCCCTCCTCCTTGATGCTTCAGCACTGCTCAGTGAAAATGGAGCTTCCATTAGGTTTAACTGGCATCTGTTTGAAGGATGATCCTGACCTGGTCATTACGCTGGTTGAAGCAGAGCTGCCAGGCAGTAGTTTTAACTCATCTGTGTTTGAAAACTGATTACTATGGAAAGTGCAAGAACCTTTTTTGCAGAGGATTTCCCCCACCTTTTTCTCATTTTGGGCCCAATTCTGTTTACAGTTACTCACATAAGTAATCTTAACTTATACAACCCCTGAGCCAAATCTTACCCACCTCACTCATGCCAGTGAGTAAACGGAACTACTTGCATGAGCAAAGCAGACAAGATTTGGCCCACTGATTTAAAAGAACCTACTTATGTGAGCAAAGATTAGTCACTGTGCAGTTATCCTAGCCTCAAATTATCCCAGTTATCCCAAAGCCTCAAATGTAGACAGCACTCCTGCATTTACACAAGCTGGTGACACTGCACAGACACAAGTGATTACGGATTTATACAATAGACTGGTATAATGTCTTTGAATGTTGGACTAAGCTCCCTACATTTGTCTTGAAGCAATTGTCACAATCAATGCCACTTCCAAGTTGGTGAAATATTACACCCACTGTGCTGGGCCCTTAGTATCAAGACATGTGCGAGAAACTAACTGCAAGCACTCTCCCCTCTCCCACACACCTTCGCTCCCCCCTGCAACTGGAGTCCTATTGAACTGCACTTGGGGACAGCATACAAGATTATGCACCCCCTTGCTGCTGCAATAATTTCTGCACGGCAAACTGAGATAGGGACTCCCAGACAAAATGTGGGGAGGGGTTGGGGGGTTGTCCAGTCAGGTTTCATACCCATAAACGTTAAGCCCATTTCAATGCTTCTCCTAGAAACGGCAGGACTGAGTGACCTCCTCCCCCTTCTCCACCCCCACTGCTATTTCAAGTTACACTTTCTGCTCTGCCGGAGATGAAATACGACTTCCAGGAGCACGGACCCAGGAAATGAGTCACACATAGAGAGGGGCCCCGAAGGAAAAAGAGAGAAATCTAGTTATCCATTATCAGGCTTCCCCCCTTCCCACCCCATCCCAAACACCCGTCTTCCTTGCCCCCCAAACATAACTTGCCCTGCAGATTCCTCAACAACAGAGGGCTCATCCCTTTCCCGCACATCTTCCTCCAAGGAAGAGAGCTCTGAAAGCTTTTCCTTTAAGCCAGTCCAGAAGTTGGCTCGCACCAGAGCTGGCAAGAATGAAAGAGATCCCCCCGGCCCAACCTCCATTTAACAGGAGGAAGGGGACTAAGGAAAGAGCCAAAGGATGCGGCTTCTGCCCTGGCTTCCTTCTCCCAGCCATATCTAATACACAGTCACCGTGCGAGGGGGCGGGGGAGAGAAGCGACTTAGCCCACTGCATCCCCCTCGCCCCTTCCCAGCCAGCCAGGCACAGCACTACAGGAGTCCTAGGAGCAGGTGTGCCAGTGGAGACGCAGCCTGGGAAAGCCAGGGACAGATTCTCAGCTTCCCAGCCATGCCCCTTGGTACTTCCGAGGCACTGGCTCCCCGCACTGGGGTCGAGTCCCGCAGCACTCCAGCACAAGCGCCCAGCCCTACACCCGTGCTGCAACATCCGAAGGCGGCTGGCGAACCTCAGGCTTTGTGGCTCGCCCCGCTCCCCGGCCGCTGACCGCGGCGCACAAAGGGAACTCTGTCCGGCTCAGCCATGCAAGCCCGAGCAGAGGGAGTTACCTTATCCTGGCAGCCTGAATCGCCTCCTCTCTCCATGGCGAGCTGGGAAGCGGCTCCCATTCATTCCTTAATCCTTGGGAACAGAGGCACGATTGAGAGCGGCGCCTTTCCCTGGCATGTGCCTCCCCCTCCCCAACTCCTCTCCTCTGCCTTCTTTGTCTGGGGTCGTGTTTTAATCCAAGCACAAACGGAGAGGCCCCCCCCCCCACTCCCTTCACCCAAGCCAGATGACAGCGGAGCGACCCTCCTCCTCCAGCTGCTGACTGCTGTGCGCTCCGCTTCCCCAGGTCTGGCTCTCTGCAGCGCAGCGGTGGGAGAGAGGGTGAGAAGGTGTGGGGGGGAAGGGTTTGTGTCTAAAGCAGCGCCGACAGCCCCCCGCCCCCTCGGAGAGGAGGGCCCGCAGTGCTAATGGTCGGTACCAATTTATTCCACTTAGGCAGGGGGCACTTCTCCCTGCAAGGCGGGGACAGAGCCTGGGAACACTCCGAGATGTTCCCTCGAGGACTTGGTTTCAGCTCCCCCGCGCCCCCGGCTCAGCCTCTCCCACGGAGTTTCAGCTCCGCATGCAACCAAATACAGAGAGAATTGGGGAGGGGAAGGACTCCGGGGCAGCTGTCCCTTGCAGATGGGTTGCAGCAGCAGCGGCATCTGGGCCCCCTCCCTCCCCTGGGATTCCGAAGTGGGGGCTCACCCTTTAGAGACACAGGGGACCATGAGCACAATTCACATCCAGCTAGTGGGGGCTGGGGGAGCCGAACCCCCCTGGCTTGAAGTGGTTTTCATCACAGACAGGGTTTGCAGTTGGGTTCAATGGCTCTCAGCACCCCCACTATACAAATTGTTTCAGCATCCCTGCTGGGTTGGATACAGTGCTCCTCTCCGCATGTCAACTTTTCAGCATCCTCCCCCCGCCCCCCGCCTGTTATTGCTGGATCCTACGTAGGGTCAGCCCCTAAGTTTTGCAGGGAGCGAGTCACGCTGGCCGGACCTTGTCCCCTGACTCCCTTTCTATCTAGTACTTCTTCTCCAAGCCATTTCCTCCCTCTCCCTGATCTTCCTGGGATGCACCCCCCACCCCCACAACTCCCTCTGCACGGATCCCAGCATCCGATCACCCCCTCCCTCATACATGGGCCAGGAAGCCAGAAGGTGGAGCTGAAGCGTAATTTTGCAAGCGTGGAGCTAGGGCAACCAGACAGCAAGTGTAAAAAAATCTGGACGGGGTAGGGGGTAATAGGAGCCTATATAAGAAAAAGGCCCCAAAACCAGGACTGTCCCTATAAAACCGGGACATCTCATCACCCTATGGGGAGCACAGGACAGACGTTCAGGAATGGATGTTCTGCTGCAGGACCACGGAGAGGGAATGGAGGGACCATTCTTTGCCTGGGAGAGCAGGGACTGCCCTCATTTTGTACACAGACATTGACCCAGGCCAGCTCAGAGGAGCTCCAAACCCAATGGGCAGGCAGGGAACCTACCCCAAGTCTTACTTAACCAAGTCTGTTCGGACACCTTCCAGGAAGATTAACACACTAGCTTTCACCTTCCTCTCTGTGGGCCAAATTCTGATGCACTCAGTGAGGCAAAACTCTCCGTGAAGTCAGTATGAGTCTTGCCTGAAGACTGGGATTGTGTGTTGGGGAGGAACAGAGACTATGTTGAAGTGCCAATGAAGGGCAGACATGAGCATTGCAAACGCCATTCCAGCCAAGACATGGGGGACCCAGAGGGCTCTGGACTAGATAATGGAACACAGAGCATTCTACATCTAGATCACTGGTTCAGAGTGTGCCCAGCCCTGTAGTGGCTGAAAGTCACCTCTGTGAGTCCTATGTGAAGTGAATTGATGGCCTCCATCCAGTCCTCAGCAGACAGGTGTTCACCACGGTCACAAATAGCACTAATGGGGCCCCTTCCTGCCAGTCTCAGCAAAGAAGCCTGGATTGAATAAACCACCAAGTGCGATGTGTCCTTTCTCTGTAGAGGCACTATCACCAGGGCTGGTAGAAGTATAATGGCAGGAGAGTGGTGTGTCAGGGAATTTTGCCCAGTGGCTGCCCCACATGTGGTACCTGCTCCAAGGGTAAGTAGAAGACAACTTCAGTCTCCAGGGCTGTCATTCCAGAATCTTTCACCAGAGTTGGAGAGATTTCTGAAGCATTACACACAACAGAAAACCCAGCTAGGCTAGCTAGCCTTTGCTCTGCTGCTTTCCTACAAAGGGTCTAGTTCCGATATGGGAAGAGAACAGGCCCTTTCTGTCACTGGGCTTTATCATTTTCAGCAAGGTACCTAGGGAGAGCTCAGCTCCAAATACTCTACTGGTTTAGCAATTTTGTGCCAATTCAGCTGGTAATAAGGATTTTGCTGAGCTCTACGTCTATTAAAAATTCATGATGTCCAATTACATCAAAAGGGCGGATGCTGCCCTGGGAGCCAGGAGCATGTTTAAAAAGCAATTGGGGGATCACCCTTATTAGGACAGGGATCTGTGGGGAATTCCACGCCATGCATGGTGCAGATTTTATGTGTGTGGGGAGTGGGGGGAGATTAGACTTTCTGTGGGGGAAAGAATAAAGAAATTGAAAATGGACTCATGCCATGAAGTCCAGCTGTATATTTTGCACACTCAGAACTTTAATACACCTTGGATCTGGTCATAATAGAAAGAGCAGGGAGCTGCAAATTCAGGCTCAGCTCTGAACTGGAGTCTCAGAAGACCCATAAAAGTGAGGGGTATTCAGACATGGTGTTCTAGCCCTGGCCTATTGCTAACAGCAAAGAAAGTGGGCTGGGGGAAGGGGAGGAAACAAGCAAACTGAAAATTACAGACTCAGACATTCAATTTGAGCTTGTTCCATGATCAAGCAGCACAGCAACAGTGCAGGGCTGCTGCTTAGCCATTCATCAAGAGTGTCTGTGAACCTTGCACTGGCTGCACATCCCCTTGTTCACACACATGGTATTGTGCGTGCCATATATTCACTGGTGCCACCTTCCCCGGTTAGGGCAAGCTGGAGATGGGCAAAAAGAGGAACTCACACAACCTCCCAAGAGACTAAGGGTGTGGAGGGTATGTTTATCTACAGGAGGAGTAAGAGTATTTCTGCGCTGGACATGAATCTAAAACAGGCAGTGTAGCAGTTGACAACAGAGTATTTAAATAGTGTCCTCCCTCCCAGACACTGTTCTCATTGCAGCACAAATACCCACAATAAAACATGTACCAAAAATATACTTTGGGTGGATGCAATGTAAATTCAATATCTTAAATGTCATTTTTAAAATATTAATGCTGTGCTTCTGGCTAGGATTATGTAAGGTTTATTACCACGGGATTGGAGGCACAAGAAACCCTCAACTAGACAATCTCTGGAGCAATCCAGCTCCCAGCCTGACAAACTACCTATTCGCCAGAGTGGTCGGGTGGCCCAGTTCCTTTGCAGTGCTCTTTACAGTCACCTCCCAGGCCCCAAACCCACTTGAGGCAGGGATAGAGTCGACTGAATCTCGACTGGATTTTCTCCGGGGTGGGGTGGAGGAGAGAAGCTGAAACTTGGCTCCTTTTCCTCCCTTTCCCCAGTGCACACAGCTCACCATCTGGCATTGTCAGGAGGATCTCTGTTCAAAATTTGGCTGTGGCTAGACACAAAAAACAGGAGAGGACGCTTCTCTCCATTGCTAAACAATAACGTCATTAGCAGAGGTGCAGTGGGGCAGATAATGATGGCAAATATTTAGAAAATAATGGAGGATGTTTCAGCTGTGTGTGTGCGTACGTACAATTGTAAAGAAGCAGGAGTGTTGCAAGGAGCTAGCATTGCATATATTTCTAGGAAGACGGGTAATGACACTGACACATCCAACAAGGGGAGAGAGCACAAAGAGAATCAATGGTGGTTGAGGGAAGGGAAAACTCCCAGCATGAAAGGGCGGAGAATCCTCACGCATCCATCTAACTAGCCCAGCTAACAAGGACAACACCTGCATTTGAACATTGCTAGAAGTCTGCAGCTGTGTTGCCTCTGGCTGCCATCACAGGGGCTCTCATAAGCCAAACAGGTGGATCAAAGTGCAGGTGGGAGGCCTTTCAGAAAAGCCCAGAGTGCTCCTGCAAGAAGTGGAGTTGGGACATCAGATTCCTCTTTGAGTCGGCAACAAAGTTAAGCCTTGTAGGCCTTGCATGAAGAATGCAAGATGGAGGAAGAAATCCCAGCAAGCCCTAGCCTGGCATTTCACTACTGGGTTCTCTCTTCCAGTGGTGGAACCTCCACACTGAGGCCAGCAAGGAAGTCCCTTTTCCCCTGGGAGAAGGACTCAGTCTATATTAACACAGAAGCAAGGAAAGCAATGGAATAAATCACACAGAGCTCCCATCTCACAGCACTGCTTCTTTAAAGGATTGCATGAGACCAGTTGCTATTAGTCTCTATTCTTGCATGGAGTAAAGATCCATTGTGGGTTGGGTTAAATCAGGAAAATGTCTAAAAGCAAATGGTTTAGTGAGTTGCTGGGAACTGGAAGGAGTGATTCAATAACCCCTGGACTCCTTGTCCTGCAACAGCCACTCTCTGATCATTACTTTGGCCAGGGTCCAAGGCAGAGATTGTTCAGAGATTAGTGCAACCTGCTTGGTGCTAAATCACAAGCCTTTAAACTGTTCTCAGTGGGATTTTAATTCAGTGGAAAGCTCCCCACCTAAAAACAAACAGAGTCAGCGTTCCAGCTCTCTGTGCTTTGCTCTGTAATTAAGCTCTGTGTTTCCAAACCAACAGCTCACTGAACAGGCAGCAAGCAAGTCAGCTGCTCTTGCCTTTGCTTTGGATAGTGCAGTTTGAGAACCTAAGGGAGGGAGACAGAAAGAGCACGCACACTGCTGAAGCTAACTCTGGGAGTCTTAGCCTCTTCAGGAGACATCCCAGGCCAATTTCATCCCTGGAGCTCAGAACCTCCCTTCCCCCTGATTTCACGGCCAACAAACCTTGCAAGGAAATTCCAGAAAGTCGCATACTCTTCTCTCTCTGCACAAGTGCTTTAATTACTTTGGTGACATGCCTTCTCTGTGCTATTGTTGGTCACACTCTTCTCCAGCTGTTTCCCAGCCACCTGCAGGCTTGGCCTGTGGAGAATCTTCCTGCAGGCACAAGCTTTTGATAAGGTGGCACAATTATCCCTCCCATCTTGTGGGATTGCAACAGCAATGTGGAACAGCCAAAAAACCCACAAGCACAAAATAACGTCCCACATGTCCCAAGTGCAATTTAGAGAAAGACTTTCATGTCTCATTTATAAATATAAGTTTTAGGGCCATCTTAAACCAATAACGTGGTAATGGAACTTGGTGATTGAGAAGCTCAGTGAATCCCAAGCA
Source organism: Dermatemys mawii (assembly GCA_007922305.1). NCBI lineage: Eukaryota > Metazoa > Chordata > Testudines > Dermatemydidae > Dermatemys > Dermatemys mawii. Next base: position 3,449,995 of record ML677397.1, on the reverse strand, counting down.
GTGTGCTGTTATTGCACAGCATACAACGCACACCACGGTGCCAAATCTGACTCTCATTTATGTCCCTACTCAATCCTGTTGACAGCAGTGAGCTTGCACAGGTTGCAAGCCAGTGGTGAGTTTGGTCCAACTGCACTCCAACTACAGACAGCACAATCCAGATTGTGCACAGTAGAAAGGACTGCAAACACATCTCACACACACACCCCTTTGTGTGCATGGCCCCATTGTCACTCAAGCAATGCCCGGGATATGCATGGCTTTATCTCCCTCCCGAGCATACTCATATGTACATGGCCCCATCATATATGGCGAACACTGGAATCATGTTGCTCAACAGTATTCACACAACCGCTGCTAACTAGAGTCATTTGGGTCTATAAAAGCCTCCACTGCTAATGCCTGAAAAAATTAATATGCAAACATGGAGATAAATCCTCTGATGTGCACATTTATGTTTTTATCATGTAGTTAATCAGGGCAGGGAATGTTCAGTTTAGCTACAACTCCACACACTGGTTCTATAATCCAAATCCCAGAAGGGCCCTATAAAACCATAATCTGCAATTCAAAATTGCAAAGCATATGGGAGTGTCTATAGATTTTCCAAACTACCTGTGCCCTAATTTAATATGAATAACAATTAGTTTACTCTTATCAGTTAATTGTGTCCCTTGTGAATTCAGCAACACTGTATCTTGTCACCAAATGCTTTTGTCTGTGCAAACTTTAATTACACTTCCCTCTTCAGACCAGCCTGGCTTGCTGCTTTGACAACAAAGGCAAAAGTCACTGTTCAACAAAACAGAGGAGCCTCTCTCTTTTTGACGGGATCGGAGGAATAAACAAAAGCAACTCAGAGTTAATGCTGGGGAACATTGCTCAACTCTAGTCCTTCCAAACTTGCCGGAGCAACTGATGCGTTCCTGGAGGAGCTTCACCATCCTCAAGCTAGGAGAGTCCCTTTTGCACTTCAGCTCCAGCTGTTCAGAGAGGCAGGAGAACTTCCTTCTAGGCCTGGGCCTTATCAGTGGTCCATCAGAAAGCTGTTAGTTCATATCTGGTTCTGTGATTAGCACATAGAAGTGAGAGACAGGATTCTTGGGTTCTATTCCCTGCTCTGCCACTGACTGTCTATGACCTTGTGCAAGTCACTTCACTACTTGCACCTCACTTTCTCCATCTGCCCAACGGGGATAATATTTACCCGCCTCAGAAAGAGCAATGAGGCTAAATTCACTGTGTTTATAAGGTGCTTTGGGATCCTTTGAAAGTATTGTGAGAGCAGGGTTACTACAAGAGATGTACACATGCCACTTCCTTTAAAGGTCCAGAAGTCCTCTCTCAAGCCAGGAAGAAAGTAAACCCCTTGAAAATGGAGGTTACCTGGATGGAAGCATTTCCACTTCCAACTCAAACTCTACAGGCTTTTGCATGCACAGGTTCTAATTCTCAGTTACATTAAGGCCCCTGCACACTGCTTTGGCAGTGTAACAGAGCCTTCACATAGCTGAGAACGCTGGCTACAAACTCCATTTGCAAAGCTGAAGGAGTGAGTCTGCAGCGTGGCAGATAAAACCTCTGGTGTTAAGACTATTTCCAGCCCCCAGGATTTAAGCCAGGAAATGAGGAATTGCAACAGCAGAATTCGACATGGAATTTATAGGGGACGTGTATGGTCATACTAAAGAGCGTGAAAGATCTGGTGCAGCCGCGGATAGCTGTCCCCTGGATGAGAGGCTCCCCAGCGGGGGTCTGGCACATATGGCTGCACATCAGTTACAATACTCTGTACACACAGTCTTGCCCTCAGAACCACCTGAGACTCCAGCAGTCTCTTGTCTGCCAGCCTCAGAAAAAACACCTGATTCTTCTGTTTCAAACATAGGCCTGGAATGACGTCCTTGCTGCTCATTTTATTGCCTGACAACGTATGGGATGGCCTGGACTCTTGCTAATGGCTCCAGACTGCAGCAAGCAGGCACAGAAACATCTCCCCTGTTTGCCCATCTTCACACACCGTGAGCCCTTAGCAGTGGTTCTCAAACTTTTGTATTGATGATCTCTCACACAGCAAGCTGCTTTGGGTAACCCTGTCCTTATCAATTCAAACTATATTTAACACTAATGTAACTGCTAGGGGCAATGCAGGGTTCGGGGGGTGGAGGCTGACAGCTCACAACCCCCACATAACCTCACAACCCAGAGGGGTCCCAACCTCCAGTTTGAGAACTCCCGCCTTAGGGAGACTGTTTGTAATTGGGCTCCATGAAGATCTAAGCCTCCACTGAGTTTCATACAGACTCAGAACTTCCTCCATTACACTACAGTTTACAGACACTACAGACATCCCAAAAGGCCCCATGTACCACAAGAAAGCCCCAGCTAGAGATTCACATCTCAGTTGGGCAGGTCCAGGTGGTTCTGGGTTTTGGTTTGACCCATACTAGAGCCAAGGGCATAGATTTGGACCCAAACTCCATTATAGTGCACCATGGCAGGATACGTGTGCTGGATCCAGGGTTTTTGCTCAGGCTTATCTCCGCTCTCTATAGATCTCAACCCTTAGGTCTGCTTGTTTGAGCTTTTGTTCACCTCGTTTGAAGTCTCTAATTATTATTGCTATTGCCCGGACAGGCTCCATAATGAACAGCCTCAGCAGGATGGCCAAAGAGCGACCAAGTCATGGAGACTGAAGTGACCACTCGGTCCTAGAGCCGAGTCCCGTTGGCAGGACTGACTTGCACGCTAATATAGCCCGGACTGCAGCAGCTGAAGAGGAAATCAGACTCAGCATAACAAGGAGACACTTCCACTGACCCACCGGAGTAGAACCCTGATGACCGATTGTGGCAGGTGGAGGTCATTAATTCCAGCCTTCATATAAAAGGGAGGTTGGGCAGGTCCCTGTGAGGAACTAGAACAAAGGAGATCCTAGCAAGGGCATCACAAGTTCCAGGAGGAAGCTTGGGCTGAGGTTTACAGCAAACTGCTGTGGAGCAGTCCAACTACACACGCCAGGGAGAGAAGAGGTGAGTTTGGACACATGTTCAGGGTCTGTGAGCTCTCTTGAAGATGCAGTAGGAGTCTGGCTGGCTCCTAGCACTAAATTCTCCAGAGGCTCAGCTTTAAATAAGATGCTTTTGTGTAAGAGGTTGGTACAGAAGCATTTAGGTAAGGAATTTAAACAAAGCAATTGTGGGCCCAATCACCTTTCCTCACAATCAAGTCCTCTCAACAGCACAACCACCCCTGCTCTGCCTAGCAATTCTGCGTCTCATCTTTCCACATTTAATTGCTTTTATTATTCTCCTTTAATTGCTATCACATCCCTCCCACTCTCTCTCTGCACTCCTCACCAAAGCATTATTGCTGAATCACAGGCACTATTAAAAAAAAATCAATTGCTCCATGCTTCCCACATCAGATGGGACCACAAACCCTGTTGTTCTTCTCTCATGTCGGCATTGGTAGGGTCGCTCCCCTGAGAAAAGATGACCTGGCTGGGCCCTGACTCTGGAACCCTCACAATTTGGTAACTGACCTGTTTCTTTGTCAACGAGTCCTTTTTTCTCTTGCCTCTTCTCAGCAAGCAGTGGGAAATAGAAGAATTATGATAAAAGGAGGCCAAATGTCATTTGCTTGAATGATGGGAGCAAAATATTGAACAAGAAGTTCAAGCTGCAGTGCACAAGGATAAACCCAGCAAGGTAGTATCAGTTCTTACAATAGCAGAATACGTAGCTATTTTAGCTAATTCCATTAAAAAGGCAAAAACAATCCAAATCTAATCTATAGTTAAAAGTCCAAATAAAAGTATCTTTACAATTCTCATTTGTATTGGGAGGCAATATTATTGTAAAGTCATAAGAGTCAGGGCAGGAAGCTGCCATGCTGTCATTTAGATGAGTCATAAAACCAAAGCCTGACCACAACTGGCAATTAGAGATCCCATGACAGAAGGGAAATTATCTCAAATATCCTGGTGAGTAATTTTATTCTGCCTCTTCTAAATTTCCCCCACTTTGTTGCAACTGGATTCAGGGTGCTGCTTCACTTCCTATCCCATACTGTCGCACAACACTGCTGTGCACTGTTCAATAGCTGCTGAGGCCCCGAGGCATTGGAAAACTGCTATATACTCTCGTGGGAGCATGCAGGGGTCAGTGCCCCTTGCCTCCAAAGACTACTGTCACAGCTGTCGAATCCCGTGGCTGCATGGCGTGAGTGAAGTGATTCCTGTTTTTTTAAGTTTGCTTTTCAATCCTTTGGAGGGACTGATGTGACAAATATATGGCAAAGTATAATCATTAAAGAGGCAGGCAGGATCAGCTAAAGTTTCCCCTACCTCCACTAAAACAACAACTCAAGCAAGTAATTATTGGGCTGAGCAGCTTGCATAAGCTGCCCCCATCCCATTCTCCATCCCACAAGGATTTCTGCCCTGCCTGGGGTTTTATTTATTTCCCCCTCTCTCTCCTACACCTACTCTAGGGATTTTCCTTATCCAGCATCCTCACCTTCTCAAGCCGAAGATCACAGGCTCAGTTTGGATTCACATCCCAAAAACAGAGTTTTGGCAAAAAGCCCCCTTCTTCCCAGCCTCTGGACCTTGTACAGGGATTCCTCAAAGCTGACCTCTCTGTGGCTGAAGTGCATGCACTCTCGGGGGATGGAAGCTGCCTAATAATTCCAGAAGGAGAACAACTACAGCCCTGGATCTAAAGCCGAGTGAGCATGATGCTTTTTAGGCCTGCAGCAAAGTGTTGTGTTGACTTCAGGATACCTTACTTGGAGTATGCATTGATCCAAAGCTTGCCTGTGACATGCAGACCAACGGAACGTACATCACTGCTCTGATGGCAATCGGAGGTGCAGTTGCTCCATACTCCAGACAAAAAAAAGAGTCAAGTAACGTTCAGGTGCCTATTTATGCTCAACTTTAATCAGCCTCCTTCCCACAACAGGCTTTTACATTGTAGGCCAGATGTTCAAAGACACACATGGCAGTTAATCACCCAACTCCAACTGCTCTTCATGTGCCTTTGAAGACCTTCCCCTTTAGGCCTTCACCTCCATGTGCCTCGGATTCCACCATCAGTACAATGGAGAGATAATGACACTGACCCACCTTCATGAAGCCCGTTAGGTATGTGCAGAGATAATGCTATAAAAGTAAATGCTCAAATAAATGTTAGTCTCTAAGGTGCCACAAGTACTCATTGTTCTTGCTATAAAAGTAGCATTCTCTCGGACTTCTCTCCCTCTGCCCTTCCCTGCCTGGGTGGGTAGGAGTTTGTATACGTGCTATCATCTCTACTTAGCTGTAGTGAGCTCCCTCAAGTTGGAGCAGGCATCATACAGGATTATTATTTGCCTGCTACCGACGCCATCCAAGCATTTCTTTTGCAACAAAGAGCTGCTTCCTCTGGGAAGATCTTGCAGGGCAAAGGGCAGCTCAGCCCAGATAAAGCACGAGAAAGGAACATTTATTTTCCTTTTCTCAGTGGGTCATTCTCCCTTAGGACTCAACAGAAGCTAACATAGTGTTTGTCACATACTGACTATTCAGCTGGGTCCTCGGCCAGACACTAGGGTAGGTGGCAGTTGTGGTATTCGGGGATGGATCTTTAAGCTTCTCAATCCCACCGCAATGACCCGGAAAGAAGACAACATGAACTGACAGTCACAGGCACATAACGAAAGGCAGACAGTAGCGAGCATTTTAAGAGTTAAAACTCAGAGCTGGAGGAAGCATATGTAAGTAAACCTTCCATGTGCTTTTCTCTAGCTCTAGGCTGCTGAGCTAGATGGAACACAGCTCCGGTCCTAGGTACAGCTCGGGAACCTCCAACACAGCCACCTGCTGCGCGTACATTAGAGAAGGCATAAAGCTGACTAGAAGCAGAAAGTGAAACCCATCAAACTGAGTGGAGTGGGAGGGAAACCAACACAGACAGCAAATCAGCATTTTTACAGAATGGCTTTGGTGCTGGTGGACTGAGGACCCTGAAGGCTTAAGTCTTGCTTCTCCGCTGAACAGGTACAGCCTGGCCAAGCAGCAGGGCAAGCCTGCCTCACCAACGTGGCTCATATCTGGGCTGGAGGGAGTACTCAGAGGATGGGAGAGACTCCACAGCCCAGTCAGCGAGCAAGGGGATGATTTAGTGCCAGCTCTTGGACTGGTTTTGCACTGTGGACACAGACTTAATGGGAACTGGACATACACACACTAACGTTAATATACTATATAAATGTGCTGTAGCTAATTAATCCTTGCTGCATGCCACTGTGGGATAGATTCGTATCTCTCATTTCACAGCCATGGCAACTGGGTGCAGAGGGGTTATGTGGCTTGCCCAAGGTCACACACACAGTTGGCTGTAAAGTTGGAAGCATGGCCCAGGCTTTCTGGGTCCCAGTCCCATGTATATTCCTCAGAGCCATGCTGCCCTTCACGTGTATGTATATATCAGCATACCCTGGTCCTACAGACTTCAGCAGAACTGGGATTTACCTGATAGGAGAAGAGCTGTGACAAAGAGAAAGTCTAGCCTAGCCTCAGTACTGCTCTGAAATTAATTGTAAAATTTCTCATTCACTTTCAGTGCAATGGGATCAGGCTGTATAGGAACCAAATTAAGTTCATAGTGACTTCACATCCAAATCACAGGTTCAGATTCCAAATAAACTCACTTCTTCTACAGTTCCTCCAAAAAAAGAGTTTAGTAAAATACGTGTTTTATACGACCACCTTGAAGATATTCCTTGTTCTATATTTTCCATGGCTTCCTATCTCCTAGCATCTCTCTCTCAGACTGTAAACTCATTGGAGCAGGGACTGTCTTCATTTATGTGTTCTGAACACATCATCAATCCCATTCTAACAATAAAATAGCAAATCTTTCCACTCCAGATAAACAAGGTATTGTTCTCTGGCCATTTGCTTCACAGCTTCGTCTAAACACATTTGCCCTGCATTGCTATTGATACAGAGTAATGTACTTCATTTCTGTTCATTTAATAATGTAAAGGAGAGATATTTGGCAACATCTGAAAGCTGCGTGGTGGCATCTGGGCATCCTGTGCTCTGATTTAATTTCACTCCCACATCTCCTGCTGCGTCAGTAGTGAAGTCGCTACATCCTAGAGACGTTAAGTGAAGAAGGAACCACAGGCAAAAAATATTGGCTGGGAGAGTTTACACTTTCCTCTAAAGTGGTAGGAAGCAGTGTTTGATGGAATCAGTGACCCGATCAGCTATGAACATTTTTTTGATTGTTCTTAAATTAGATTCTTGTTGTGGATTTTGGTAACTAACAAAATAAAAATGTCCAGGAGAGATTAGTTAGCCAGATCATGAGACAGAGATAGCCCGTGATAAGGGCTCCCTATGTACTCCTCCTATTGGTCAGTGTTATCTGGGTAATTACTATGCTCCAAATCCTAAAGCTGCCTAAGCACCCTTCAAAGTTAATGCCCGAGTAAGGGGCTTCTAGCTCTAGCCCTAAATGCAGATCAAATAAAGCAGTGAGCCTCCCAGATCAAACACATGGATTGAAGGGAACTATCATGCGTTGAAGGGAATGAGTTCTAGGAGGCGTGTTAGTGGCGTGTCTGTTCAGGCAAATTAGAACTTGACCCAATGAGCCCTTCCACAAATGAATATTTTCTGCTTGCATCTGAGAGGGGGCCAGGAGTGAAATTCTTTCCTAGCTTCAAGAAATCACCAGTGCTCTCATCCTGGTAAGAGGAACAAATGCATCATATCAGTGGAGCATGGCTTCTGGAAAGTCATTTTAATATATATGTTATAGCTGAGTTATCACTAGATACAGTTATCGCTGTAATATCTTATGGAACAAACAGATTTACACAGATTAGCTGCACACAGGGCAAGCCTTGGAGAAAGTTCACCTTACAGCATAACGGAGTGTGCTGTGGTGGGCACACTCCTCCGATGCTGAAGCTGGCTTTCCTACCACACAGTTCCAGATCACAAGATAGGTGGTTACCAGATTACTCAGCCATATTCACTCACCCCTACAACTAACCCTTCCCACACCCTCAAGCCCAACCTCAGATAAGAAGACGGATGGATTCCCTCAGGCACTTATTGATGGAGAAATCGTTGTCTGTCAGAACTCATCTGGCATGAGAGCTATCACTTGTAATCAGCTCTGTTCTCCTAGCTATGTTTCTGCTCCAAACACACACACTTAATGCTGGCTTTCAAGGGAGCATCTCCCCCCAGGCGGTACTGATGGGTTTCTTCTAAATGGTAGATTTATTATTTTACATTAAGGTGGCCAGATTCAGAACCTTGCAAAGTTGCTTGTCAGACAGCACATGCACTTGAAGGACTCCATGATGAAGCAGAGAGGGAGGGAGATGATTTGGAAGGATCTAGGGAAGTTGAAATGCAGCAAACGCCACCCCATTTTCTCTCTTCTGCACCCACAGTCTAGAAGAGAGGGTTGCTTGTTTCATAATCCCTTAAAATAGCCCATCCAAGCAATTGTTATGAGTTGCAAAACATTAATTAAGGCCCCAAGACCACCCTATGTAAAGCAGTAAAGCAATATTTGATGCATTTGTAAACTGAGTATAGGTGGGGATATATCATTTGCCTAAGTTCACACAGCAAGTTAGTAATAGAACCCAAGTCTCCTGTCCTCTACTGTCTATTAGCTATCACTCCCCAGAGTAATATTCACAGTATTTACAGAAATATTTACAGAGTAATATTTACAGAAATATTTACAGGCAGCATATACATAGGTATAAATAAATATCTTCCTCTCTCTCACACACACACAGTCCTGAAGTGTTAGAATGCCACCTTGTCCTGTAGGGTAAATTTCAACAAGCTCCTGTTTTAAAAAAAAAGAGACAGACAGACATTCCTCTCATGCAGTGGCTGAATTTTCAGACTGCAAGTCTATATGTAGAGCAAGACATCTAATATATAAATAATGGAGACATCACTGGCAACTCCATGTTTAAGTTTGCACTGACATTTGCGCTTAGAGCAGGACTAAAAAATCTCTTTCTTTCACACTTCACTGATTGAACTGGGCTTCCAAACTGGACACAGTAACTCAAAGGACAATTGCACTTTCCATGTAACAAATAAAACAGTTACTAACTTTTTGCAGAATAAACATTTCAAAATGTTCCTTTCTGAAGTGTTGTCCTGTTTTTTCTGGTCTCCTTGGGCTCCCCTCTACGTCCACAGAATAATCTCATGGGTCCACAGAACAATCCCCATCAACTGCATACTACACACACACACACAGCCTTTGGAGTATTTGGAGAAGCTCACAAGGAGTCATTCCCCTCATTTGGCATAATGGATTTGATTAATACCATGCATAGCTGATGGAACTGATTTTCCAACACTACCTCTACAGCTCTGCTCCTCACAAAGATCTGGTGAGCCAAAGGAAGCAGGCTTGGTTGGAGGGGACATAGGGAAGCACAAGTGGATCTTTCAGGAAGCAGATGAGTTTGCAGGTGGTGTGTTGAGAGCCTTCAGAATACAGGTGGTGTCTGCAGATGTGTGGCAGTCAGGTGGAGGAGCCTTGTTGCCTATGTACTTAGGGATTTCCCTGACTATGGGGCTTGGGTGCTCCGGGGAGCAGAGAGACAGCGGTGCCACAGAAGTCCATCATGGTGCAGACACAAGGGCTCCCATCCACAGCCCCAGTCACCACACCACACAAATCCCTGATCATTCACCTCACTTCTCCCAGATTGCCCTGGCTTTTGTTGGTGTGACAAAACAGACTCTTAGCTTTGGGTCAAGGTTGTTTAATCCCCCTCTCCTCCCAGGGTAGAGAGGAGAGGGGGATTAATACATACAGGGTAGGGATAATATTACTGACATACGCAGTACAGATGCATAGTATGTACATGTATTCATGCGGATCCCCCACTCTTCCTGTCCCCCGCCCCCACACTCAGTAGCCAGGATGGCTGTATGATTAATGTTTCCCTAAACTTTAGGCCCACAAGACTGCAGATCTTTTCTCCTGCCAATCTAGGACATCTGCCTGAGGCCCTGACAGAGTGTTTGATAGAGATCCCATTGCACTTTCTTCAAAAAAATAAAGTGGTTCCATTCAGCCTCCCTAAATTCCAGCAGCAGTTCCATGTAGATCTGTTATTTTTGACTCCTTTACTGACCTAATCTGTCGTATAGCGTTCCTGCACACAGGGCCTGGGCTGTACCCTGGTATAATAGAGTCATCTGGCCAAGCAATGGTTGGGGACCATCTGACAGGCAACGATGCCGCTTGGCACAGTTTGGTGAGCAGCCCCTTCCAGTGTGTTCTCTTATTCACATGCTCTGCCTGCCGCTCACTAATTGCTTTCTGAAACGGGAGAGACAGCTGATGAGCAGAATGCTGCCGCTGATAAATTCCCCAGCACTGTAAATACGATTCACCTTGCTGTGAACAAGGGAATGGTAAATGGAAATATTTGTTTGTGCTGAGATGTTTAAAAATCAAAAGCTATCTCCAGTGTTGTTATGAATATTTATCTATTTTGCTTATTTATGTGCCGAGGGACTTCTACTCTTTAGGGCTTGCACAGGTCTGTTGAATGCCAACGCTATCAGGGCAAATGCAAACTATTTTGCCAGTACTATTAATGCTCATCGAACCCTCTTTGCACTGCAGAGGATGCCAGTGACTGTGTGTGCATCAGCATTCCTTGTATCCTGCGGAATTAATTCCGCTGAAAAGCATTGAGCTCCTGTTTGAAAAGGAGTGGGTAGGAGAACACCTTCCTTCATTTCAGGTGGAATATTAAGACTTTAAACGCCAGCCTCCCATTCTTCAAAAGTTAGACAAGCTAAGGCCCATGCATTTCACTTTATGTGAGTCTTCCAGATGCGGTCCTAAGAACCAAGGGCCTGTCTTTCTGAGCCTTGTGGTGATCAAATGATCCTTTGACATTTTGTTTACAAGAAGCACAGTTTGTCCCAATGGCCTAGGTAAAAATGCACCAGCCCGCTGCTGTGCTGCCCAGTGCTAAGCCTTCCAACCAAGAGGTGGGGCCATTCCATTTGTGATGTGGGTCTATAATTGTGAAGCAGCTGGGGACCCCTTAGGATGAACGATCCCAGGACTGCAAACCCAAGCATTCAAAAATCATGAGATTTAAAAATAAATACATTTTCAGTTCTTGTTACTTGCCTTATGGTTTAGGAACCTTTAGGTTACAAAAGCCACATTTTCAAACTTTTCTCTGCAGCCATGAGGGTTAGAAACTTTTATTGAAAACAAACAACAAAAAAGGCAGAGTGTTCTACAGCTTCAGGAGCTGAGACTAAGACAGACACCAAATACCATGACACCCACAATCAAGTTGCAAGAGCTGGCAATACTGCTGTGTAGGTGTAGAGTAATATAATTAACTTATTGTCCTAAACTCCAGTGTGTAGCATGACTGTTCAACAGTTACCATTGTTCCACCCCAGGGTCAGCTGTATTTGAATGACAGATTGAGAAGCCACATATAGCAGGATGCATATTAAGAGTGGCTAAGCTTGTGATCCAAAGGGGATGGAAGGTGCTGGAACTGTCTAGATATTATGGTCATAGAAAACTGTAAGTGATAGGAAGGTGAATTCTTAGTTACTGATGCATCTTCCTGTAAATGACAACTAGGTGAGCAGAGAGACAGCAGCTGCAGGAATTAAGATACAGAACCATCTGAGGCACCGAGGGGATCAACTATGATGGAAGATACCAGATAAAAAAAGTCAAGGAGGTTAGAAAAAATGACCAGCTCACAGGATCCCTCTTTGCAGACAGATGGTCCCTTCAAGCTTTCTATTCTCTAATCCCTTGCTCTGCAAAGCAAACATCCTAAATCCCAGATAATGTAGGTTTTACCATCTCATATATATCCCAGAGCAGTAAGGCTGGCCCCGGGGATAAGATACATATGCTTAAACATCTGAATGCCTAAGTAATTTATGGTGGCAGGAAGCAGTTACCTGCATTTTGCAAAGCGGTGAACTTGACAGCCTCACCTCCTGCCTCAGAAGCCAGCAGTGAGCTCTTTCAGAGCAGGTCATCTTGCCCAGTGGAGTGTCACAGTGATTATACCATCAGCTGAGCCAAACCACTAACACGGGATTGTTGGTTTCATGTCAGAATTCTCCTCTATTCCTCACCTGGTGATTTCTATTAGGACAGGGATAGGAGGGTCAAGCACGTGAATGATGGAAGGTCTTCTCCATCACTCTATAAGAGATCTTGTTAGCACAATGCAGTTTCCTTCCTGTGGGGAAGCCTCTTTCCAGCACGGATAAGTGCTCTGAAGGTGAAGAAAACTAAATGCATCCCACAAATGACAGTAATTTCACTGTTAAAAAGCCCCCGGACATCTAGGACTTCACAGCCTTTATGATATTATGCACTGGCCACTTGGAACTCTCTGGAGACAGCAGGTCTAGAACTCAGGATCTTCGTACTCCAAAAAACACAAGTCCCTAGCACTTACGCTAATGGAGAACCTCCCTCAGCTATTGCAATATAGGATCTATGAAACAGAACTGAATAATCTGGATTCCATCCAGCAGCATATAGACACACCAGCCAATTCATTTACAATATCTGGCCTTATCCTTTGGTGGCAGGGACTGCACATCAATGTGCTTTACAGACATTGATGGATCCAACACCAACCCAGGGAAGGGGTAATCCTCCTCCTCCTCCTCATTCTGTAGTGCAGAAGCTGTGGAACAGAGAGGAGGGTTCGCAATTCTGTGGTAGAGCTAGGAACAGAATTCAGGTCACCTGATTCCCCAGACCTGGGCCTCAGTCACAAGATCCACCCTTTCTCTGACTCTGGGTAGGGGGGAGTGAGGAGCTTTCACCCTGGCCAGTGCTCTGGACCACTTCGGGTTCAGGGTTCCTCTCCAGTGTCAGATGCAAGAGGCCTGAAGGGAAAGGGAGCAAGACAGGGAGGTGGCTGGCTGGCAGAGGCTTAAAGCTGGGTAATTCATTATCAATTTCACAGCCTCCCTGTTAAGTCAGCTCAAATGACTTAACAAGGAGCAGTTAGCGTTTCTCAGCCTCACGGAGTGCGCTCACAATTAAACAGACATGGAAATGCATTTCATGAAATATGTATATTGTTTGCCTCCTAAAGAGCTGGTTAAATCAGACCATGAAAAGACCAGAAATTAATGCTTAGAATAACAGTCACTCTCAATTTCCCTTCTAATGCATCCCAGACGAGTACAGAAAAAGAGGATGGGTCCAGTGAGATCTGTGCACTTCTTAGAGCTCTCGGGGAGCAGTGGACATATTCCCAGGTGGTGCAAATCAGCATGGCTCTGTTGAAGTCAATGGCACTTCACACAAGCTGAGGATCTGTCCCCATGTCTCTTTTCGTGTTTGGAACCCCCCTTGTCCAGAACGGGCACTACTGAAACCAAATGATAGCAGCAGTGTTAACGATAGTGCCCTAGTGTGGTGTAATCAGCAGCCCCTTCCACAACTGCGCAATTCAGGCCAAGATTTAGGAAGATCTTGAGTGAGGATGCTAGGCAGCACAGGCTGTGTTGATCAGCCAGAGAGAAACTCTAGCTCTGTCTGTGTCCAGGATCCACAGATTGTTCAAAAAGCCCTGTCTTGTCCCTTCCCTTCTGTGAGGGAAGCTCTGCAGGGTTATTCCCCCTGCCTGCAGGTGGGGCAAGGTAGCAGCTTCCCATGCGAGCTCAGCACTGCTAAGGAGCACAGAGAATACTGCAGCCCTTCCTCTGGGTTGGTGGCATATTCCCTGCATTGGCCAGAAGAAGGGCCCCTCAGCCTCAGATTAGAAAGGCTCCGTACAGCAAAATATTAGTGACGGGATTCGAATCCCCAGCCTTCAAGTGCACAAGAGCCTGTGGGGCAGGATTTTCACGTCCAGCCTCCAAGCACCATAGGATCCATATCCTTGGGGCTTTGAACAAAACTGCGAATACACAGCAGGATACTCCACACAGCAGGGCCCGAACATGGCATGTTCCCCGCACACAACAGCCCAACACCCCAAGGCATTTTCTTACTGCCGTTAGATGCAGCATTTAGCATCCTTGGCTGTTTGCTTATGACAGACGCTCTCGTCTCCCATGACTAATGGCTCATTGTTTGTATCTGTGCTGGAGGAGTAAATTCTTCATTATTGGAGAGATCTGACATGTACGAACAATTGGAGCAAATTGATTGTATTTTCCAAATCATCACACAGACTCTAATTCTATCCACAAGAGGCACTAATTTGAGCTAGAATTACCTTCTAAATTAGAAATTAGAGCTCTTGATGGAGAAGAGCAATGATTCCCGATGTGCCGCATGGCCAGTTGGGGAGGGGAGCAGAGTCCACCCTGATTCACACTCCAGACAAGGTTCCTTTTGTCTGCCTGCGTATCCTGCTGTGAGTTGGTGGCCTTCTGCAGGGAGGGTCCATCTTCACTGAGGTATTAGCATGGGTGATTGGCAATTGGTTAGCCTCACCTGGGCGTAAGCAGCCACATTACAAAAGCCAGGCCTGCATTACTGGGTCCTCACTGATGCGCTCACCCATGTGCGTCGCTAGGAATTCTGGCGGCATGGTTCACTTTATGCTGAACTAAGATGAGCTGCTCTATGATTCTTTCCCATTGAACTGTGGGAGAACTTGTCTGTCCTTCCCAGTGAAAAGTGGAAAGGCACAAAGGACAATAGGAGAAACAACACAGCTGACTCAACCGGGCCTGGGCTCACCAAAGCTATAAGGTGCCCTGGGATTCATTGGTCTTCCAGTCCAGGTCCCAAGACATGAGGTTGGTTTGCTCTAATCCCAGAGACTGGGTGTGCTACATTGTCCTGTTGGCAACCAACTAGATTTTTAGAAGGGGCCTAAGTTAAGACATCTCAAAGGGTCCTGATTTCCAGAGGGTAAGAGTTCAGCGCTTTCTGAGCACCAGCCTCCTTTGAGGTCTCAAAAGTTAAGCCTCCCCGCATTGAGGGATTCAAAATCACTAGTCACTTTTGAGAATTAAATATGAATCTTATGATTATTCCATCAATATTATGAATATATATTATTTTTTGTTTGCCCTCAGTGTTCTAAGCACCCCACAGGAACGTGTTCAGCTATAGCCCCAGCCCAGAAAATGCTCCCAATATAAACTAGACAGCACAACAGGGGAGGGCCATGGACAAATAGTGGGGGTGAAGTAGGAAAGGCCATACTGCCAGTCTCAAGCAGCCAAAAATCATGAGGCAGGCCTGAAAAACAGTCATGAGATCAGCTTAAATCATGAGATATCCATAAATGATCTGGAAAAAGGGGTAAACAGTGAGTTGGCAAAGTTTGCAGATGATACAAAATTACTCAAGATGGTTAAGTCCAAAACAGACTGTGAAGAGTTACAAAGGACCTCACAAAACTGGGTGATGGGGCAACAAAACAGCAGATGAAATTCAAGGTTGATAAATGCAAAGTGATGCACACTGGAAAACAAAATCCCAAAATAGAAAATGATGGGGTCTAAATTAACTGTTACCACTCAAGAAAAGATTTGGAGTCACTGTGGATAGTTCTTTGAAAACATCTGCTCAATGTGCAGTGGTAATAATAAAAAAAAAAAAGCTAACAGAAAGCTAGGAAAGGGGTAGATAATAAGACAGTAAATATCACAATGCAATTATATAAAGCCATGTTATACTCACACCTTGAATATCATGTGCAATCCTGGCCACCCCATCGCAAAAAAGCTATATTAGAATTGAAAATAATTCAGAGAAGGACAACAAAAATGATTATGGATATGGAACAGCTTCCATATGAGAAGAGATTAAAGAGACTGGGATTGTTCATCTTGGAAAATAGATGACCGAAGGGGTATAAGATAGAGGTCTATGAAATCATGAATGATGTGGAGAAAGTTATTAAGGAAGTGTTATTCACCTCTTCCAATAACACAAGAATCAGAGGTCACCCAATGAAATTAATAGGCATCAAGTCTGAAAGAAATATAAGGAAGTACTTCTTCAAACAATGCACACTCAACCTGTGGAACTCATTGCCAGGGGATGTTGTGAAGGCTGAAAGCATATCTGCATTCAAAAAAGAATTAGATAAGTTCTTAGAGGATAGGTCCATGAATGGCTATTAGCCATGCTCTGGATGTCCCTAATCCTCTGACAGCCAGATGCTGAGACTGGATGATAGGGAATGGATCACTTGATAATTGCCCTGTTCTATTCATTCCCTGTGAAGCATCTGGCACCAGCCGCTGTTGGGAGACATGATATTAGGCTAGATGGACAATTAGTCTGACCCAGTCTGAACATTCTTATGTTCTTAGATTTTTTTTTATTTTAATAATACATTTGATATCTCTCTCTTTGCCTTTGGGTTTTTGCTTGATGGCTTCAAATGTGTCTCTGCAACCACGGGGGCTAAAAACTCACTTTTTAATTTGAAGCGAAAGCTGAGATCCTAACATAATCACATGACTCCTGGTGCTGCAGCTTTAAAGGGGGAGGAGGTATGAAATCAAAAATCACAAGACCCTCGATAAAGTTGTGAGAGTTGGCAACACTTGGTAAAGTAGAGGAAGTGCAGACCACATCACACAGTTTGCTCTGGCCATTACAGAACGTACACATTCAGGGACTGTATGTATTTGTGTAAACTTTGTTTCCCCAGCTCCTTAGAAATGACTTTTTAGGAAGGATCAGTGACAGATTACTGTGCTGCTATAGCCCCATATGCAAAATATTGATGGGATGGGTGCCTGCTATCCATATAGATTGTGCTGGCGTAGTCATGGATATAGTCCCTTCTGTTGGCCCAGCACCCCAGTCATATGCTGGCTGGCTGCTAGAAAGTGTCTTTCTAAAAGATGTAAAACTCATTGGGACATTAAGAGTGTGGTGATTCAGCTCAGATACACATTCGCTTTGTCATATCAAGACAGAACAGTAATTTTTTAATGAATATTACATTCTTTGCTCAATAAAGCAAATTAGTTTCCTTTTATGAATAAGAGAACAAAGGTAATATCCTCTGAAGTCATCCTCCTGTCTGGGGCAGTGTCTCTGTACAATACATACCAAACCATTATCATGCTGGGAAGGGGGGTCTGGGTAACATGCTAGCAAAGTGGTCTTCTACCTCTGAAAATCTGAATTTAAATATGTCTTCAGTCACACCTAAGCCAGAGCTGGCGTTCAGCTAGTTCCCAGTGAACATGGAACCATACCACACCACACCAATCTGAACTCCTGGTGCTTAGATTTCACTGCGATAGACATTAACACATTGCCTATCCTAAACATACACAAATCATGACTCAGCACCCGCTGAAAAAAGGTCACAGAAATAGTGTAACAATCATGAGATAGTAAAAAATAAGTTTTTTTTGAATATTTGTCTTCTTTGACCCTTTGAGGGTGGGGAGTGACAATTTTAATTTTTTCCCCCTCAGCCATGAGAACTGGAAACTGTCATTTAGACAAATATAAAGCAAGCTGAGATTCTCAGGAAAAACCTGACTCCAGGAGCTGGGGCTTTAAGAAGAAAACAGAATATCAAAAAAGTTGCCAACACACTTATCATAGATGGAAGGGACCTCAGGAGATCATCTAGTCCAACCTGCTGCTCAAAGCAGGATGAATCCCCAATTAAATCATCCAACAGAGTTTTGCCCAATATCCCTAAATGGCCCCCTCAAGGATTAAACTCATAACCCTGGGCTTAGCAGGCCACTGCTCAAACCACTGGGCTGTTCCTTCTGACTTCTAAGGCTATAAATCATAGAATATCAGGGTTGGAAGAGACATCAGGTGATCATCTAGTCTAGCCCCCTGCTCAAAGCAGGATCAAATACCCAATTGAATCATCCAATAGTTTTTTGCCTCAAATTCCTAAATGGTCCCCTCAAGGACTGAACTCACAACACTGGGTTTAGGAGGCCAATGCTCAAACTACGGAGCTATGCCTCCCTTCAAAAGTGTGGCAACTGCCCTTACAGCATCTTAGAATAGAATCTGAGGTGTAGCCAGGACCTCAGCTAGTCCAACCCCACCCTACTGAAAGAAAGCATGGCCACTAGCCAAATAAATCATCAAACTGTTTTTCACCCTATTTCCCTAAACAGTCCCTTCAAGGGACTGAACTCATGACCCTGGGTTTAACATACCAATGCTCAAACCACTGAGCTATTTGTTTTATTAGGTAGAAATAGGCTAGCTATTAGCATGCTACATAAGAAATCCAGCAGCGGTATAGGATGCTTGTGGATCTGGAGGATGAGCAGTCTCCAGCAACAACATTGTGGGTCAGGACAGAGCACAGTTTGGTGTGTCAGGTGAGGAACACGGGGCAGAAGTGGCTTGGAACAGCAGGGGGCTGTCAGGGATTGTCTGGCAAAGCTTCAAACGTGGAACAGGAGAGTGTTCCAGCTGCCAGCTCACAAACGTGCTAATATAGCCATAGCCTCTCATTGACAAGATCACAGAAATTCATTACATTCAACCAAAATTTATCCAGCGGCACCGTGCACTTGTATAAATGTAAAGGTAATTGATTAGGTGCTTTATGGGGTGTGCGTGCTAGTGCCCTGGCTTTATGGCCCATTAGTAGTTAGGCTCACTTATGATTCTGCATTCTTTTGATTATGCAGATACAATCTATCACATTGTTCCAGAAACTTGGTTAAAGCTGCACTCAGTGGCGGCTGCAGCTGCAGTTTGCTCTTTCAGAGACACACATCATCGCTCTCTTTTATGAGAGATAAAATTGGCCATTGCTGTTCCTGAAAAACAGCTGTTATTTGTTGTTTTCCTTTTTTTAAGCTATTATGATGAGTTTGCCTTCCCTTCCCTTCCCTCTTAACTGAATTACACCCTGTTTATCTTCCCAGTGCTCTCATGGAAACATACCGGCAGGCATGCCAAACTGCGGCTGCTTCTGCTCAGAAGCGATGAGCTTTTTCCAGGAAGGATGGATTTGTGGTTAAACCACAAGACCAGGAGTCAGGACTCTCGAGCTCTGTTTAAAGCTCTGCCATGGGCCTGCTGTATCTCTTTGCCAATCTGTGCCATCAGCAAAACAGGGATTAACAAGGCTAAATTAGAAGGGCCCAGGGCAGGTCTTCTGGTGGAAGATGGTGGAAAACTCCATAAGGAGTGGGAAGGGAAGACTCCACCATGGAAGATGGATAGGGATCTACCATGAGAACCTATAGTGATGGACAGGGACCTCTATAATCCTTAAAGACAATTGTGGAAGAGGGATAGCTCAGTGGTTTGAGCATTAGCCAGGTAAACCCAGGGTTATGTGCTCAATCCTTGAGGGAGCCATTTATAGATATGAGGCAAAAAATGGGATCAGCCCTGCTTTAAGCAGGGGGTTGGACTAGATGATCTCCTGAAGTCTCTTCCTACTCTGAGATTCTATGATCTATCCTGTTTACTGATGTGGCCAATGCCAGATATCCTGGAGTGAGTGATGATCAAGTGACCTCTTGCCTACCATCCATCATCCCCCTCTGACAAACAGAGGCTAGGGACACCCTTCCTTACCCATCTTGGCTAATAGCCATTAATGGACTTAACCCCCATAAATTTATCCAGTTCTCTTTCAAACCCTGTTATATTCCTAGCCTTCACAACCTCCTCAGGCAAGGAGTTCCAGAGCCCCTCTCACTCACTTTCTGCCCACTCACCACACATGAATTTGTGGCATCACAGAGGACATTGGCCTTTGGCTGTGCTTCTATGGCAGACCTGCATGCAACGGGGCTGTACTATCAAAGCTCACAATGGTTCCTGACCAGTTGCCCATCTCCAGACTGCTTCTATAACTTATTAAGGGATCCGTAGAGTGTAGGGGAGGTTCAAGAGTTATTTTAACTGAAAACCAGTCTGCCCAGATGGAGGAATTGGGGGAGGAGGGCTGGTACTAGAGGCAGCTGTTCACCCTGGCACTGAAGAGAGGCAGAGTGAAGCAGAGATGCACAATTAAGGCAGAAAATGAAATAACACCACACAGGCTCTGGGAATATCAGGATCTGACTCCAATTCAGGAGCTAAACATCACAGCTTGGGCCCATTTCTCATATATTAGGTCCCAGTCCCTCTGATGGGATACCCCCATTGAAAACAATCAAAGTCCCTGACACAGCAGGACTCTACTTTTGCAGAGGTCATTGCAGGACCAGAGCTCAAGTCAACCCGCATTTCAGACCCCACTCCTCCCCTACCCTGAAGCTCACCATGAAAGGCAACATTCTCCCCTCACCACACAGAAGGAAGCAATCACAGTAAGCACAAATAACTCCCTGCTATTCACAAGTTTTCATGAAGTCAACACTGATGCAAAAGCCAAAAGAGCACCTCACTTTTCCCCTACATCCTGCCACTCACCCGGTCATGCCAGGAAGACACAGACAGAACACCTCATCTTTCCAAGCAAACAATAATATCCACCTGCTCCACTTTCCAAAGTTGAACTCACTTCAAACACAAAGCAAAACACAGCAGTTGTCAAAAAGGCAGTGCCATTTTTTTTACCCTAAACAAGATTTTTAAAAATACCAACTTATCCACTTCATTAAAGCAACTATGTTTGCATTAAAAAGGTTCCCCCCTCACAAAACACCATAGCTATATCTTTTTCATGTAACTCATGTTCCTGGGAGGGGGATCCTCAATTTCTGAAATATTTTAAAGAAACAAAATTTCTGTTTAAACAAAATCTTTCCAGTCTCCCTTCCCCAAAATGTGAGACTCTGGGCTCAAACTTACAAATGTAACTTACTTGTCAGTATGCATTACACATTTGCCCCCGAACTGCTCCACAGACGATCTGGGGCTATGGTAGCACTAGTAACAGTTTGTAGTTATTTAACTTAAGCTATCAAGGCTCATTGTGTCAACAGTGGAGTTCCCTGGTTCAGTCCCTTGGTGCAGCAGCCAAGACACAGGCCATCCCACCAACATTTTTGCATGTGCTTAATGTACAAACAAGTAGCCCCACTGAACTCAAGAAATGTTACTCATGAGTAAGCATTGGCAAAATCAGCACCTACGGTCCCTATCCTGAAATCAGATCCAAGCAGGTGGATCCTTGAACCTACACTGAATTTCAACATGCTACACAAGCACCTAAGATTCATTACATCCTCTCATGTTCAATTGACAAATCGGGGGGTGTTGTTTTCTCTCTTAAGCAGGGCATTTCATTAACAAAAGCATCTCATCAAACAAATAAATAAATAGAACTGAGAAGCCCAAACATCATTTTGGTCATTTTTAAAAACAGCATTGCAATTACTTAAATGCACTACAGAACAGTAGCACAGAATAAATGCAAAAAGAAAAGACTTACTCTTTGCTGCCAGCTGACTCCAAAACTGGATGCATCCAACAACCATGACAGGTACTGGTCATGTCTGCACTCAACGTAAGGGGGCAGGCCCTGTGTTGGAGAAAATTCTGTTCAGAGCTCTAGCAGAGACTTCTCATTGCTTACTTTGGGGTCTCTAAAATTAAGCCCCCCTCATAGCCCCTTGAATGCCATACACTTCCCCCCACCCTAGCATATTCCCCCTCAAGCCTCTGAGGGGAGCCCATGCGCTGTTCTAACTCTGCCCCTACCCCTTTCACTTCTAACCTGTTGTATCTGTGGCTTATTCTTGGACCTTCCTCTTCTTTAGTTACATCTTCTGGCCTTTGCCCCCCTGTTGTTTGTGCTCCTGACACTATCTTTCCCCAAATGAACTTCCGAAATGGAAGCTCCACTCCCAGGCTCAACACTGCAGCAGTCCTGTGGCTCCACCATTCCTCTTCCCTAAGAACCTAGTCTAAGCCTTAGCCCCTCTGTTCCCACTGGGTTTGGCTTGGTGGAGAAGTGCTATGGCTGGCAATTCTCTAAGAATCGCAGCAGTTGTGGAACAATCACAACTACTGGCAGTCCAGTCTCCACTGAGAGTAAAACCAAAGCCAGGTAGCATGTGGTCTTAGCTCCAATGGGCTCTCTGCCTTTTCAGTCTGTAAAACCAGACTGGGAAGCTAAGAAGAACGTAACTATCCCTCATTAGTTTTCTGGTATTTCCAGCCAAACAGAAATGCAGCCAGAACAACCCCCTTTAAAGTATTTTGACTCTTCTGCTTTTGAGCAGAACCCCCAGGAATGTGAAAATGTAAAGCAGGGATCAAAATTAACTGAGCTACTTTGAACCTAACAAAATCACATTTGACAGTTGAGATTCAGGGGACAAAAGCTCTCAGTTTATCTAAACCCCAGGGGACATTTTGAGGCCCAGAACTGGAAGAGAATGGTAGAGTTCTGTGAGGGGATATAGTTTGTTAACACAGAGTGGGTCAGTTTGCCCTGGGCCTGCAGCTGTAACAGATTACACTGCAATTACTATGCTGCTGCAGGAGGACTCTAACCTGCCTGTGCCTATGGGCCAATGCAAAATAAAAGGCTTCTCACCAACAGAGAGCATACACAATAAAAACTAACCCCAGTGAAGCTGTCTGTGGCCAAAGCCAACCAAGGCTCTGTTGTCTCAGGAACCCTTTATCCAGCACTCCACAGTCTCGAGAGTCTGAAGACCTTCTCTTGCAGCTTCTCCTTCCTGATTAGGAGTTGGCCCCAGCTGATACCAGAATGGAATGTCTCTGTAACCCTGCCTGAACACAGGGATAGGGATTTAACCCTTTACCATCATGCCTGGGCAGGAGGATAGATAAAATTCCCCTCCACAAAACTATAACCTTGAAGCACTTCTACCTATTGATCTCAAACTGTTTTTCAAAGGAGGTTGGGTATTGTAATGTTCCTTTTACAGATGGGAAGAAACAGAGGCAGAAAGAAGTGAAGTAACTTGCCCAAGGGAGCAGAGGAAATCAGTGGCAGACCCAAGAACAGAGACATAAATCTTCTAAGACAGCGGTTCTCAAACTTTGAGGAACCGTGACACTTTTTCAGTTTAATGTCTTGTGGCGCGACCCTTCTATGTCCACCAAAAAGCCACCGATTCATTGCTTCTGCATTCGGCGGCATTTCGGCGTACAGGCATGCGCTTCAAAGTGCCTGCCGAAAAGCAGGAAGCAATCACTTCAGCCGCTTGTCTTAGCACTCTCCGAAGTGCACAATGTCTGCCGAAAAGCCGCAGAATGCGGAAAAAATCAATTTGGTGGATGTTCGGTGGCAAAATGAGCTTGCAACCCCCCTGGGATCAGTTGGTGATCCCCCAAGGTGGTCACGACTGCCAGTTTGAGAACTGCTGTTCTAAGATATTTAGGAGCCTATTTAGGAGTTAGGTGTCTTGGTACCTCTGAAGATGTGAGCCAGAGTTCTTATCTCTGGACCACTCTTCCACTTGCCTGTCCCATGCCACATTTAAGCTCCAGCGGTTTCTCATGGACCGAATGCCCACAGCAATTAAAAGGGGGAAAAAGTATTATAGAGAGAAGAATATGGTATTTAGCAAGCAGGGATGCTGAATTAACCAGGCAGGGGTGCAGAGCTTAGCAGGCAGGGGTGCAGAGTTTATCAGACACAGATAACTATTGTAGGAACTGGAGAAGTGTTCATTAGCTGGAGCTATGTATTTTCATTCAGCAGAATTTTTTTCTTGACGGTTAGTAAATTGCACCTCTTTGCAGCAGGATTAGTTGATGCTTTTAATGATAATGTAAGAAGATTATTGCCCCCCTCCTTCCCTTCATGATTCAAACCTTTTAAATACACAGAACAAGCTTTCTTGAAATGGTGCTACAGATTTATCTCTCTCCCCGTATAAAAAGTAGAGAGGCCATCAGAGTGGAACAGGGGTATTTGCCTTAAACACATTCTCACAACAGCTCAGTGAAAGAAAATAGCAGCAGCAGATGAACCCTTCAGATAGTGTCTCCATCGAGGCTCTGTCAATTGCCATATGCTCTGATCCAATTGCATTGCTCATGAGAGCAACAGATGTTCCCAGCTTTCAGCTGGAAAGCCCAAGCTATAAGCCAATCCAAATGCTGAGCAGTACTGGCCAGTTGCATTCTTTGAGGCCATTTGAGAGGTAGCCAAGGCTAAGGAAAATGGCCATTGATTCATTGGAATTGGCAAGCAATGGAGAACTGTTCTATATTATGCACTTTCTCCCCAGCAGCTTCATCATATGAAAGAGTTTGTGGCTCTGAGCATTGGCAGCCAAAGGACATTTATGTTGGAAGGTGGAGATAAAAGGGCATTTCTCTAACACAGAAATGTCTAATTAGCAACCTGTCTGTCTGGGCTCCGTGAACCATTTAGATTGGTTAGCAGAGTTGATTGGGTCCTGGAATCTAAGCCGTGGCAGTTTTTAATAGTGAAGGCCTGCCCTTTCAATATTTCACTGAAGTGCAGCTGAAAGTTAGCAGCCAAAGTGGGAAAAATAGGACATGAAGGTGAAAACTGATGGGAAGGGAAAAAATTCTTATCATTAGTTAAATGAGTCAGGTTAATAACTCCAGTTTTGTTAAACTCCTTCAGGGCTCTAATCCTATTTATTGAGTGGCCGACGAGCATTCCTACTTGATTAGTTTTAGGTTTGGCACCTATAATTAGGGCCTTTTCTTACTCTGTCCAAATTTTCATCTTACCACCTGCCTTCTCAGACAGGATTGCATGGAAAGTTAACTGAATATTTATCAGCTTTGCACAGGCATCCTTAACCACACTTACTTCAGATGTAAAGACGTGATTCAAAAAACGTCCTGAAGGGCTCTTTTCTCTAGGACTAGCCTCTAATGCAGAGCACAGCATACTCCCTTGCTAAAGGTAGCAGTTTAATGATCTTGAGACACTGGCACATATCCATCACTGGTAACTCAGTATCACAATGATGGGTGCATCAGAAATGCTAAGCTAAGGTAACAGATGTGAATGTAACACTGAATGGAGAATCTTTTTCTATATTGTTAAACAGAGCTTCCGCCTTTGTGTCAGGCTGCATGGTTGTCCCGGCCGCTTAGGTCAGTACCCTATACAATAGTCCGGCTGTAACAACTGAGCCATGAACTTTGCCTGGTGGAAATAAAGTCATGAGGACGTCACCTGCATGTATGGGAAGTGCACCCTCCGTGCGTGCAACTAATGGTCTATGTAATTGGCTCTCATCTCAATAGGTCCAATCAGATACCTAGGGCCTAGAAATTCTGTGAAAAAGGCACCAAATCTTTAGAGGCGTTCTGTATCCAGTCCAGGCCTGATGAACCCGGACAACACCTCTCCACTCCCATATCTCCCTGTGAGCGTAACAATTGCCGTCCGAGTTTGAAATGTTACTTGTGTGTCTCATTTTCGTAAGTGTTTACCTCAGAGTTTGAAATATTCCTCATGTGTCTCTTTTCTGTAAATTTTTACTTCAGAATTTGAGATTTGAAATGTTACTGATGTCTCTCCTTTCTGTAAGTGATTAACTTACACTGCAACATCTTCTCATTTGAAAGGTTGTTTCTTTTGATAGTAATAATAAGTTTTTCTTGTTTGGATGTTACATTAAGCCAGGGTTTCTCAAACTGGAGCACGTGACTCCCTTGCGGGTCGCTGAGCACTCCCAGAGGGGTTGCGAGCTCCCGGCACAGCTTAAAAGCCGCTGAATGAATTACTTCCACATTTGGCGGCTTTTCGGCGGACATGCCGAGCTATTTCGGGAGCGCTCAGCATGTCCACTGACAATAACCACCGAATGCGGAAGTAATTCATTCGGCGGCTTTTCAGCAGACATACAAGGGTCTGCGGAGCTCTGTAAGAAAGGAAAAATGGGTCGCGGTTCTCAGAAGTTTGAGAACCGCTGCATTAAGCAAATCAAAAAAACAAAAACCCCAAAACAAAACTGTTTAATAGAATTGTTTAGAAGCCAGTTACTGTTACTGTAGTTAGTTCTTTCAGTTCACCAACTGCCCTGTTCCAAATAAAGAGAGAAATTTTTAGCTTGCCATCAGTGTCTCTGTGTGACTCCTTCCGAAAATCCAAATCAAACCTCAGAAATTTACATATATATTTTAAGACAACCTCTAGAATTCTAATATTAGAGAAACCCTAGAGATTAGGGAGAGGTAATATCTTTTATTGGACCAACTTCTGCGGGTTAAAGAGACAAGCTTTCGACCTTACATAGGTCTCTTTGGGTCTCTTCGTCAGCAATGTGTAAACTTGAAAGCTTGTCTCACTCACCAGCAGAAATTGATCCAATGACACATATTACCTCACCTGCCTTGTCTCTCTAATATCCTGGGACTGACACAGCTACAACAGCACTGCATATGCAAGAGACACCATTCTCTATTAAAATCTATATGATTTTCCCATAAGAAAGGGATAGACAGTTTAGTTAATCTGCTATTTATTTGGGAGTGATGCAGTATTTTTGAAGGTTTAGATAAAGCAGGAGAGTAATGGTATCTAATCAGGGCATTGGCATTATCACTATGTGACATGCAACGATGATGGATGTGTGAGAGAGAAATATGGTCCACATAAATAATAAATACAGCCCCTGAACTTTGTGGAGGTTGAAGTCCTAGAGCTTCTGTTTTTCTAGTCTGCATGATTCTAGAATTCTATGTAGTCAAATCAATGGAGTCAGATGAGCAGGGTGGACAGAGATGGACATGACACCACCAAACTGGATGAAGAAAAGGGAGATGGAATGAGGTTTATTATTTATCATGTATAGTGCCTAGAGCAGGGGTAGGCAACCTATGGCACAGGTGCCAAAGGTGGCATGCGAGCTGATTTTCAGTGGCACTCACACTGCCCGGGTCCTGGACACCGGTCTGGGGGGCTCTGCATTTTAATTTAATTTTAAATGAAGCTTCTTAAACATTTTTAAAATCTTATTTACTTTACATACAGGAATAGTTTAGTTATATATCATAGACTTATAGAAAGAGACCTTCTAAAAACATTAAAATGTATTACTGGCACGTGAAACCTTAAATTAGAGTGAATAAATGAAGATTCGGCACACCAATTCTTAAAGGTTGCCGATCCCTGGCCTAGAGTGTGCAAAGCATTTTGCAGACATGCAGAAAGACACAGCCTATGCCCCCAGTTAGTTAGAGACAGGAGCAGCTCAGGACATGAAGAGATGAGAGGCCAGATTTTCCCTGCACTCACACAAGTGTAATAATTCATTGGCTTCTACTTCATTGTCTCTAAAAGCTCCTTGAGACAGCAATGGAGTTACTCTCTATATACTCTGGTGAACATGAGACAATTACAAAGCCTACTGGCTTCTCTGAGCATTGGTCAGGTGAGCCAAGTGACTGTGGGAAGCTGAAAAGTAAGGGGGAGACTATGGAGAGATAGAGATGCAGAAATTCTACTATTTGCAGGAGAGCACATGGAACATGCCCACACTCAACAAGGGGATTTCCTTACAGACGGGAAGCCATGATGCATTATTTGTCTTCATATCCTCCACCTATCCTGCTGCAATACCTCCACCCATTCCATCCCCTACATACAGCTGTGTTTCTGTCTGCTTCTCCCCCCACCAATGAAATGAATAAAAATCCCAGACTGAGTCATTATTAGTGTATGCAATGTGAGCCAAGCTGCTCTGACTGTCCTCTCATTGGGTTTTAATGCAGCATGCCATCTATTACACAAGTATTTTGCTGTGGCAGACAGAAAGTGACATTTATGGGTCTATCATGAGAATGAATTTCATCATCCATTAAAATGATGTACAGGTAAACACTCCATTCATTTTTAATCTATGAGCTTTGGTTCTTTCTCTGCCCTGGTAGATGGGCCCATCAATATATCCACTATTAGCAAAACTATTTAACAAGAAGTAAGAGCTGCTGAATAACATTACATACTTGTAATTAAAGAGACTGCCGCACAAATGGGGAATACAGGAATTAAAGCCATAGCCTCACAGGACTCCCCTCTTATGGATTTGCATGTGCTGAGTAGCCAAAGTCTATCTACAAAGCTCTGTTGTTGAAAGGTCACATCTTATTCAGACATAATGAAACACCTCACCAGACTAGGTTATCTGCTGTGATTGAACTCAAGTCATCTGAATCTAAAAGTATGTGCTACTAGGACCAACATACAATCAAGCTATTAGCTTGTTGGCAGCAGTAGACTCATAAAATACTTTATGTGAGTTAGCCACTAGAGAGAGAAAATGAGCCACATAGGATTAGCTACTAGACATGTTCTTCAATTGCTAGCCTGAGTTATGGGGTAGTGTTGCTGTGTGTTTTAAACAGTTGCCATGTTTCACCCCCACATGTGGCTGCATTTCAGTTGTAGGTGCCTGAACATGTCTGTCTTAAATAAAAATATTGTATTTTGTGTATTAAATAAAATTAATTTTGTGTATTAAATAAAAGCCAACTGGAATATTTTTCAAGTTATTAAAATGATTCAGTTGGCTATATGCTTCAGTCTGAATTAAATATCTCCATGGCTCTTTTTGCAAAAGGAGAATTGTTAGCCTAGCTTTCCTTGCCCAGTTCCAATTTGAGTTAGTTGTATTTTGTCTATTTAAAATTGCTTAAATGTCTACAGGATTTTTCTACGCTTCCTGTCCTAAACCTGTTTTATAGTGTTGTTATATGCAGCTTAACACTTAAATTTTTGGTGCCATATGAAGTATAACTTATCTGTGGCCCAAACCCCTTGATACTTGGGTTTTACCTCGTCCTTACTTAGCCAAATGTCCAAGGATTGAGTAAAAGTTGACCAAGGACCTCAGGAATTGACCTACAATATGTACAGTATTTAATTCTGTACAGCATGCAGATGCTTGCAAGAAGTGCTGTGATCATGAAAAGATTCTCTCTGAGTCTGCAGAGAGACAGGTACAAAACAGCAGCTCTAGCAGATGCTCAAGCCATCAAGACTGTATGTTGACTCTGAAACATTATAATGACTTTTCCCTGGCCCAGATTTTTACACTGTGAGCCCCACTTTCATGCATTTATGTGCCTGCTTTCCCCACCTCAGAGTTGCCACAAACAGGTTTCAAGAAGGGACTCATGTCTTGGATCTCTATGAAAATCTAATCCTCACTGTCAGATTTTAACTATTCCCTTTCTGAAACTTCAAATGAAGCTCTGGCCTTTCCCCATGGATCAAAAGCGAAGAAAATATTTATATAATGATCTGTAAAGCAACGACAACACTTTTCCCACAATCTTAATCTGCCTCATTTGAGATCACGATTTGTTTCTTGTGACTTGCTCCAGTGACCATTAGGGGTTTTCCCCAACTTCATATGAAGATTTGGAAGTTGGGACATAAAAAAACTCTGAAAAAGGACAGATCCTCCTTTTCAAGTAAAAGTCTTAGAAACAGAGAAACAAAATAAAGGGGAAAAATGAATGAGGCAGAATTTATTTCTAAGTAAAATGTTTTCCAAAGTTTCCTAAAGAGGCACCAGCAGTATTGGAGTCACCATAAATATGTTTTTCATAATCAGCAAGCATTTAATTAACACCCAATAGCTGACTGACAGAATCTAAACTGAATCTTTATTTGAGACACTTAATTAAAAAAGTGTGACTGAAATGTATGGGGAGTGGTTCTCATGGCCTAGGTCATCAGTCACTTCTTGTTTTGCTAAACAAGAAGGGCTCTCGTTTATTCTGTGTGTGTCTTATGTGTGACTTTGGGTAACTACAGAAGCTAATTCACTCACCTTGAAAGTGGATCCGGTTAATTCACTATCTTCTTTTTTTCAGTTACATCCACTTCCCTTAGGTAGGAAAACTAAGGAGAACCTATTAATCATGGTTAAAATAAGGAATCGGAGAGAAAGTAGATTAAAATGTCCATTTTCTTAAAACAGCTCTGGAATCAATCACTAAAAACATTCAGCACTTGTTACATTATGTGTATGAAATATCTTTGGAACAATTCTCTGTCTCCCTGCCAATTTCTGCCCATATTCTCTTTGACATATATTTCTCTTGCTAGTTTTTATCAGCTCAGCTATTCCTTTGATCCACTGGGCATCACTGACCATCAACAATTATTTTTATTAAAAGCTACTCCATGGAAAACATTCCACACTAGAATCAGTCCTGCTGATGTAGCATGTCTTGGTCTTTTGGGCTAGGATCAAAGGCATGATGCTTCTTTTGTTGAAGTCAATGGGAGATTTGCTATCAGTGTTAACAGGAGCAGAGTTCAGTTTTTAATAACTGTTAGACCCTCTATTTGTGGGACTAAGTCCTACATTTGCAGGGACCTAGCCTTGATGCTCTAACAGGCCTTGTAACCACTATGAAAGTACTGTCTAGCTACATCTATATTTCCCATTCTTGTTTTATTTACTCTGCATGGGGCAAAGCCTATTCCTTCTTCTGTGACTCTGGAGGACCCTATCTGTGGTGTGGCCCCATTGTATGGAGTTGTGGGGAGTAAGATATGGTGGGCCCGTGGTGGCAATCCCGGTCCTGTGCACATTGTAGGAGTTCCTTTTGCAATGGATTTTGGGGACAGGGATGAGATGGAAGAAGTCAGGGGTCAAGTTAGCAGAACTGCACTGTATGGCTCTGTTGTCCCACAGGAGCTGCACCAGAAATAGTGACTGCTCAGCCACTTTGTGGCATTTTGGGCATGGGTATTCATCCTGCAATGCCTGAGGATACTTGCAACTCAAGCCTTGGTGCATATATGTGTGTGTGTCCGTGTGTGCATGTGTGGGTGTGCGTGTATTGGGATGGAGTGGGAGAAGATTTGATTCTTTCCTACTCGGGAGAAATGACATAGAAATAACTTAAAATTTCTTTCTAGCCTCTTGCTGCCTCGTGCCCACTTTTAAGCCTTGTCCCTCCCCCCAGTTCTGTTGCCATGGAGCCTTCCCACAAAGGCCAGTTGTGATACCAGCAGTTGCAGAAGGCCCCATCTTCAGGTGGGGAGACAGTAGTATCAGGAGTGGATAAACTCCAAGGAATAAAGATCATATTCTCATGCAGAGGTTAGCAGTGTGGCAAGAAAGAGAGAACAGAAATGCCAGCATACGCAAGCAGAATGGTCTCTAAATAGAATGTTTTTCGAATTTTTCCCCTAGGCCGTGGCAGTTCTTTAATAAAAGGCACTGAACTAACATTGGTGAACTGAGGAGACCCCTTCCGAGAGATACAGTGGATTTGAGTCCCTGCTTAACTGCAGCATTGTCACTTGGGAGTAGCACCGCTCAAAGCAATATCCTTACACCAGTGTAAAAACCAGTGTGAGTCAGAGAAGAATCAGGCCCAGTCTCTTTCAAGCCCCATTTGTCTCAGCTGTGTTATTCCTGATGGAAGAACATCATTTTGACAATAGTTTAAGACGTTAGAGTAACAGATGTGACTTGCGGGAAAAATCCTACCCCTTACCCAAAATGAGATGTGGATAAGATGCCAGATGATGTGGTTCATTCAGGTTACTGACCCAAAGATGGGAGCAAGGTGGGGGTGGGGATAAAGAGAGTGAGAAAACACATATAGTTTTAAATGTAAGACTAGACAAAAGGAGCTGCAGTGGAATAATGGATTATTATTTCTACAAGAATAGGCAAGAACCTATTACACAGGAGGACAAAACAGAACTGACACACATTATGAAATTTCTACACCTCAGCTAGTGGGATAAATCTATGTTTTCCAACATTATCTACTTCATTTCTCCCAACCCATGTTTAATTGTTTCTATCTTGTGGACAAGGGCTTTGAATAATAGCCATTTCTCTCTGTGGAGAAGAAGGTGTCACACAAATTAAGACACAGTCAGGATCATATGGAAGACAATTAACTAAGCCTGGATCAGCCAATGGTGATTTCTGGCCCTCCCCTGCTTTTTAGGCACTATGACATGATACATTTAACCCCAAGCTGGGATCATGTTCTTTTGCTACTGGAAGGAAAATGGCTCAAAAACTTGTCTCTCTCACCAACCAAAGTTGGTCCAATAAAAGATGTTACTTTGCCCACCTTGTCACTGGAAAGAAAGTCATTCTGAAAATCAGTTTCTGGGTCTGAGCTGACCTACCCTTGGTAGCCTTCTCGTCTTTATAGCACTGCAGAGGGTAACAAAGCAGTCATGTTTACATTCTATGTTTGAAGCAAACTGTTGGTGAAGAACCTTCTGTACTTGGGATGAGGGAATGAATTACTGGCCCATCAGCTTTGGGAATGAAAGTGCAGGGGTGGTACAATGAATCCCAGTGCTACAGACAACAACTAGCTACAGTGTATCATACACCCACAATCACAGGGAGCTGGATTTAGAACCCTAGTCCTTCCACTTCAGAAGCAGTCTTCTACCACTTGAACTAAAGGAGATGGTTCTCAGCTGGCAGCAGGAATAGGTCCCTTATCCTCTCTGTGGACTGGCTAGTCACGAAAAAGGTTTTCTGGGGTGGGAAATAACTCAGGAAGACGTGACATAAATGTTCTATAAGACAATCTGCAAAACAAATGTCAGCCCAGCTGTGGTAAGAAGCAAGAGGCTGGATGTCCAGTCCTGTGAGGTGGTAGCTGCCTTCAGCTCCCATTCAGTTCAATGATGAGGGTGCTCAGCGCTGTGCCAGTCTGGGCCATATAGGACTCACCCAGAGCAGAGAACAGTGCCATGGTCCATAATAGATTTGTTAGCCCCTAATCAGGGGTGAGGGAGAACAAGGCATCTCAATAGTCATTAATTAATTCATCTTTGCGAAGCACTTTGCAATTCTTACATAACAGTAAATCCAAAGTGCTGGTGTTATTAACAACAAAATGTTCAGGCTTTATGCAAATTAATTAATTTGCTATATTTCCTTATTGAGAAATATTGTCTCATGAAGCTAAGGAACAGCGGATCAAACACACATATTAATAAGAGAGAGAGTGATAGGAAAATGTCTTTAGGGTTTAACAGGGAACTAACAAACAAACAAACAATCACATATGTTCTTTTTCATTTAATATCCTGGATCTGTTGTGAATAAGCATTTCATATCACACCTCTTCTGATGGCTGCCTCGACATCATATCAAAGGAAAAGCTCCTTCTTCCTGAGAAAGTTAAAGTTGCTTTTCTGCGAGCAGAGATAAACAAAAAGGCAGCTTTGCTACGTGATTCCAGCACAGTCCCAGACCTTTTGGACCGTTAGAATTTATATGTCATTAAATAATTAACTCAGTGATGCATGAGAGAAACTAATACTGGTCTCGGTAAAAGACCTCAATTAATTGCTTTCATTTCAGTGGCACACTGCATTTTCATGATGGGATATAAGTGAGTGTGAACTTTATTTCAGAGACTGTTTGATAAATGCAGGCATAAAAAGGTGAAAAATGATCTGTTCAGATAAGACTTTTGTTTGCTGAAATGTTTTTTGTATTGCACAGTCTTTGGCTCCAATTGCTGCTGACTTGATCAGACACTGGAACAGATTGCTAAGAGCCTTGGCTGCTTGCTACACTGTACATTTTATATAGTCCCCCCTCTCCATGGATTCCTGGGGCAATAAGAGACATCTCAGGATCTCTCTACACCAAGGTTTTTAACTAAAGTTAACTGATTGCCAGTTAACTAACTGGTTTGGACACCCAATAAATGTTTGTTCCTGGACACAAACATTTTTGGTTTGCTAAGACCTAAGGTAAACGACAAATGTGTGTCCTGATCCACATGTTTGTGGAGTGGTCAGACTACCGTGTACAAATGTGTGAACCACCTCCAGTTATATGGCAATCACCTCTAATTAAAAACTATAGGGTAAGGACTTATGCTCCGTTTCTATGGAAGAAAGCAGAACGGGTTTGTCTTGTGGAACACCGTCTGGTCAGATGATATAATGCGGTATTTGTATGTTATCCAGAACATCCTGCAGTAAGAACTAGTAAGTAGCAGCAAGTGGGTTACCAAGAATATATCCTAGGGAAACATGAACTTGCTATAGGGGAGATCCAAAGGGATGATTTTGACTATCACAGAATCATAGGAATTTAGAGATGGAAAAAACTCATTAGGCCGACTAGTCTGGGTACAGAATTGTTCTTCAGTGCTTTCTCTAATTTGGTTTTAAATGTCTTCCACCACATCCCAGCACTTCTCTTGGGATTATTCCACAGTCTAATAGAATATAGCTCCTGACTATCAACATAAACCTCCTTTGCTTTATTTAATCCCATCGGTCTGATTTACACTTTATTGTATCTCTCCGAACGCCTCTTCCTCCCACCTCAGTGTTCACCAGCACTCCTGAAATCTTGTAGGATCGGCTGAATGTGGTTACGCTCCCCCAGGCCATTTTGGGCATACCCCTTAGGCAGATAATGGAAGGAGTCCTCCTGTCATTAAACACACCAGCAGTGGAATGTCCTCCAAGATATAGGCCAGACTGATCCAGCTAGGAGGGAGTCAAGGATCAGAGGGGTAGCCGTGTTAGTCTGGAATTGCAGAAGTGACAAAGAGTCCTGTGGCACCTTAAAGACTAACTAAAAGACTAACTAACTAGGAGGGAGTGTTTATAATGCCAGATTCAGTGGGGGATGACACTGTGTCAGTTACATTTCCAGCCATGCAGTTTGTGTGCGAGTTCCCAAGCTCTCATCTCATCCCATGGTGGGATGGTTTGACCTGAACCCAAGGAACAAGTGGGGATATAGGCTCCAGCTGGGGTCATTTTAACCAGGTTGCAAATTCATTATTTAAAAAGTTAAAAATGGACAAATCTGGTGCCATCTGTTCAAGAGGAGGTGATAAGATTCCTGCCAGCTTCTTGTGTTCACCCCTCTCTGTGGGGTTCACATGAGCATCCTTTGCCACTTAATTACATGCTGTTACATTCACTGCTGCTGTCTTTCAACTGGCACCTGAAGGCTAGTGACTGGCTGTAGAGGAGGGCTCCTCTCTCATCAGCAGATGGTGTGGCCTCAGCCAGCAGGCGATAAGTGGCAGTGTGAGTTGAATAGATGCCCTCTGCCCCATTTCCAGCATCCCCTCTCTGGAGGCTCTTCCATTGCTGGCTGGCTGGGAAACTGAAGTTCTCACTACAGGGAAGGTGTTTACAATAAAAAAAAAAAAAAAGACCCAAATCAAGCAGCCTCCCCACTCTTGCAGAAAAGTAATGTGTGATAGAACCAGTGACCTCAGCCATGGCTGCCCTGTATGCTGGGGACGATAGCAGGAGCCTGAACCTGCAAGCTCTCTGCACATGAATGACTGTAAAGGTACAGCAGCCTAATAGCAGTGAAGTGTGAGAATGGCTAAATAAGTAAAAAGTATATGAATTTTCACCATTTTTTCCCTATATTTTGGCTTTGATCCATTTTGTGGCACATAATGTAGATTTTACTAGTGTATATGTCATTGTGCTTTTGAAGTGATTTAATGCCCCCCAAAAGTGTATTAGCTTGAGGTACAGTGCTTAGCACCATGAATCCTGATTCATAGCAAGTAGAAGACCCAAAGAATCCTTTAAAACAATTGAACTGAAATTTGAAATCTCAAAAATTTAATAGTTTCCTTCTTTTTGTGTGGAAACATCTCCCAGCTAGTTCGCACCATCGAACTATTATTATTATTACAGTATGATCTGGGAAGTCCCATCAAGGTGGAATGTGCAATAGAAGTGTTTACATTTTAGGGGATTTGCATCTTATAGTCAATATTATACATAGCCCCATGCCATATGTGAGACTTCCTTCAAACCATGAGATGCTGATCACCAGAGAGAAATCTTCCAGTTCATATGTGGTAAGTCTCTCTCTTGATATAAATCATTTCTGCAAAGTTTTGGAAGTAGGTGATGGTGGGGAGGGTGATTTCGGCTCCATCCGCCTGTTATTTTGCCATAAACGGATAGATAAGAAAGTAATTGGTGTGTCCTAGGGCCAAGGGCAACACTTCTCTCGTCTGTTGTCACTAACGGCCAATAACACAACCCTACAAAGTAAAGGGAAGTGACAGCAGGGAAATAATTTAGCCTTTAACTGACAGATTATCCAGTTAAAAGCCATTTACCTTCTGCTGCTCGGTGTGTCATTGCTCATTTTAGTTTTGAAGTGACATCTCCCTGAGCGCCATTAACATGCTGTCTCTGAAGGGGAATTTATAGAGAATGCACCCTGGGAGAATTATAGCCTGGGTGACTGTGGTAAAAGAAAGTGCTTTGTGGATACTTTGTTCATCATAACAGCCTCTGTCTTACCCAATTTTTGCATCTTGGCAGGGGGTTAGACTAGATGACTGTTCTTGTCCCTCCTAACTCTATAATTCTATGGTTCAGAGTTTCTAGGAGGGAAAGAATCAGAGACCTCCACCATAACCACCCTTCCTGTAGCATGATATGAATCAGTAACGTATTACAGCAGTGATTTCATCCAGGAGATCCCAAAGCCCTTTGCAAGAAACAGCCCTGGAGCTTTCAAATTCCACTTCCTGCAGGAAGGAAGGCTCTTTCCTAAATGCATCACTAAAATGCAACCACCTCTGGGATAGAAGTATGGCAGCGGTTGAGTAGCAAACATAGCAGTCTTGAGTAGGAAGTGAAGAACTGTAACGTAAAACTCAGGAGAGT
Source organism: Dermatemys mawii (assembly GCA_007922305.1). Lineage (NCBI taxonomy): Eukaryota > Metazoa > Chordata > Testudines > Dermatemydidae > Dermatemys > Dermatemys mawii. The sequence continues at coordinate 3,413,434 of ML677397.1, read as the reverse complement.
TTAGTGCAATAGCATCGTCCAAAATTGAATTTGCCAAGACAAAAGCTCTGCAGCTGAGAAAGGTGCTATTGGGTATTCAGTTACCATAAGCCTCTGAGTGAAATCACCCTAGTTTACAGCTGCTTCTTTCCTTGAGCTACTTGAGATGGGAGAAGGGGAAGACGATACTATAGAACTGTCCACAGCAGGAGTAAAGCTTGTCTGTGCAGAAGGCAGAGTTTTCTTGTTTGTCGACCCAGGACTATAGAACAAACTCCCACAGGAACTAAAGACCATCACAAACATAGTCTTTCATTCCAGATGAAAGGCATGCTTCTTCATTCTGACTTTGCTAATACATTAACAGTGTCCATATAACTTATAAAACATTCACACTGCACAGTCCTATCTTAGGGAGAAAATCGGAGAGAATGAACCACGTGTGACCCATGTTAGCTATATTGCTTAATAAACTACTGGAAGGTCCTCAGATGCTATTGCGACAAGAGAGGTATAAGAATTTGAAATGGAAGTGAGGTGAAGTGACATGAAGCTTAAAAAGTGGTAGATCTGGCCAACATGAGTCTCAGCTTACATCAACGGAGCTACAAAAATTTGTATATGGCAGCAATTTAAGAGAAAACCCCTCCCTTTATCACCAGTTAGAGATGGCCACAGGCCATGAAATTCTAGCTGTAGGTTTAGAAAGAAGGGGATTTTGGAGTGGGACCATTGCTGTTATGAAATGGATAGGGTAAGGACTGAACGAGGATTTAACTGATAAGCGTGGTTGTATCCCTGCCCCATTCCTCTTACTAGCCAGTCTGAATTTCAAGTCACTGAACAAATGGTAGTTCCACAAAAATACAAAATTAGGGGAGAGAGAAACTGCCATTTATCACACACACAGAAAAGCCGTAGCAAGAACCTGAGTTGCTTTAGGGCTGGTCTGAACTGGGAACTCACCTCAGCTTAGCTACATCTCTCAGGACTGTGCAAAATCCACACCCCTGAAAGAAGAAGCTATGCTGCCCTTACCCTGCCCTGGTGCTAGGTCGACAGAAGAATTCTTCTGTGCACCTTATACAGATGTGTTTATAGCTGCATTCACCACCTCATATTTGATATGAAGCAACAAATGGATACAGGTCTCTTCTCACACTCGCAATAAGAAGGCCACATGGAGCATTTGACCACACCTTGCCAAAAGATTCCCATATGGATCTGCCTTATATTCCTCATAGCTGGGAGAGGGGCAAATAGTTAGTTAATTGAATTCATAGTTGACCTTCACCCAGATCAATTCACATGACAGAGGAATTTGCATTAGTTTAATGTGAATCACTGCTGATAATGGAAAACAATACCAGTGCTAATGAGGAAACAGAGCAAAAGCTTTGCAAATGAGCCATTATTTGTTAACCAGCCTGGGTGTGTCTGATTAGAAATGGCATTCAGATTGATAGCTCCATCTATCTCCTGGAGCTCTCCCAGGCCTGACACCTCTGGTTTGTCATCTAAATGGGAGCCCCTGAAGCTTTATTTTCACTGAGCATTTTCTGAGCATTGCAAATGTACAGTAGTACTTCAGGTAAAATGGGATAGAAAACACTCCATGCCCACAAAGAGATTGCAGTGAGGACAGCAAGGGTAGTTCAGAGGGCGGCAGGGATGTGCAGAGACAGCACTGGTGGTGTGAAGGGGCTGTGATACCATAGTGATGAGATGGTACGATGTAGGGGATCTCAATCTTTTCCTTTCTGAGCCCCCTCCCTCTCCACGCTCCGCAACATGCCATGAAAACTCCATGGCCCCCCGTGCCACAATAACTGGTTTTCTGCATATAAATGCCAGGGCCGACATTATGGGGTAGCAAGCAGGGCAATTGCCCGGGGTCTCATGCCACAGGGGCTCCCACGAAGCTACATTGCTCAGGATTTGGCTTCAGCCCTGGGTGATAAGACTCAGGGCCTCAGGCTTCAACACTATGCGATGGGGCTTTGGCTTTCTGCCCTGGGCCCCAGTGAGTCTCATGCAGGCCGTGCTTGGCAGACCCCCTGAATCCTGCTCTCTGCGCCCCAGGGGGGATCAGACCCCTGGCTGAGAACCACCTGTGTGAGGGATGGAAGGATAGATAAATGAGTAGGTAAGTAGGGAAAGGATAGACTGATGAGTAAGCACTTAAGTAGCTGACAGATAGAAACATGCCTGCCAGCACTGGAAACAAACCAACCAAAACCCAGTAGTTATAACCAGCATAAAAATGTACATGGCTGTACGCTTATTTGCATAAATTTGCATAGGTTGGCTGCCCCACTTACATCCACCCCAGGCAATCAATACTTAAATTTCAGACCCAGTCATTCAACCACTACAGCCTGGTCCTGCCTCTTTCCCCCCTAGCATGTTCTGCACCTGGGCAGTGATACCCAGGTCTGAGGCAAAGCTCCCGGAATCTTCCGCCCTCCCTGCTGCTGCCTGTCTGCCATGGCCCCCAGGTGTGCCACCTTTGCTTCTCTGTTCTCTCTTTTATACCTGCCTCCATTCACTGCCCCATGGGCTATTGCCCCGATTCAGCCCCTCATATATTGCCTCTGGCCTCCTGTGCTCCTGTCTTCATTTGCTGCCTTCATCCTATTTACCCCTGCCCCCACTTGCTACCTCATGTTGTCAATGTACCCTGCCCTCCATGTGCTCCTGCCCCCATTTGCTGTCCCATCTCATTTACCTCACCCTCCTTTGCTACCTTGTGCCCCCAAAGCACCCCCGCCCCATTTGGTGTCTCCTGCTCCACATAAGTTGCCCCTCTCCTCAGAATCCTGCTGGCTCCCTCACCCCCACACCTAACCCTGAGCCCCAGCTTCTCCCTTACCACAGGGGTCTTTGTGCTTCTCCTGCTGCCTTCAGGGGAACTCCCCTCACTTCCAGGCTACGGGTAGCCCACAAGAGTAGCCACTTGTCCCCCATTCCCACAGAGAGCGCTGGGGTCTTCGGGAGAGGGAGGGGGACGTGTGCGCTCAGCCCACCCCCCAGACAGGCTGAGCTCCGCTGGCTTGCTCCCTGGGTAGCTCCATCCCCTCGCCACCCCCAGCTGGGGAGGCTCTGTGGGGTTCGGGGGTTCCTCCTTGAAGAACCCAGCACTCTCCGTGGGAATGCCTCTTGTGAGCACCCTGAAGACCGGCAGTGGGGGCACTGAGGCGCACACAGAGCCCTGTGGTAAGAGCAGAGCCTGTACCTGGGGTTAGGTATGGGGTGAGGTGAATGAGGGGCAGGAAGTAGCAGCACTACAGGGGAGGGGAGGGGAGGGGAGGGGAGGGAGGCAGCAAAAGGATGGGCAGGAGCATATGAGGGGGGAAGACGGTGGAGGCTGGACAGCAGTAGGGTGACCAGATATCCCGATTTTATAGGGACAGTCCCGATATTTAGGGTTTCTTCTTAAATAGGTGCCTATTACACTGACTAGAGATACTGGGGGTCTCCAGGCTCTCCCCTGGCCAGAAGCAGAGCTGTGCAGAGGGGGAGAGGCAGGACCAATATCTTCATAACCTCCTCTCCCCTCTTGGAAAAGAGGAAAGGAAGAGCCAGAGCAGGTGTGGGCTGGGCAGCTGTAGAGCCAGCTGGGGTATCACAGACCTTAAATTCAGCTAGAGGTGTCTGGAGCAGAGCTCCAGTAAATATTTCCAAACCTGCAGGACCCCCAATGCCTCCTGTGGGGTCTGAAAGCCTGAACCTCAGTTCGCCCCGTAGGGCTGAAGCCCTGAGTCCTGGTGCCTCTCATGGGACTGAAGCCCCAAGCCCCAGTGCTGCCCTCCCCTCCCCCTGCATGACTAAAGCACCGAGGCCCCCGACCATGCAGCTGGAGACCAGAATGGGGGAGGGGCACGGGGGGCTCTGGGAAATAATTTCTGAGAATTTAATCCCTGACTGGGCCATTTGGTTACATAACTGGGGGGTGGGGGAGTCTGCCAGCTCTCTGGGCTGAGGGGTCAGGCTAACCCGTATCCTGGGGAGCAGCTCTGAATGGCTGCGGTTTCCCATTTCCTTGCCTCACAGGGAACACCAGTCAAACAGATGGTAATTTATTTCCTCATAAACCCTAGAAGGTTCTTAGGGTGGGCTGGCAGCAGACAAGCAAGCAATCTGGTGCCATACAGATTCACTGAGGAAATGGGGTTTGAGGAGGGATTCCAAAGAACAAGATGGTGGACAAGAAGCTGGAGTCAGTTCCAGGGACAGCACGAAATAGTGTGGAAAGCCAGTAGCCGGGGATGGGGACAAAGGAATGGTAGAGAGTGAAGACTGGGTGGGACCGGAGGAAGCTGAGCGAGGAGCAGGAAAGCAGAGATACATGCACAAACAAAAGGGCCTTATCCTGCCCTCCTTTCACACGCAGAAATCCATTAATGCTGATGGGGGAGCATCTTGCAGACTGAGAGTAATAGAAATTTGAAATGGCTCCTGCCAAAAAAACTTTGTCTCTTAAACTCAGCTCAAACCCTGCTGCTTTTTGGAGATGTTATCCCCCTCTCTCTTCTCTTTCATTTTCATAAGCCTCTAACATATCTGCATGATCCCCTCTCTGCAACTCACTACTGCTCTTGGAAACCCTTGCCAGCATCCTGGAGAGAAAGGAGAGGAATCCACCAGGCCAGTGTGGTTTATACTATTCCAAGAAGAAAGTACAATTACCACAATGGGGTACTGGTCCTTGACTAGAGCTCCTGGGTGCTGTATTAATACAGATAATAATAATAATAAATAATAATTAATAATTAGTAATAACATAATTAACAACACAGTAAAATAATAAACAATAATTAATAACAATGCTCAATAATTAATAATAATTATTAAAATATGGGTACCTCACAGTGGGTTGTTCTTTCTTTTCAGGGATAAAACTGCAGTCTGTAACACCCATGAAGCAGTGAACTAGCTCTCAGAAGATACAGGTAACATCATTGAGTCTTTGGGCCAGGTTTTATCAATGGGAATGTTTTGATAATGTAATGTTTCATCTTGTGTTTCCTTGGGCAAGTGTCTTGTCAGTCACCACCATGTGTGGGAATTCTGGAAATATTATAATTAATTATACGATCACATATTGATATTATTAGCACATTATTCTGGGCGCTGCCCAAATATGTGGGAAGACACAGTCTCTGTCTTGAAGAACTTAAGACAGAACACTTCTGCTTCAACTTTCTTGTGCGGTTTCCATTAAACAGGTGAATTTAGCACTTAATACAAATATTATTATATTTCTCATTTGCTTACTAATTATGGTCTCAGTCTGCAGCCCTGGCTCATGTGAGTATTCCCATGGAGTCCTAAGGGAGTGCCATCTGAGCAAGAGCTTTTCAGGTGATTAACTAAAATTAGCCCTTGTTCAATGTAAACAAGTGCAGTGATTGTCAGAGCTGAGTGGGGTATTTTGATTATTAATTTTTAGTTGCTGGCAGCACATTAGACCCATTGCAAGACAAAATAAACCCATAGTATCTGCACTGAAGAGTTTACATTCTAAATAGATAACAAAAGAATATGCTAGGAGACTTGGGAATGGTGGGTGGGCATTCCATGAATATGGGAAGCATGGCAGAAGGCATGAAGATAAGAGCAACAGAGAGAAATGAAGGGCATGGTGGGGTAGACTTCATCAGCAGGGTTTCGGGGGCATGATAAGAAAACAAGAACAGGGGTACAAGACTAATCATTCTAGTACTATGGAGTGTGCTGTGTGGCAGAGCCAGGGGAAGGCCTTGAAGCCAGCAGGCCAATTACAGGAAAAAATTACAGTATGTAAACAAAGCTTTGTTGGGTCCCAGAGCTGTAAAAACCACAGTGTTTCAGGACATGATTCAGAGACTTGGGCACAACTACGTGGGGACTTGTAATATGTCGTGCTTCTAATTTATCATTGTACTGAATCAGGTGAAAGGACATTACTTCGTTCCTCCCTGCACTAGCTTCAGAAACTTCTCTTAGTCCCTCATTTTCACCATCCACTCAAAAGATTTCAGTTAATGATATTGTAAAGAGGGGGATATGGAAGAGAGGGTATGATTATTCCAGCTGCTCGACTGACTGCACCCAGCACTCCATTTCCATTGGTACTAGCTCTATTGTTATCACAAGAATTTACGTACTATTGTATCAATATTCATCAAATTCAGCAGAGCACAGACTCCAGAGCAGCACAGCTCAGCATCTCCTGGAGAACCACTGCAAGGCAGGATACCCCATTGTCTCAAGAACATAAGAGCAGCCATCCTGGGTCAGACCAATGGTCCATCTAGCCCAGTAGCCTGTGTTCCAAAAGTAGCCAATACCAGGTGCTTCAGAGGGAGTGAACAGAGCAATTATCAAGTGATTCATTCCCTTTCAGACAGCATCAGCATTTGGCATTCAGAGACTTAGGGACACTCAGAAACCTGGGGTTGCATCCCTGACCATTTTGGCTAATAGCCATTGATGGACTTACCTCCAATGAACTTATCTAATTCTTTTTTGAACCCAGTGATACTTTTGGCCTTCACAATATCTCCTGGCAATGAGTTTCACAAGTTGGCTGTGCAGTATGTGAAAAAGTAATTAAGTTTATTTTAAACTTGCTGCCTATTAATTTTATTGAGTTATGTGATGGGGCAAATAACACTTTATTGAGTTATGTGATGAGGCAAATTCACTTTCTCCACACCATTCATGATTGTATAGATCTCTATCATATCCTCCCCACACACTTAATTGTCTCTTTTTTTAAGCTGAAAAGTGCCTGTCTTTTAAATTTCTCCTCATACGGAAGCTGTTCCATATCCCTAATCATTTTTCTTGCCCTTCTCTGTATCTTTTCCCATTTTAATAAATCTTTTTTTTTTTTGAGATTGGATGACCATATCTGTATGCAGGTATTATGACATTTTCTGTCTAATTATCTATCCCTTTCCTAATAGTTCCTAATATTCTGTTAGCTTTTTTGACTGCCACCACATACTGAGGGGATGTTTTCAGAGAGCGATCAACATTGACTCCAAGATCTCTTTCTTGGGGGGTTACAGTTAATTAGACTCCATCATTTTATATGTATATTTGGGATTCCACTGTACATTACTTTGCATTTATTAGAGTTAAAAATTACCTGTCATTTTGTTGCCCAGTCACCCAGTTTTGCAAAATCCCTTTGTAACTCTTTGGAGTCAGCTTTGGAATAAACTATCTTGAGTAATTTTGTATTATCTGCAGACTTTACCACCCTACTGTTTACCCCTGTTTTCCAGATCATTTATGAACATGTTGAAATGCACTGGTCCCAGTACAGATCCTTGGGAGACCCAACTATTTACCTCTCTCCACTGTGAAAACTGACCATTTATTCCTACCCTTTGTTTCCTATCTTTTAATCAGTTACCAATCCATGAGTGGACCTTCCCTCATATCTGCTTTTGAGCCTTTGATGTGGGACCTGGTCAAAGACTTTATCAAAGTCCAAGTACACTATATCGACTGGAAAAACTTTGTCCATATGATTACTGACAACTTCAGCCTAGTCTAATAGATTGGTGAGGCAAGATTTCTCTTTACAAAAGCCATGTTGACTCTTTCCCAACATATGATGTTCATCTATATGTCTGATAATTCTGTTCTTTACTATAGTTTCAACCAATTTGCCTGCTACTGAAGGTTGGCTTACTGGCCTGTAATTGCTAGTATCGCGTCTCAAGCCTTTTTAAAAAATCCCTGTCACATTAGCTATACTCCAGTCATCTAATACAAAGCCTGATTCATTTCATAGTTTACACATCAGTTAGTAGTTCTGGAATTTCATATTTGAGTTCCTTCAGAACTCTTGGGTGAATACTATCTGGTTCTGGTGACTTATTACTGTTTAATTTATCAGTTTGTTCTGAAACCAGCTCTTTTGACACCTCAATCTGGGACAGTTCCTCAGATTTGTCCCCTAAAATGAATGGCTTGGGCCCTAAAATGAATGGCTTGGGCCCTAAAATGAATGGCTTGGGCTTGGAAATCTCCTTCATATCCTCTGCAGTGAAGATCAGTGGACAGCTTCTCCACAACAGTCTTCTCTTCCTTGAGTGCTCCTTTAGCATCTCGATCATCCAGTGGCCACACTAATTATTTGACAGACTTCCTGCTTCTGATGTACTTGAAAACATTTTTGCTGCTAGTTTTTGTGCCTTTTGCTAGATGCTCTTTAAATTCTTTTCTGACCTGCCTAATTATATTTTTACACTTGACTTTCAGAATTTATGCTCCTTGTTATTTTCTTCAGTAGAATTTTACTGCCAATTTTAAAGGACAGCTTTTTGCCTCTAACCTCCTCTTTTACTTTGTTGTTTAGCCATGGTGATATTTTTTGTTCCTCTTACTTTATTTGGCGGGGAGGGGGAGGTGTATACATTTAGTTTGAGCCTGTATTATTGTGTTTTTAAATAGTTTCCACGCAGCTTGCAGGCATTTCACTCTAGTGACTGTTCCTTTTAATTTCCATGTAACTAGCTTCCTCATTTTTGTGTGATTCCCGTTTTTGAAGTTAAATGGTACTGTTGTGGGTTTCTTTGGTATTTTTCTCTCTCCAGGGATTTTAAATTTAATGACATTATGCGTGATATTACTGAATGATTCAGCTACATTCACCTCTTGGACCTGGTCCTGTGCTCCACTTAAGACTAAGACAAGAATTGACTTTTCCTTTGTGAGTTCTGGGACTAGCTTCTCCAAGAAGCCATCTCCAGCAGTGTCTATACATTTTATCTCTACATCCAGGCCTAAGGTGACATGTAACCACTCAATAGGTTATTATTGGGTTTTCTGTTTTTGTAGCCTCTCTAATCTCCCTGAGCATTTTACAATCACAGTTACCATCCTGGTCAAGTGGTCGGTACTGTATTCCAACTTCTATATTCTTATTATTCAAGCATGGCATTTCTATCCATAGTGATTGCATGGTACAAACATTGATTCATTTAAGATTTTTACTAAATTTGACTCTATGCTTTCTATGCCCTTGCCCCAGTGCAGCTTACTCTTTCATTCCTATATATTTTGTAGGTTAGAATATTTTGTCTTATGATTCTCCATTGCCATTTCCTTAGGTGTTTGAATATCACCCCTGAGTGCTCCAAAAGCATCGACCAATCCAAGGCTCGTGGTGATAAAGCAGCAGTCTGTTCCATAGCTAATTTTCATTCCGAGAAAACAAACACTCAAGTAATGGAGCATTCGAGAGGGCACTGAACTAAAGAATCTTCCCCACCAAGAGAGCATAACCTTGTTTCCTTTAAATGGTCTAGCTTTCTGTTACTTGGGCAGAGCAGATTGCTGCTCAGCAGCGGCACATGCTCCTACTGGAAAAGTTTTTCTCATTTTATCCCTTTTCCTTTCTTTCAATAATGTGTCCTCTTGTGATCCATTATGCAGGGTTACGTAGACATTTCATCATTAACAGAAACAACCAGAGCAGTTTTTCTAGCTGCTCTTGGGCCCTCCATGAACTTCCTGCCAAGTAATGGAGTTAAACCGACAGAATGACTTTGTGATTGGTTTGAGGCTAAAAATCGCCTTACCTGCAGTGTTTTGGTAGGAGCAGTAGTTTGTGGGTGAACCTAGAGACCATGAAACTTATTTAATAGCATCTGGTTTAGTCTAGACAGGGAACGTACAAGCTCTGCCCATCGAGCTCTGCTAAGGCACTGCAATCCATATGTGGAATAACAGCTGCTGCTCCAAGCCTGGGCCTCTACACAGTTGTGACAACATTCTGCATTCCAGAACTTCAGTGCTGTACGCATGCCAGCCCTGAATCCGCACAAAGCTCTGGCTAGCTCAACACATCCCAAATGGAAGTGCCAGCTGCATTTCTGAGCCCACTTGCCACTCAGTTAGTGCACCTCCGTCCTGACGTGCTGCTGCTTCTGATGTTCAGCTCAGTGCAGTATTGTCTGTGCCTCTCAATCCTAACATATAATACACTTAATATCCCTGTCCTGGGAGTCTGCACAGCCTTCCAGATGCACTTGAATTCTGATTTGCAGCATTTCTTGCTACTCTGCTAGGCCCACATCCTGCTGTGCCTACATACTGAGGTCAAAGGGAAGGGAGTAACAGAGCAGCGGCAAAGAGAAGATACAAAGCGGATGATGCAGGAGGAGTTACAAAAAGAGGGCCTTGGATATGGTGATGAGAAGACACAGAGTTTGAAAATTAAGCAGTTTACACTAGTGGCTTCCTTGCATTAAAATCCTGTTCCTGGCATTTTTTGTCAGAAGGATACAATTAGTGCAGGTGGCTTTGGGGTATCTTTCTCGTCTCTGTAACATCCGCCACTTTTTTGCTCTTAGTGCATTAATGATTCATGAACATCCCTGGCAATTGTTGGTGTGTTTTGGACCCTGAAGTAGCAGAAAGGCCCATGTTGGTCAGAAGTGCAGTCTTATGTCACCTTTTACAGATTCAAGTCATTAAATCTGGAGACAGAGTAATGACAGGCTCTGTAAGAAATTAGCCTTGGCCTCCAAAGCCATCACACCGACAGAAACATGTTCCTTTCAAGCTTCATCAGACGCTGCGTATGACACAGAATCTTCCCCCCCTCAATCCTGCAGGACACCCCTCAGCCTTTGTCTCCCAAGGATGAAATTGTACTTCAGTGAAATTTGACACTAATGTGAATATTCAAAGACTACAAAGGTCCCTTAGGGAAAATGTTAGGTGAGAGCTAGCTCTGTTGCATCTATCTCCATTTGCCTATCATGAAGACTGAAAGTTCTACTGCTCTCTTTCCACATAGATTTCCTAGCTGGCCTTTTCTGACTTACATGATATTATTTCGAAAGTACAGCGGAGGCAATAGGCATATTCTGGTAGTTAGGGAGCACAGTACTGGGTGTCAAAAATCTGGGTTCTATCCCTGTGACTGACTTGCTGTGGGACCTTAGGCACATCACTTAACTTCCCCGTGCCTTGGTAAAGCAAAACATTATTATTGAGGGTGATGAAAGGCAAATTTCTTTCTCCTTTCTTTTCTGCTGAGCAATAATAGTCACTTTTATGGAGCACTTCGTATTCAAGGATCTGAAAACATTTTGCAACTATTTAATGGAACTTCCCAATCCTGCTATGAAACAGATAAATGATTATGGGGAAACTGAGCCACAAAGAGATTAAATAACTCGCCCAAGGTCATGTAGTGAGACATAACTGGGAACTGAACCCAGAATCCTGATTCATAGTCTTCCCTTGTTTAAGCCACTAGTCAACATTGCCTTTCTTCAGCTCTCTTTTAAAATTTCACTGCAATGTTTAGCAGACCTCCTCTAATGTATCCTGAAAAGCCCCCATATTCCTCATGGAGAAGGCAACAGAAATCTGGGGATTGGAGGGGTCATAGCACTGAAATCCATCTAGTTTTAAATAGCTGAAGGTTGTCTCAGGAGGAAAAGGACAACACTGGATTTCCGGAGACTTCATTCAATGAATTGTTGATTGGAAAAGCTCTTTCAGATCCCTGTGGAGGGGAGTCTGGAAGAAATGTGTTTTCCAAAAGGAGGACAGCGGGTAGGTTGTTAATGACTTCAACAAAGCAAGAGAAGGCACATTAGGAGGTTGGCCATAAGGGTAAAAATAGGCGACTGGTGTAGTGCTCATTAGTGGTTTGCTAAAATTAACTCCATTACCATGTTTGCTTTCATTGCAAACCTTCCATTTAATTGCAATTATCACTGAACTGCAAAGAAGGGTCCCCGCTAGGTTCCACAGGTTGTCAGAATACCAAGAGAGTGCAATGCTCAGCTGTGTGAGTTGCTAGTTTTAGGGATTGCCTAAAGAGTTTAGTCTGTCTGAACCTAGTGCTGGCTGAGATTTTGCTGTATACTTATCTCAGGAGGAGAGCCTACGCTTCCTGTTGTTTGCCTTCAGGGAGCTCACATGTCATGTTCCAACAGGCAAATCCAAATGCCTGCACAGAGGAGGCAAGATGGATTCTGTGAAAGACGAGGGAAACAGAAAGAGCCTGATTTGAAGTCCATGGAAGTCAGATAGAGCTTTAGCGTAGACTTCAGTGGGATTTGGATCCATCTCAGGAAAAGCAAGACTTTTTAAAAAACCAAAACCTCTTCCAAATTCCTCTCTACTTCCTTTTTATTTACTGATTTATTGCATTCTCTCCCTCTCTTCCTCTCCCCTTTCCACTTCATCCTCTGTGTACTGTATTTCTTTCGCTCTCTGGAGGGCTTTCTGTGGTGTGTGTAGTTTTGTGATTGAAAGCAGTGGACACCATTCTTTTTTCTGCACCTAAGTTTAATGGTAGAGGTGTCCTGTCTGTTCATTGTAGAGGTGGTGGCCATTTTGTGTTTCAGTTCAGACTCAGATTGTTACAAAGGATGTCAAAAGGACATGGAGCGTTTTTTATCCAAATGAATGGCAAAGCATTTTGTACTCGACAGACACACCAGTGAAATGCAGTCAGCTAGCACCTATGACTATGGAGACAGGACAATTATGCCAACGACAGAATTACACTTACAGAAAGTCCCATGAGATTTTTAACATCCTAGATGTTGCATTTCTAGGCCTGATTTTCTCTTGTCTCAGTGAGATCAATGGAAGTTTCATGGTATAAAGCAGTAGGAAGTCAAGCCCTTTCCTATTAAGATCTTACCTGAAACCTCCCAGAAAGTCGACTACATAAAGCTTATTGTAGTCCCTTAAGAAGAATGAAAGACTACATTGCACATGCCTAGATTAAAATCTGTTTCTGGTATGGCGTCATTAGAAACCTGATACTTACAGCAATAAACCAGTCCCTGTAGCTTCTGACTTGCCTTCCTTCCCCAGTCACAGATGATTATGAGTCGGAATGGCAACTGGTTTTGGGAAAAGAAGCAAATTTGGACAGGAAGGGTGTAAAAAAGAATGAATAAAAAGAAAAGGGAACAGAAAAGGAGGAGATAAAATTCTTTTATGAAAGTAGGTCAGACTTGAGCTCTATGGAGTGGCTGTTTGGACTTCTTAAGAACTGAGAAAGCTGCAGTTTGAGATGGAGATTGCACTGAGAAGTGAAAGCAGATGTTTTCTGAATGCAGTTAGCTACCAGCAATAAAATGCTAAGTGTTTGGAAAATGCAGTAATCCAGTTCTCTGATTGCTGCTTCTGTACCTCCAACACTGACCCTGCAACAGCACTGAGAAATTAGAGCAGCTTGATTTAAAAAAAAAAAAAAAAAAAGGGCAGGGGGAAAGAAAGAAAAGGGTAAATGGCTTTAAAGTTTTAAAGTGGCTCAACGCATTTTTATTGAAACTGCTGGGAAAGAGTGGCCTCTTTCTTGTAAATGGTTCCCAAGCATTGCTCCCTGCTAAATGCTGGTGTTTTGCTTCTGTGGATCAGATGTAAATGTAGCTAAGATGGGAGTGACATGAATGTGGCATCACCTTCTCTGTTGTAGTTTATCAGCAGAGCTGGCTGCTGGGACCTATGCTATTTTTGTCTTGGAGTAGCCCGGCCAATCTGTGGGACAGTCCTAAATATAATATGGGATTGTAGATCTGTGGCTATCTGAGATTGTAGATAGGTTGTCAGATCCCTTGATGATGGGCTCATAGGAGAGCATTAGAAATGTCTTTGTAGGTAGGTACCAGAGATTATGGAGAAAGGTAGATAAAGAGGAATAGCTTAATAGGTAGAAGAGAATGGGTGGCAGATAGGGCCTCTGCTGTCTGGCTAGTTTTAGGTGGAGCCATCAGAGTGAAAAGCAGCTGGTCCCTGCTTGTCTGCTTTCTGCCAAGGAACCAGCCCTGTCAAACTTTAAACACTAAGCTGATGAAATTCCTCCAAGGGAGCCATTTCTATGTGACATATTGTCCCATCCACAGAATTTCAGCTGAAGGCAGGATGCATGGTCACTAGTGAAGAAGAAATCTCTGTGTGCAGATGCTTCCCCTGACCTCTCAGCTCTGCCAGTCTCACATCAACACGTTCTTCCCCTTCCTGCCCCAGCCAGAGCCAGGGGGTACAAAAGCCTCCTTGAAAAAGAAAAACAATGAACAGGAAAATGTTAGGGCCAAGCTATGGATGACAATGCAGACGTGTTCTTTTACCCAGTCTGTAAGTGCACCAAACAGTAATATATACAGCAGCAAAGGAAAATCTCAGCCCCATGCATTCTTCACCTGAAAATAACTCTGCTGTCGTGAGGTGGATGGATGCAGCTTCCACAGCCCAGCTGGAGTATGCATTCTATGTGGGAGGCACAGTTTGAACCGCAATGCATGTGGGTCAAGTGGAGATCACGTCAAAGGCCATAATCAACGTTCCAAGGGAAGGGAGGCGAGGCCACAAAACTGTGGCATCATTTTGTTTCATTGGAGTCAATAGAGTCCAAGTGTAGGTAAAGAATCCCACAGATGATTTGATGGCCATGCAACCTTTGAAGGCATAAGGGAAGGTGGTTTATTGGTTAGTACAGAAGTCTGGGAACCAGCATGCCTCGGTTCTATTCCTAGCTATGCTGCTGACTCTTTGGGTGACCTTGAACAAGTCACTTTGTTTTGCTGTCCCTCAGTTTCCCCAGCTATAAAATGTGGATAATAACATTTAACTCCCGGGGCAGTGTGATGGTTAATTAATTAATGTGTGTTTGTATTGGAAGTGATGATATTCTGTGATCTGTCACCTCAGAGCACTGGGATAGGCCCTGGCCCTAAAAAAAAGGAAATAAACAATATCTATCCCAATGAAGTCATCCCTGTGGTATCTCAGTGTGAGTATCGTTATTAGTGCTGAAAGAAGGCTTCGTTTTGTTGTGCTGTAGATCCAGATACCCTTTATTTTATATTTTATTTTATTTTTATTGTGCTTCCAGGGCAGCCTTTTGTAGCTCAGGAGAAGTAAAGCTGGATCTGGTGATCTTTACTAATTTCCCCTGTTGATCTCTGCACCTCCTCTGAGTGAATGGGGTGCATAATGGCAAGCAAAGCTCTGGGTAATTCTCTCAGCTGGCGAGGGATAAGTGAGGGGCACATGTATCAGGAGCATTATATTGCCTGAAAGATTCCATTGATTAGCTAAGAGATTAGAGATCGTTTTCAGCATCCAGCTGGGGGAATGGAAAAAAATCAGATGCTGAGTTTAAATGGCAATCCAATGCAGCAAGCAAAACCTCAGGGCCACATGTGAGAAGTAAATAAATCAGTTAAGTCGTTTATTCAGTAAATAGAGGGGATGTTCAGTTTCCCCTGGAATAACGTGTGTGTGTGTGTGTGAGTGTACGCATGTACGCAAGTGCTTATTCACTTGACTGAGGTATAATGAAAGAGCTTGTGGCGGGTGGGGGGAAGATTGTAAGTAGGAGATAAGAGGTGTGTTCGCGGGGATGGATAGGGAGGGAGGTGGGTGGATAGGATGTAGGTAGGAGATGTGTTTATGACAGGGGGCTAACTGGATCCACGCCAGGCACAGTAAGCCTAAAGCCTAGCAAAGAAACAAGTCATCTGCAAGGCCCATCATGTGACAAGTCAGTGAAGGAGGACTGTAGGGCTTTGTTTATCATAAGCTTTTATGCTGAGTGAGGTTGGCTAATCATTGGCCAGCAAGCCTTGCTGAAGGAGATTGCAGGATTGTTAGGGAAAGCCAGCGGTTTCTGGCCTGTTAATGGGGGGGACTCTGGGAGAAGAGAGAGGAGACATGGGGAGTTAGGAGAAGAGGGTCAGTTTGGGAAAAAGCTACGGCTATTCCAGCACTTAATTTGGAGCTCCCCACCTTCCCTGATCCTAAGGGAGACGATGACATGACCTGCTTTAGGAAAGAGATGTCACCATTAATGTCTGTAGGTGAAAAGAGTAGCAAATGCTGATCTAATGTATCCTGGTTTGCAATCCACATGAAATACTTGTCCCTTTCACTGCCAGTTTCCTGGTGGCTTTGGTGATCACAGCATTATCATCACGGCTGTGAGCCTGCAGTCCAGAGCACAGAACACAAGGTAATATGCTTCCAAAAAATACATCATATAATGGAGAGAGTAGAGAAATGAAGAGGAGAGAATAAGCCCCTGGCAAAGGGAATTAATGAGCTACCAGAATCAGGCTGTACACCAGTGAGCTCTGAACACAGCTTTATGTTGATATGCAGATGGGGAGTGGAGAATGGGGTGCTTACTGATATGAAGGGGGCAATGTAATGAGGAAAGGGATGCTAGGGGTACTGTACAAAGAGGGTTGAAGTGATTATGTGGATCCAGAGGATGGAGTGATATGAGAAGGGATGAATATGTTGGCAGAGGCTAGTGATGTATGAGTGAACATATACAGGCGTAATTAGTTAACAGCTTCAGGATTAAGTAGGCCAGATACACTCATTTATGTAGGTAATCCCTAAACGGCAAAGTTGGGACAGAGGTGAGGTAAAGTGAGGTGAGATTCCATAGCTTTTATATTCAGTCTTGGCTAAAAGGAGGCTCCAAGCAGCCCACCTGGCACTTGAGATCTTCTTTTGTGGGGAAAAGCCCCCTCATGGAGGGTCTCTGAGGCTTGTTTGTATGAGCCACCAGCTAACTGGAAGGAACATGGTTCAAAGGAGCAGGGGAGGTGAGCTGTGCAGAAAGACAGTTGCCTAAACAGCAACAGAGAAGATAATCTAGGCCCTTTGGTACCCTTTGATGTGGTTCTGAAATCATGCCTCACTAGGTCTCTCAAGCAAGACATTGCATAAGCAATGCAAATTGCTGCTGCTCCCTGCAGAAAGATAATAAAGAGACTTTGGATTCCACCCTGTGTCTGACCTAACCAGCTAAATAGGTTACACTGAGTTTTGAAAAATGCACCAGTTTTCATCTAATAGGCAGTTTTTCTGCATAATTTGCAGAACAAGCAAAAAGCTTTTACGTAAAATTTATCAGCCACAATTGGCTCTCATCAGAGATTGGGAGCAGACAGAATCCTCCTAGGAGAGGGGAAATTCTCTAAAATTTTGTTCTCCAGCTTTGGTTGCCCAACATTATTTTACACTCCTGTCCCAAGGAGATCCATAAACACTGCTCTCATATTCCCCAAGTGCTGGTCTTGCAGTCAACATGGTAGTAGAAGTCCTTGCATGCCTAAGCAGCGAGTAAATGATGGTCCTGCTAACACGTTGTCCGGGCTGAAGAAAATAGCTGTAAATTATATTATTATTACAGTTATTATGGAAAATGTGCAGTAAACTTTCCTGCTTCTTAGGTAACAAACATAAAGCTCCAGTACAGAGATATAGTTCAAGGGCATTGCAATGCTCTATGCAGAGCTTCTTCCGTGGCCAGGAAGCAGAACATTTGCATCTGTCTGGGCCTATATAGCATCTGCTAAGTTCAGGGCCAGTAATGCACTTTCCAGTTCCTAAGCTGCCTGACTGGGGGGACTGAGCCATGGGTTACCCCCTTCTAAAGGTTTGAATATGTGCTGTGAGTTGTTTTACCCTTGAAGGAGAAGATTTGGTAGCATAGTGCCTGCCAGTCTAGTTTGAATGTCAGAAGGAAAGATCAAGTTTGCCTGAGCTTTGATACTGTCTCGCATGACCTTTTCATAAACAAACTAGGGAAATATAACCTAGATGGAGTTACTATAATGTAGGTGCATAACTGGCTGAAAAACCATTCCCAGAGAGTAGTTATCAGGGGTTCACAGTCATGCTGGAAAGGCATAACAAGTGGGGTCCGCAGGGATCAGTTCTGGGTCCAGTTCTGTTCAATATCTTCATCAACAATTTAGATAACGGCATAAAGAGTATACTTATGAAGTTTGCAGATGATAGTAAGAAGGGAGGGATTGCAAGTGCTTTGGAAGACAGGATTAAAATTCAAAATAATCTGGACAAACTGAAGAAATGGTCTGAAGTAAATAGGAAGAAATTCAATAAGGACAAATGCACAGTACTCCCCTTAGGAAGGAGCAATCAGTTGCACACATACAAAATGGGAAATGACTGCCTAGGAAGGAGTACTGTGGAAAGGGATCTGGGGATCATAGTGGATCACAGTGTAAAACTGTTGCAAAAAAAAGCAAACATCATTCTGGGATGTATTATCAGGAGTATTGTAAGCAAGACACGAGAAGTAATTCTTCCACTCTACTCCACGCTGATTAGGCCTCAACTAGAGTATTGTGTCCAGTTCTGGGTGCCACATTTCAGGAAAGATGTGGACATATTGGAGAAAGTCCAGAGAAGAGCAACCAAAATGATTAAAGGTCTGGAAAACATGACCTATGAGGGAAGATTGAAAAAAATGGGTTTGTTTAGTCTGGAGAAGAGAAAACTGAGAGGGGATGTGATAACAGTTTTCAAGTGCATAAAAGGCCATTACAAGGAGGAGGGAGAATAATTTTTCTTCTTAACCTCTGAGGAAAGGACAAGAAGCAATGGGCTTAAATTGCAGCCAGGGTGGATTAGATTAGACATTAGGAAAAACTTCCTTAGGCACTGGAATAAGTTGTGCAGGGAGGTGGTGTAATCTCTATCACTGGGGATTTTTAAGAACAGGTTAGACTTGTCAGGGATGACCTAGATAATACGTTGTCCTGCCTTGAGTCAGGGGCCTGGACTAGATGACTTCTCAGGATTCCTTCCAGTTCTATGATTCTATGAAAAGGCACAGGGCCCTTGGTTAGGCCTGGCCCTGGCTGTGCCTGTAAGTTGCCTCCCGTACTGTATTAATCATCAGGGACCTGTCCCATTCCCATTGACGCTGATGGGCATCTTTCATTGGCTTTAATAGGAAATGGGTTAGATTTAATCTGTTGGGCACATGAAGCCTTGAAGGAACCCTGTCAGGATGAATCCTTCAAGTGCTCTTGTGTCATCCATGCCGGAGAACAGATAGGACTCAACTGTGTCAAATATAGTGGGGATTATTCATTGAGGCTGCCAGACATAGGCAGACTTGACTGTTCTTCCCGGCTCTCTAGCTCAGAGACTGACAGGGTCTATGCCTACACCCATGAGCTGCGGAAGCAGGAACGGCGACAGCGGTGGCACAGCTTAGCCATGCCAAGTACAAACGCACCTAAAACTCGCGGCTAAGCCGTGCCTCCACTGCTGAACTTCTGAGGCTACACTGCTTTTTTTATACTCACTGAGAGCTAGCTTGAGTATGTTGACATGAGAAGGGTGATCACACCCCTAGCTTGTAGTGCAGAGTAGCATAATAAGTTGTGTTGCCTACTCTTATCACACAGAGTCTCCCTAAGTCCTGGCCTGGATGTAGCAGCCTTGGAAGAGACTGCTGAGTAAACTACAGGTGCCGTATCCCAAAGAGACTGAAAACCACCCCACGATCTGAAGTCATTCATGTTCTCTCTGGGCTACATAAGAACCTGTTGACTGCAATTTAGGACAGCTGCATCTAGTGTTGTACAATAGGGAAGGAGTACTGCGGTGTGTCTTCCGATGGACAGTCATTTCAAAAGGGTCTGTTGGGAAGCAGGAGTTATTACAGATGCTGAAACACTCCAGTGGGGATTTTGTTTTCCCTTTCTCTTCCCCTACAGTAAATGTTAATTATAGATGAAGGTTCACTACAGCAGAAGGGATTATAATTAATTTATATTTGAACTATAATAGATTTCACTACAGACTGCATTTCTTTGCATCAAAGTGTATTATGATGGTTGTTTGCTGCCAGTAATTTACATAAACAAGCTGCAAAGCATTGCATCCATTAATCCTGCAGTAAGGACAACAGACGGCAGATAAAAATATTAAAAAGAAAAAAAAAATAAAGGAAGTATATTCATTTGTAAACACTAAGGCCTCAGTCTTGTGGAAGAGCAAGGTAACCTAACCTGAGAAATGCAGACTTGAAAAGGATGGGCTAAAAGGGATTTGAAATCAGATATAATGTCTAGATCATGATCCATGTCTGAACTTTCCCAAGGTTCAAAAGTGTTTGACCTTGGTTTGCCCATGGCTAACGTTTAATCAAATTATATAAGAATCAGCTCTTTTATAGCACCTTCAATGTGAAGACTCCAAAGCACTGGAGTGGCAATCGGATCTAATGGATAGGGCACTGATGCGAGAGCCAGGAAACTGGGTTCTTTTCCTGACACTGGCCTGCTGTGTGAGCTCTCTGTGCTTTTGTTTCCCCTCCCACCCATAGTGTGTTTTGTTTATTTACATTGTAAGTTCTTCGATGCAAGGTCTGTTGTCTAGCACAGTAGGGACCCAGCTGCTTTGGGGTAGTAGGAGTCATTCTAATATAAATAATGTAGTCAAACAAAAATCTATGTTAAAGGATTAATCAGGTTGCAAAGTCAAGCACTCATAAATTAGAAAATGTTAGTATTAAGATTGTGCAGGCTTCCTTCGTTTGGTCCCCTTGTGTGTACACATTGTAATACAGTCTTTAATCACATCATCATGTGTGATTTTTTTTTCCAGAGGGCTCCCTGCTTCACTCAGTGCATAGCACTCCTTGTCTCCAATGTACTAGATGCACCCTCCGCAGACCCAGCTGTGCACCCCTCTGCATTTCAGTCAGGCTGATGCCTCCTCCATTCTGCCTAAGCACCTTCACAGGGAGCATGGAGAGCACATGGGAGATAGTCTCCGTGCTCTCAGCTCCTGTGTGTGGCACCACAGAGGCCCTGACTGCCAGGAATACAGGTTGCAGAGAAAGTCAAAGCTCAGCCCTTGACACCCTGGGCTAGAGCACACTCAGAGCAGTTGGAATCTTTAGCAAATTTAGTTGCAAGTTCTAACAAATCTCTCATGAATTTCTCTTTTTTCAAAGGCCTATAACTTGGCCATATTTGCATGAACTTTCATGGGGATGGTGAAAGGCCCTGACATCAGGGGGACTGCCTATCAAATTTCAAGCTCATGCTCCAAAGCATGGTTCAGATCAAATGGTTAAGGTTTGGCAAAGTTATAGGCAACTGAAAATAGGATCCTATAATGGGAAATGTTGGACAATCTAAAGTATAGGCATCACTACCACTCTGCCTATAATAACAATAATTAATAATAAACCACTTCACAAACATTAATCAACTCAGTCACACATCACCCTGGGTGGTATAGTATTCCTGCTACCTTTGTTTTACCAGTGGAAAAATTGAAGTGCAGAGAGATGAAAGTAAGTGACTTAGGTCCAGATTTTTAGAAGTATTTCAATGAGAATCATGTCCCTAAATACCTTTAAAAATGTATCCCTTAGGCTCATTAATCAATTTCAAAATATTATCCAAAGTGGCCATGCGCTCACTGCCTTGCACAGGACAATTTTCCTCTTTCTCTGAAATCTGAAGATAAACATTTTTGTAGGTTTGGAAATGTTTTGTTTTCTTCTTTTAGTATCATTAATGTTCAGTGTAGCCTCTGAACTTTATTGCTTCGCTGGGGATGGGAAGCAGACGTGCCAAAAACGCCACAAGAGAGGCAGGTGTTTTGAGCCTGACTAGAAAAGCAGGAATTACTAGAAATCCCCCGCAGAAAACCTTTTCTCCTTAGATTTTCATATCCTTCTACATTACCAAAATGCTCAGAGAAGTATAGGGACTTTGAGATATTTATCTTGACCCAACTGAGCCTCCATCTATTTGAGGTCTGTCAGATTCAGCTGTCTTCATGAGATTTTGATCAGAAGATTGGCTTCTAATTGATGTAACTTAGGACCGGAACTATAAGGGGTGGCGTGGTTCTGGGGCTTTGAACCCTAGCCCATTCAACACCTGAAACTTGAAGGTACTTAGACGCAGATCCAGTTTTGTCTCCTCTCTGGCTTTGGGGCATCTGTCACAAGCAATAAATCTTTAATGTTCTTCTCCCAGGTGAAGATGCAATGGGTACTGACTCTCTTCTATCCCTTCACTGTGAGGTTGCCCCACAGAAAAAGCAAGAAAGCTGATGGTTTTGCTTTTCTTTAGTTCAAGTGACAGCCTTGTGTTTTTGGATGTAAAAGGGCCCGGATTCTAGCTCCTGCTCTCCCCAGCTCTGCTGAGGTGGGGGTGGATTTACCTGCTTATTTCTTGGATTCATCAGCCAGGCAACGCCAGCACCTGATGAATCTTCACTGAAGAACATCCAGGAAAGTTCTGATGCTTCAGCTTCTGCCCTCCATTCCCTTCCCCTCCCACCCTGAACAAAATACATCAGGCTTTTGGGCACAGCCAAGAACTCCATCCCTGTTGACCCGATCACAGACTGTGGGAAAGGGCAAACCAGCTTGTCAAGGCCTCGAAAGAACACCTCAGCAACTGCTGTAAACAACGGAGAAGAAAGGTCAGGCCCAACCCTCCTCTGCCAGTGATAAGCATACCGTCTCCTGCATTGTGGAGCTCCTGCCAAGTAACGTGAGCTGGAGAAGACGAGACTGAGAAGAGAGAAGCGACAAGAATAGGCACCAGAAATAATCTTTGCTTTCCCAAAAGATGATTGTGAAACAGTGGCCAAAGTTTCCAACAGGCTGAGGAAATTTCTTGAAAAAGGAAAAGCCTTTCCAAGCTGGTGATTGGTGGACATTTAAATGGCTCGTTAATTGTCCCTCTGTCACTTATCTTAAGATCTTTAATCATGATGAACCCATCTGGGTTTTATTCCATTAACACCACCTGGCCCTCTGAGGGATTTGCACTCCACTCCACGTATGTTTGGGGATGTTATGAAACAAGCATTGCTCAGAAAGCCCCCTGCCTAGGCAGCACTTTGCGTGAAGTCTGGTTTCCTCTTACATCCTTCTGAGTGTGGCACTGCTTCAATAGCAAACTGTCCCAAATGTCCCTAGATGAGAACTGCCCCCAGACTGGGAGAGAGAAGGGGCAGCTGCCCCCAGAGATCCACAATGGGAGGGAGAACGGACAACTACCACATAAGCCTGTTCTGATTCAGACTCACACCAGGAACCCATTCCAGAGTGTACCTGGGTTAGAAATGTTTCAGCTTTGCAGTTTAGGTCTTGCTAATTTCCACTTTGCTGTTAGTAACAATAGCCCTATAAATAATACTTACAATGTTTGTGCCACAAGTTTGTGCTACGCTTGGGGCTGCCACACTGGTCTGTGAGGGTCTTTATCCTTTTCAGTGACACTCTCTTGCAGCTGGGGAGGTATTTCAAATGCAAAGCTGACATCACAGTTGAGCTGGCTGGCTGCGTGCAATGCTCCTCTCCCCCCAACAAGTGGGGACTACAGCAAACTAAGCCATCCGGGGGCTTATTTTAGTTATTTACAATTTTGTTTAAAAAAGCAATAAGTCATGAGGCTGAGCAAATCCGATAAAGAAACTCCCGGGGGGAAACCAGGCTGCAAAGCCAGATGCAAATGCAGCCAACCAGAAAAAAAAACAAAAAACCCTCCAGAGGCTGTTATCATAGTCACAGACTTTCAGTGCATATTGCTCCAGTACAGAGCAGCTTCCATTTTTGACCCTGTATGGGCTTGGGCTGGCTGTCTCAGGAGTCACCTCTCTCCCTTCATGAAACCACATCAACTGCGATCCACTGAGTTTAAGTGATTAGATCCTGGTTTAAACAGTAAAACTCTGGGATTTGGGCCCTGTCTACAGCAATATTGCAAACCCCAAGCACTGAAAAATCATGAGTCAGGCCCCCAAAATCATGAGATCAGCTTAAAAATAATGAGATTTATTAAAAAAATTGGGAAGTCTTTTGATTTGCCTCCTGGTTTCTGGGTCACATCTTCCAAGTTTTTCTCTGCAAATATGAAGGCTAGAAACCTGTGGATTTTTTTTTTTGTTAAAGCTGAGATTCTCTAACAGTCACATGACTGCAGGGGCTGCGGCTTAAAGAAAAACACCAAATATTGTGAGAGACTTGCAGTAAAATTGTGAGAGTTGGCAACCTTGCATTAGAGACATTTGTACTGGCACAGCTACATTGACGTAGGGATACAAACCCCCAACAGATGTGCTGCTTTAACGTAAAGCCGGACTTAAGACAGCTTCATTTGGTAGTGTACTTTATTAGATTAAACCACCCTAGTGCAAATCTCACCTTATGTTGGTACAATATCTGCGTTAGGGGTCTTCACCCCTCCAAGGATGTTGTTACATCCCTGCAACTTTCCCTAATGCAGATAGTACCTTACTGTATTCCTTGAGGCCTGGGCTTACTGGTCTTTAGGGCATTCTGCAAGGCCAGTCTGCCATCTCTGGCTTCTCTTGATGGCACAGAATTGACTGAGGTGCATCCTTGCTGCATGGGACTGGGGGAGCTGGGAGAGTTTTATGGCTATTAATCTGATATATTTTTAATGGGTGTGCTTCTTTCATTAATAATGTGTAGGTGCTTTAGCACGGGGAGGCAGGGTTTTTAAATGAAATCTAAATTGTAATTCATTCATTCACTATATGCTCTGAACTTTTCATGCCGTATCCTTCTGACAACATTGTAGGTCACTAAAAGCAATCTGGAGTATGCAATAAGGACCAGTCCTGTGTCCATTGCACACTTATTCCTCCCAGTGGGCCGATGCGGGCATTCTGGGCACGCCAGGAATGCAGGATTCAGACTTTATTGAGGGTCCAACCTTCCAGAGTGCCAGCAAGAAATGGAACTTTGTTTCCTGGCCCCAATCATATTTCATAGGTCAGGGTCACTAGCTAGTGGCATACATTATATCACCCTGCATGGTCCCTGCACACCATCCACAGCCACTACAGCCAGCCAAATGAAAGAATATAGGGAGAGGAGAGCAGTTCCTACCTGCTTCCCAGCAACTTGCCTGATCTCATGCACCATGGCAGCTGTTCAGTCCCCTCCTCCAGGTCTCATTCTCAACACTGTGAGATATTGGCGGGGAGGTTGGAAACTTGCATCAGAGCCCCCAATATTTCCATTGCCCCCCACTCTCCTGCCTGGTTCTGCTGCCCCTGACTAGGAGTCATGCTGTTAGAATGAACTGTCCCCCTGTCTGGGAGTCTGGACAGAGAGACCAAAACTGAGTACATTATGGAGACCACTCCCCTCTTTTCTATGCTGCTCTTCTTGGGTCTGCAAATCTTGGGTCATTCTCATCACTGTGGTGTCTGAGTGCCTTCCAACAGTGAATTGTATGATGTGATGAACATCTGTCACCCGTGACTCATTCTCCTTCTCTCTAGAAGGGGTTCTTTCATGAAAGCTAATCCCAGACCCAACCATCCATCTATTTTTGGTGGAGTTTTGAAATCTGAACTGAGATCCAAATTTGCATTTTGCAAATGGTCCTATATGGGACCAAGCGAAACCCCGGATCTGAGCACTTGCAACCATTTGGGTGTCCAAATTCTGGCCTCACATCCAAATGTTAGGGCTTGAGCCCATTCCCAGTACAAAGCGTGTTCTGGGTTCAGAGCACAGGAGGGGGACTGATGCAGGTAATACACATATGCACACATTGAGAGAACAAACCCCTGCATCTTGAAGGCCTCTATTAATCACAGGTCCTGGATTCAATCCCCAGAAGATATTTTTATAGTGAACTTGTGCTCTGTTCCTTATGCATTTCACATTTTTTTGCAATATTTCAGCTGGTAAGGAGCCACTCAATGTATTAATGATCAGAATATAATAACGTTCTCAACCTAGGGCCAAGCATTCTCCATCTCACTGCCATCTGTAACAGCTGAGTGTTTAATGGATGTGTCAGAGATGGTCTTGCAAGAACCCTTGGGGGTGGGGAGAGAGTTTGCAGCCACACTGAGAACAGTCATCCAGCTTTCACTGGAGTATGTATGGAAAGTCATTGTTTTTTTTTTTTAAGAACCAGTTTAGTGAATGTTTTTAACTAAGTCATTCTCCATTTACCTGCATTTACATGCTCCCTTGCCTTTTCCTCCTCCATCCTAAGGGCTGATTTCCCCATCTGCACAAAGGCACATACCTCACAGAGATATTGCTTACCTCACGATGCTGATCATAAGCAGCAGGAGTCACGGATCACACAATGCCATCTATGGTGTAGTGGAGGGCAGGCAAGCAGTATCAATCCCATTTTAAATCAAATACATATGGTTTTTACTTACTGCTGTAAATTGGCACTGAGCTACAACTTTAAATGTGAATTTTGCTGGCTCACTCCCCAGTAGTCTTATCCTGCACTGCCTCTGTATCACATTATCTCTGTTGCATATTGAAATACACACATAACATATGACATTTTGATACAGTCATGACAGAAATACGACTCTGAGAAATACATCTCAGAATAGCTACTCACCAAAATTAGACCTACAAACAACCTATTTCATCATCCAATTCAATCCTGGGTTTTTGAGATGTGCTTTAGTTCAAACACAAATTATTGAATTGATTGCAGGAGTTACTGGATGAAATTCTGTGGCCTGTGTTATGCAGGAAGTCAAGCTGAATGATCAGAATGGTCTCTGCTTGGCTCATCATCTCTGAATACAGGAAACAGTGTCAGAACTAAAAAGGACTTGGGTTCTTTTCCTAACTCTGCCACTGATGTGCTGTGTCCTTGGGCAAGTTGCTTCACCTTGCTCTGCCATGGCATCCCTCTCTATGTAATATTATTTACCTGCCTTTCAGGGCTGGTCAGTTGATGAATTAATGTGTGTCTCTTTCTTTGAGACCCTTGAATGGAAGGTGCTATTTAAGTGCAAAGTATTATTGATTATCATCATGTGTTTATAATATTCCCATTTATTATTTATTTCCTACTGCATTAAATTTCTAACATGTCCCTCATTAGGTACCTCAGAAGGCATGTTAATGAAACACTCTGTGTTTACACAATGAAAAAAGGGAAAAGATTTCCCTAATATATTTCCACCCACCCATTGTTCCAGAAAAAGCCACAAACCTGGCACCATACTCCAAGGAACTGATCCATGGATCCCAATTCATCATGGCACTCCAGGAAGTGCTTACCTTTCACTACTGGAAGAAATCAGAATACCTGCTAATCTTGCCTTGGAGCTAACTACTGAGAGCCCCCCGTCTTTTGCCCGGGCTTCCCCCCAGTAGTATGCTCATTCTCACAGATCCATTGAAACAAAGCCAATAAACCTGCCTCTAGATGGCCGGTAAGAAAAGAGAGTGGGGAAATCATTGTCATCTTTTGACTCAGTGGAGCAGCTTTAATACAACGGTGATGAGGGCCATATATGAACATAGGTAGATAGACAATGGCTGGTGATGACAGATGGATAAGAGAGAGAGTAGTATCAATTGACTTAAATGGATCTACTGGCTTGTTCACAGTTATGCACATGCTTTAATTTTTTGCTGGATCAGTGCAAAAGTGTCTTGTCAAGTCTAATATTCAATGACCAGTGAGACGAACCTTCCACTCACCATTTATATGGAAGACATTCCACAGCCCAGCAGTGCCTTCAGCACTGGGTCATGTCTCCTTCTATTTTGCCTGCTGATTCCTTTTGCTCAGTTTGATCCCCCTGCCAGTTCCTACCCCCTTTGGATGTGAAGTTACCTGAGCTGGCAGGTCTCCCCTTCCCTTCCTGCTCCAGTGAGTCTGTGCACCCGAAAGCCAGAGAGAAACAGCAACATCTGCAGTTTTGCCTGTCTGCACTTGGGCTGTAAATACCGATTGTGATATATTAAGGCCCCATTAGACAACTTCTCTACCTTTCTGTTCCCAGAGAAGCAGCATCCTCATTCATTATTAATCTCTCTTCCATGGATGCAAGCTGCCTCCAATGCCATATCAATTATTTAAAACTTGTTTAAAAATTTCCTGGATTTGTTCTTGATTTTGATAATTTCTCCTGCTTTTGGATCTCCAAAGCTGTGAATACAAGACACACACTAAATGCCAATTTGCTTAAACTTCACCCTGTCCAGGGGCAATCTAGGAATTTTATTTCTCTTTATAATTGCCAGGACCTATCCTTACTTTGAAGAAGCTTCAGCAAACCAGATGTTGACAAAGCATTGCAGGAACCTTTAAAATGACTGTAAATCTAAGGATTGCTTACAGGAGTAGATCAGGAATGTTTAATGTTTTTTTCCCCTCATACAATCAGATACTTTGTGCTGGAACAATTTTATTTCAGATTACAAGAGCAGAGAAACAAGAAAGAAAAAGAGTAAAGTCTGCATCAGAGCGAGCACAGTGTGCATGACTCCGCTGTATCAGTCTTCACTTCTGTGTTGTACAAAACATTGCTGCTTGTCAGAGCACAGCAGAATCAAGTAATTTAAAGATGCTATATAAGTACAATCAAATCATGTGACAAGAAAAGAGGAATAACAAAGAAACTGTTTTAGTTGCAATAAAAAATGAATTCCATGTATATAGTTCTATTGAACTCTGGTGGTTTGGGTGATTTTATAAAACGTAGGTGTTGGGCATAACACAACCTAAGAGTATTCCTTTAATTTGAATTGCTAAAGGACATGATGATCCTATTGCACGTTGTCTGAGGCCCCCTTTCTCTGCCACTGCAATTTCCCCATGAAGCCTCTGGTGATTCGTAGCAAGGTTTGTTAAATAGCTTAAGCCCAAGAGGTGAAGGATGCAGTCACATGCAGAAATGTAGGGATGCCTGTAAGGATGTCATTTATGAGGATGATTCCTTCAGACAGTGTGATTTTGTGATGGAGGAGCATCACTCTGTTGGTTAAGGGATACCTTTTCCATTGAGTGGTCTCCCTTTTGTGGGCACAGTTTATACCCACAAATTGGGTACTTGTCCCCGTGACTGCGCAATTTCCAGCACTCCTGCTTGGTACAGGGGAAGAAGTGCAGACATGGTCCACTGGTCCCCTCCTTCGTGGGGCTTGGGCCATGTGGATCTGTGTTCTGAGCAGTCCCATTGTCTTTGCCCAACTTGTGGGCAGTTGCCCACTGCCTCACCTCCTTCTCCTACTTTGGGATACAACAGAGTCATACATCATTGGTTTATCACTGCCTGGGTCCTCTAGACAATGGAAGTTCATACTGTTCCTTCTCTAGGTTGTGCAAGACCTTACAGCCATTGAAAGCATTTAAGGACTTGTACAAGCCCAGCATAATGTCATTTTAATATCAGGGAATTTGCTTGGCCTAAGGTGCACAATCTCATATCTTACTGCTGAAGATTTTAAGAACCTAGGAGAATATCAACAGATCCCTATGAATCTGAAGAAGCACAGTGCACCCTACCCAGCCAAGGAAGAGCCACTCACCCAATCCACTCTGAGAGTTAAAAGCAGGACTGCATCTGGCACTTCGAAATCACTACAGAAAGAGCGGGGGGCAGGGATAATCAAAGAACTTTAAGCATCAGAAGAGCAAACAGGACTATGAAATATACATGCAAACACACTAAAAACTCAGCCCCAGCATTATCTCTCTCCTGTGTAATCATTAATTCATGTTCTGTCTCTGCCATGGAAAGTAAATCACTGTAAAAAACAAGTCCCTTCAACTGTCTTGTGATGCCTCCAACTACTTCTTGCTTCTTTGCCACAGCTGGTGTACGGTCCTGCTTTTGGCAGATCTGGTGGCATTGTGCAAACTCAGCACGTGATCTGTGGGACTCCCATGTGCCTGCTGTCAGTGCACAAGGTCACAGAGTGGGAGGTCATTATGTTCAGTCTTCACCACACCAAGCCCAGTTTGATTCTGTTGGGTAGGGGATGAACAGATCTTGTCTTAGTGGTAGGAGAATTTCAGATGGTTCAAAGGTTCACTGATTAAATACCCACAAGGTCAGAAACTTAATCAACCTCCCTGGATTTTTGGGAGGGTCTGTAAATCTCATGCAAAAAGGCTTTCCAGTCTTGCTTTGCAGACCCAAGAAGTTTGGATGAGCATCTGAACTTTGGGATGCTTATCTGAACTGAACTTCCAAACAAGAGATTTGGGCACTACTAAAGAATGTCCATCCATCCGCTCTAGGCAGTGACAAAATAGACTTTGCAGGACTCTCTTTAAAAACAAAAGCTGCCAAGATAACAGCCCAGGAAAATGAAATCCTTGAAAGACACATGGGGTGCCACAGTGCAGACTTTCCCACCAATATGCATCTGCCCTGACCTGGAGAGACTGTGTCAGGACATGACTGGATCTCTTACCCTCTGTGGCCCATTCACTCCTTGGCCTCTCTCGAGGATATTATAAGAATTTCTCAAATGATAATCCTGGTGGAAACTTTTGTGATGTGGACATTTTGACCCAGGAGGACCACTAAACTGATCAATTCCATATAGTGTCCACTGAGTAGCCATCAGATATGAAGAACTTTAAGCCACTACCAACCTGAACTGGCCTCATATTGGTAACATGAAGATGAAATACTCCATAGCTCATTATCAATCTCCCGAGCACTCCACTCAGCATGTGTTATTTGTTCTACTTTACCTGTCAAATGTATTTGTCTTTGTTATATTTGGATTTAGGCCATGTAAGAGATGGAAAGAAATTAGCCAGGGTAGGAGTTGCAAAATTCATACCTGAATCCAAATCCAATCTTCTCCAAGGACTGAGTGTTTGGAAATTGGGTTTTAGTTTACTCCATTATTTTAGCCATCTGGAAAGCATGGAAGCAGCACTGAATCCAGATCCAAAGTCTGCAGAGTTTTAGACTCAGAAGTTTTAAATCCTGGATTTTGGTTCAGTTTCATCTCTAAAAGAAAACTACAGTCGATCAGCACTGGAGACTGGAATCTTTCTTTCTCAAGGCAGAATCAGATGGGAGCATACCTTATTCTGAGCTCCACTGAAAGTAATGCTGGGAGCAGCAAAGCAATCTGCAGGGTCTGAAGAGGGGAAAAAAGTATCTCTCTTGTTATAATCATCAGCTCTGAACCCAACTCATCCTTCATCCTGAAATGAACATTCAGAAAATCCATGCCAGCCCTAGGGGATTCCAGCAACTTACCTTCACCTCAAAGAACCAGTTCTCGAATCCTATTAAAGCCAAGAGGCAAACCCACACACTGGAAAAGTGAACATACAGAGGTAGGTTTCTTTAATTACAAATTAAAGGGGAAAAAATAAACAGTAAACTCATTCCCACCACAGATTCACTGCTAGGAGGAATCATGCGGTCCATTATTTTTCTTTCCAACTGTTTCATGCTGCATGATAGACTTTATCAATCAGTGCCAGAAACCAATCTTCTCCCAGCCTCTAGCGCAGTCGTCATCAATCACATCTGTGAGCAATGGCACTGGAACCTCGTCGTAACCTTTTCCTTGCTAGTGAGCATCACAGCTGCGGGAGAGAGAAGGAAGGGGTTCACATTCTGAATATCCATCATTCTCTCTTGCAGAGAAGAAAGTGAGAGAAAGACTGCATTTAAATATGTTATTTTTCTTACTGATGTCTCAGGCTGAAAAAAGTAAGTTGCTGGGGCTGAGAGCAGGAAGAGGGAATGTCATGAGCAATGATGGGAGTAGCTCGAATAAGGGGAAACTCAAAATGTCACATTGTCATTATTATTATTATTTGTTATACAGTAATACATAGAGGCTGTCTCTGAGATCAAGGCTTCATTGTGCAGGCCATTGTACAAGCACATAATCAGAGGCAGTCCCTGCCCCAAAAGGTTTACAATCTAATTAGTCAAGAGAGACAAAACAGAGAAGGGGAAACTAAGGCACAGAGTAGGGAAGTGATTTTCCCAAAATCCCAAAGCAGGTCAACAGCCAGAAGTAGAATCCAGGTCTCTTGAGCCCCAGTCCAGCACTCATCTCCTGGATCATACAGTCCATCTGTAGGTTGTGCTTGTATCAATTATAATTAATATTTCCATCTAGGGGACTTGCATTTTAGGCTTTCTCTGTGCTGGAGAAAGGTGTACCAATTTAACTACTTCACTTTCTTTAGTGGTTCAAATAAAATAGAAGCAAGATCTAATCCACATCTGGGTTTTAGTTTTGCAAAACCCTGGCATCTGTAGTTTTGTTATATCTTCTGGGTAAACTGAGGCACAGAGAGGTTATGTGATTTATCCAGAGTCAGCTGCTGAGTTGATAATCAAACCCAGCATTTCTTCTGACTCACTAGCTCCCTGCTGTAACCACTACATGATGCTCTTTGGATTTATGCCCTGTCATCATCCCTGTAGCTAGTGGAGAGCAGCAAGAAGAAAGCAGCCTGGAAGGGATGGATGGAAATGCAACAGTAATTCAGTTGACAAAGAAAGTTATGTGAAATCAGATCACTTTAAGCCTCTGTGCCTTCCCAACCTTTTAACGAAAATGATTGCTTTGGGTGCCAGTCTGCACTATACCTCGGTCTAATTGGCTCTTCGTTCTGGTGAACCAAGGAGAGATTTGGCTCCATTCTCGCTGCCTTTGTGTCCCTGCTTCCTGTCCTAACTTGGTTTAGTCTTCTGTGAAATTGTTTTCTCTTCAAAGGCAGAATTTTCCCATCTCTGGTAATTCCACTAGAATAATCCTTGGTGCTGCGTGAGAAAAGCACTGAGTTGTAGTCACCAGCGGGGGAACAGTGGTGAAGCTTACGCATACACACACACACTCCTGTGATGAGTGAGCGCAAACAAGCTGGATAACACAAAGGATTTGCAACTCTTCTTTTCTTTTCTTTTCTTTTCTTTTCTTTTCTTTTCTTTTCTTTT
>ML677397.1:2553166-2777620 GCA_007922305.1 Dermatemys mawii | reverse complement strand
ACTACAAAAGCAGCTTCTCTTCTCTCGCTATTCACACCTCCAGTTCAACTGCTAGAGGAACACCTCACCCTCCCTGATTAGAGATAACAAGCTGGTTCAGCCTGATTGGACTAACCTTGTTATCTCCCACCTGGTTCTTGCCTACCTATTTATACCTGCCCCTGGATACTTCCACTGCATGCATCCGACGAAGTGGGTATTAGCCCACGAAAGCTTATGCTGTAAAAAAAATTTTAGTTAGTCTTTAAGGTGCCACGGGACTCTTTGTCACTTCTGCAATTCCAGACTAACACGGCTACCCCTCTGATTCTTGACTATTCAATGTGTTGTGACTAAGTCATCTAAGTCACATCGCTATTGTTTCTGTTCTTTGATTTGATGACAAACATATAAACAAAGAAATGACAAATAATGAATAATGGTACAAACACAGTAAGACTCATCGCGGAATTCACAAAGCTGTCAAGATTCACAGATACTTGGCTTTCATTGGATTTGCTGCCACTTGAAGTCTTTAAATCAAGGTTGGATGTCTTTCTAAAAACATTCTCTAGCTCAGATTATTGGGTACAATTCTAAGACCTGTATTATTCAGATGGTCAGACTAGATCATAATGGTCCCTGCTGGCCTTAAAGTCTATGAACCTAAGAATAGTGTATTAAATTATGTGACTAGCACCTTCTCATATGGATATCAACATCATAAATTTAATAGTGACACATATTGCCCCAGAAGAGCCAGCACTTGAGAAAACCAAGCCTAGAGTATGGGAAGATAGATGGAGAATGATTAATCTGTTTCTCAGCTGGCCAGCTTTCTCGGGCTGCTCCCCAGAACTCAGTATGCCATGGACAGGTGCCTCATGGCATGAGGAGGTTTATATAGAAAAGCAACTTTGGGAGCAGTGTTAACCAAACATTGTAGTTCATCCCTGCAAAATTCTCCTGGTTCACCCTAGCCTGCCTGAACAAACTCCCTGCTCTAACCCACCCACCCCTGTTTTCTCCCTCTCCTGCCATGCTCTAGATGTGCATTGAACCTCTTTATGTTCTCTAAGCTTACAAGGTCAGCAGAAAAGGGCAGGAGAAGAATTAGATGTTGTTTTCCTCTGGGCTGGGAAGGGAGGAATTCCATTTGAAAACCTGATCTATTTTCCATTGCCGAGGAATGGATTTGTAGCCAATAATACATGAAAAGAGAAGGTGCCATGCTGGCCTTGGTATGCTAATGCCATCTAATCCACCAACTGCCTTAGCTTTTTTCCAATCACCATTTCAAAAATGTAATCAGTGAGAGTGCAGAAATGTGCTAAGGAGGGTTAATAACCAGAAAACTATCTGCATGTCCTTGGACAGCTCTCTCGATAGACCTAAACAAAAATGCTGCATCTAAAATGCCATCAACTTTGTGAAGTTCAAATCTGAACTCTGTAATTCAGACACCTCTCTATAACACACACACACAATCTCTATGTTTTCAAGACCACCCATCTGTATCCTAAACCCTCACTTGAATTACACTGAATGTTCATGATGTCAGGGGACTTTTTTTCCAAAATGATCACTTTCTACATTGTACGGTCATTCCTAACTTGCTTGTATAGAAATGCTTTAATCAGCAGAACATCCTTGAGACTTGGTCTTGCTAAAGCAGCACCTTAGGTTTGCAAATGGAACTGGACATAGTGGAAGTGCTCTTGCAAGACTGGGAGTGGACATGGAGCCTCAGAGAAATGGGTATAACTCCTCCACCAGACCACTGGAACAACATAGTAGTCAATGGGACAACCCGCTAGTCAGGGGTAGAAACAGAAAAGGACATCATATGATTCATTAAATTTACTTTTTTAAATGTAATATGCATATGCAGGCTCAAAGCCCACAAACAGATATGATAAGAAAATAATTGTTTTTTTCCTGCAAATGAACTGATGAAAACAACAACAAAAAATAACACATTTTCTTTTACATTTTTCAAGTTTTGATGAGAAGCAAAAAACTGAACTCTGTCTGAGCTGCAACCCAGCCAATGCACGCACATCTCACAGTGCCATCAAAACTTATGACAATAGCAACTCCAACTCTAACACTAGAGTGAGAGGAACAAGTGTCAAAACATCCCCAGCAAGCCAATTTTCAGACTGTTGTTCCCAGAGGACTGGATAGTTTGGGGAAAGGAAAAAGGGTGACTGTCATCTCTTGGTCAATGGTTTGAATTACATTCAGGTCCATAAGCATCAATTCTTACAATAGTACACTGGACTCCAATAACACTTTCTATCTCAGACTCAGGGCTTGTCTACACGTGAAGCTGTCGACAAAACTTTTGTCTTTCACATGTACTTAAAAAAGCCTGTCTGCGAAAGACAAACATTTTGCCAGCACAAGTGATAGTCTGAAGGCGGCTTTGTCGGCAGAAGCGCTCTCCTGCCGACAAAGCTAACACCGTTCACGGGGTTGGAAGTATTTTATCGGCAAAAGTGCCGACAAAGTACCGAAAGAGAGCGTTTACATATACTGACTTTTAGCGATAAGGCTGTGTCAACACAGCCTTATCGCTAAAGGTTGCGTGGTGTAGACAAGCCCTCGGAGTTCTTCATGAATTAAGCTGCACAATGCCCTCGTGACCCAGAGGACCATGAATTATCCTCTTTTCTGCAAACAAACAAACTGAAGCACAGAACATCTAAGTGACTTGCCGACATCTGTGGCAGAACTGGGGATAGAGCTCAGATCCCTCCTGGATTTGCAGGTCTATGCTTTAGCCACAAGGCCAACTTGCCCCTTGCTGTCCTCTCATTGTCATTTGATAGATGTGCAGCAGCCTTTATGACATTAGTTAAGGAACTTCAGTCCAATTCCTAAGGGAGAGGGGAGTGCATCACAAAAACCACTAGCAAGTTTGGCATTAACTGGCCCCTGCCTTGGTGGCCTCAGCAGAGATGCCAAGGACTGAATGGGCCTTGGCATCTCTGAAGACTGAACTCCCCTCTCCTTCTCTACAGGGGGACACTGCAGGCCAGGGTTCAGGCACATGGATGGTGTAGAATAGAGGAAGACTGCCCCACCGCTGCCCATCTCTTAGGCTCTTCATTCTCCATGGCCATCAGTATGACACTTCACCAGCACTAAACTCACTTTAAAGGTATGTAACAGGTGGCAATCAGGGATTGAACTTGGCTCTAAAAGCATGAGTCTCTACTGCTTGAGCTAAAATACTGCATCCATTAGCTTGAAGACAGCAACAATCTAATATACCATTTGAAATAGCCCAGCCATTAGAGGGGGACAAAGACACTGCGGGCAGCAGGCTGAGCCCTCTACAGGTAACACCAGGCGCTATTGCCTTGTCCTAGCGGGAGCCTTCTCAGCTGCAGGGAAGAGGAAGTTTGGCCAATGACATACCTGCTTTCACTGTATTCCTTCTTCTCTCTCACGCGCAGCCACTTCCGCAGCAGGAAGCGCTTGCGCCGCGGGGAGGCGCTGGGCGTGGAGCAGTTCGACCAGGGGGTGTCCTCGTCACTGGATGGGGTGATTTCTATGGATGGGAGTTGCAGGAACTCTTTGTTGGGCGAGGGAGAGTCCTGGTATCCACCAGCCTCCAGGCTCTGCTCTTGCACATTCTTCATCCGTCTCATCTTGAAGCGCCTCCTGCGCAAGGTGGGGGTGGATGAACTGGACCAGGCCTGGCTGCACTCTGGCACCTGTTGCTCTGGGACCTGCAATGCTGGGAGCTGGAGGGTCTCTGTCATATTGGCAGCAGGCATCAGATCCCCTTTCGCCTTCTCCTTCCACCTCTGCTTTATCTCTCTGATCTCACTACAAACCACACCACACAGCTGCACGCTGCCCTTCTCCACTCCTCCCTAGCTCAACATGTTCCCACCCCCTCAAGAAGGAAATCTCGTGTTCTTCAATGCTTTCATTTAAGGGGGTGGAGGGGAGGATGTTCAGACCATGAGTGGAGCCAGTTTCAAAGTTTCTCTTTTGTTTTCTCCTCCTTTCTCTCTGCGAAAGCAACTTCCTCTCCTGCCCGGTCTCTTTCAGGACAGTGAGTTTAGCCTCTGGTACGAGGGCCGCTGACAACCTGCTGGGCTCTCTTGGCTTTTTTCATTCTGCTGTTTTCTCTCCTCTTTGCACAGTCGTGGCTCACTGAACACTCCTCCGGAGCTGTGCCGGAAAACAGTCTTGGGAGACCGAGAGCAACGTGGAGCTGTGAGGAGGTCAGAAAGAGAGAGAGAGAGAGAGAGGAAGGGAGGAAGGGAAGCAATGATACTAGATAAAATCGGAGAAGGGGGAGGGTGATGGACGTTCTTTTTCTGTAGCCGATAAGACATGCACAGGCAGCTGCTGCAAGGGTAACTGCATTCCTAATCCCAAGGGCTGGGGTCTATATTACTGAACACATCTCTCCTGCCATCAGCCTAATGAAAGAAGATAAAGGGGGGAAATAACTTCTTATGAAAGCTGATTGGCAGAGTTCCCC
This sequence comes from Dermatemys mawii, assembly GCA_007922305.1. Classification (NCBI taxonomy): domain Eukaryota; kingdom Metazoa; phylum Chordata; order Testudines; family Dermatemydidae; genus Dermatemys; species Dermatemys mawii. Next base: position 2,773,134 of record ML677397.1, on the reverse strand, counting down.
TTTGTCCCACCTTCCTATTTGGTTGTCCCACCCTGCAGAGGGAGGGGAAGGAGTGGACCCCAAGTTCCATCATCTTGTGACTACGTATATTATTTTTCACCCCATTTGAATACACAGACAGAGGGGAGAAGTGGGAAGAGAGTTTGAGGAGCAGCTAAAACACAACAGCAGCACTGGGGTTGGGATCCTGGCTGACTTTGTTTTGCCAAGGGTTCATGGAGGCTGCTTCCAAAATGACACACATAGCGATAGATGGCTCGGAGTTTGGGAACCGACACTGAGAAGACAAACATCACACAGAGAGACAAGAAGACATGTAGGACAGGCCTGAGAAAAACACAAATACACACCCCTCCGGGTGGAAGATTCCGAAGCACTGACTAGACCAAGAGGAAAATGAAGGTTACTATCAAGGGTTACACCTGGATAGCTCGTTGGAAAAGCTTTGCAAAACTTTGGGGATGTAACCCCAAGCCTGGTAGAATGTGCTGTTTCCAAGGGATCAATTCAACTACCTCATCAAGTTCACCAAAGTTTTGCTCAAGGGTTTCAAGCAAGGTGAGGCTGAGTTATGGTTTCACCCAAAAATCATGCAAATCTTAGCAGATTCTGTCAAATACAGAGCTGAATTTCATTGTTTGTCTTCATCTTTGAAATGGGCTGATCCCAAACCCCAGAACTAAAGATCTCCACAGCCGGAGCTCAGAGGTGGAAGGATTTCAAAATCCGGAGCTGAATTTTAAAGATCAGTCCTCACCTCTGCTTCCAGTGATTAGAATGCACCAAGCAAAAACAGACAGATTACAAGCAGGTGCATGGATTGAAAGAAGGGAGATTTGGGTGGGTGGGAAGCAAGATCAGGGAGATAAGAGGATTCACTGTTAATTTAAACAAAAATCACTGGTTGGCAGCCTGAGCTCACTTTATTTTGCAATCTCCTTCACTCATTGCTCCTCTTGAGGCTCAGAAAATGGCTAGAACTTTAACCACAATCTATATTTATCCATTTCTAGAGCATCCAACATCATGGTATCTAGATGAGTTCGATAAACACGCAATCAAAATGACACCTCCCCTTCATGAACAGCCACATATCTCAAAAAGCACAAAACACCATTAATTCAAATCAAACACAGAGACTTAAGGAGACAAAAGAGCAATAGGTTTGTTGTTTCGTGTCCAGCACAAACACAGTTATATTATTTTCTCATTACATTTTAATATTTTCTATAATACAGTGAAACCTGAACTCTCAATTACCTGAGAACTGCAGTCACCAGTTGTAACAGCCAATAGTAAGCCACCTTGTATTCAGCAGCCACAAGTCTAATGTTGTTATTAGCCACCTGTTGACTCACTGAAAATGTATTGTGAGCATCCTGCTAGGATGTGTAGAAATTAAAAGCCTATAATACAGTCTGGAAGCTGCAGTGTACAAGGAACTATTATAACTAGGATTTATTCTAGGTTGGGTTATTGTATTGTTTTGCACTGCTTTATTCCAATGACAGGAAAAAGGAACTGGGAGGGAGATGAAAATTTTGTTTCTGTTTTTCATCAACGTGTCACTATCAGCAAAGTTTTTGAACTCTCTGCCCATTTCTCATGTACTGCAGCATGTAAATGAGCAGTCCATTTGTTGGCCACCATTACCACATGCATTAGTGGATCTGATTTCCTCTGGAAACCTTTGTGAAATGTGTGAGGTTTATTTGAATGTTGTATTAGGGACAGGTAAACCATCTCAAGAAAATTTAATTAATTCCCTCTCCCCAGTCACACACATACTCCCGCTTTAATAATAAAACACACAGAGCATGTTACACCTTCACGAGAATCCAACCCCATATCCTCCATCTCCAAGACATCACCAGGATTTGCCCCAGCAGAAGGTTCTTTCCTCAAAAATCTATCTCTGATCTCTCAAAAATCTGATTTCATCAGCATGCCATGATCCTTCCCCATATGACAAAGAATCCCTGAATGCAGAATTCTCCCTATTTCATATCATGAGAACCTTCCCCAGGGAAATACAACTAGTTGGAGAAGCATAGGGTCTGCCGCTTTAATGCTAAGTACTTCTCTGATTACTAAACAATACTTATTTATACTTGAACATTCTGGGTCATTTTTATTTTGGACAGCGGACACTGGACACCTCTGTGATGCACTCTGAAAACCAGAAACTATGTAATGAGAGAGAGAGAGCTCAAACTTCCTAACCTACAGTTTGAAAATGCCACTCACAAACAGAAATTCTCACAGTGCAGCACACAAAACTGAGAGATGTTGCTGTTTCTCCGAGAGGCTCTCTTTGCACTTCTGGATCTTTGCACCATTTGATCTCAGTTACCAGCCATGTTGGTAGATTATATCATCTTGCAGAGGATTCACATTTTTTAAGAACATTGCCAGCACCATCTAGCATGGCCCTGGGACCCTTAGCTCATTGCCAGGACACGGCACAGGAATTATTCTTCAAATCAGCATCAGAATTGGTGGATAGGTGGATTCGTTTTTTCATAATTTTCAACCTCTTTGGAAGTTTGACTCCAGCTCAAACATTCTGGCGTTTGCAACCTGCTTAGGAGAGACTCTGAAAAAAGGAACAGAGAAAAACTACATAGACACTATATACTGGATATAGATCATCTACTTGTACTAATCCAGATTCTATGGGGTCCTTCTATCACTACTATGCAGGTTAGTTAGCTCTACCCATTAGTTAGCTTTCTTCTAAACTAAATCATTCTTGATAGGAAGTAGGGGAAAGACCCAGATAAAATACACGAAAAAATAGTTGTAAATTCAAAGTAGTTTGCAAATGCAGAAAAACCCTGAGAACAACTTCAGGAGATTAACAAATCCTTCAGATATGTGAGATTTGCCCTCCCTATGCTTTGAGAAATCTTTCATTTGGAGGAGGGAGATTACTGCAAATATAATGCTTGGAAATTTTCACCAAATCCACCTTTCATCAAATCCCCTTTGCAGTTCAAAAAGTTTAATTTGCTGAACATTTCCTCCACACGCACCTCAAAAATTATGATCTACCCATTATGACTTGCCTTTACTCCCATAAAAAAATTAGGGTCTTCCCCTTTAAGTCATTATTACCAAGCAACAGTTGTTCATACTTGAACATACTGCGTCAATTTTATTTTGGACACAGGACACCGGTCACCTGCCTGCATGTATTGTTCTTTGATACGCAGAGGCTCTGCTATCAGACAAAAATCACAAATGTCAGTCCATGGATGTGAAAAATACTATCCACAAACTGAAAATTCGCAGTGTGTTACAAAAATAAGACAGAGGTACTTCTGCAGCATGCGCCCTGCTGCGCTGCTGCATTTATTCAATTCCTTATGCGAAGAACCAGGCTCTTTCCTCACAAATAATCTGATAATGAGAGGTACCCAGCATCTGCAATACTGACTTGAAGATGCCCAGCACCAATCAGAACTGGCGAAAACTAAGTCTAATCCTTTGTCTCCCAAACCAACATTTTGAAGTGAGAAAGGAATACATTTTACACCAAATGCAATCTATGCTGCCTGTTCAGACAGGAGGAAGGATCTCATTATTCACTAGTTGAAGCTAATAAAAATACATTCAGTTACATCCCCAACCAGTCAGAAACCAGCCTTCAGAATTAAGTGTACAACTTGACCTTTACAATAAGTTGGTATTTGCTTGGCTGAAGATTTCAATGAATCTGTCCTCTAAGTCAATAAGAATCAATCAGGTCAATAATAGCATAGTAGGCAAATGCCACTCTCTTGCACCAGTCCTTATTAGATACAGTGACAGTCTTATTTGGGGTGCTACAAACATTAGTGATTACAGTGGAGCATTATCATAGGATCAATATCTCCTGCATTATTTCCCACAAATGGCTTGGAATTTAATTAGCCTTTATCCTTTCACAAAGCTTTGTTACAGTGACATCAGATCTTAGAGACACATTGCTCAACATGTCTAGTCTGAAACAAAAGTACAGGTATATATGCTATATAAGATCAAACCTTAGAACCAGAATGGGTAGATATATATGTCCCTGGAAGTGGTCTCTGCAGAATATAGGTGCAATGTATATACTGAATAAGGCCACCTGACCCTAATCTTAAAACCATGGGCACTGGCCCTAAACACACAGCTTGACCCCAGAACTCAAATACATGTTTAAGGTCCACTGTATCCCACCTCTAGCACCAGAACTCAAACCCCTTAAGCCCTACAGCAAAGCCAGAAATAGGCTTATACATAGTCCATCTGATGCTTTCAAACTTGAAACAAAAAGAAAGCATACTGAACATATTTAGTACTATTTTACCCATAAGTTTCCGAACATTTAGTAACTCATGAAGTGGCTTAAAGAGGCTGGAGTCCAACAGAGCTTTCTGATTGGATGTGAGTGACTTCAAATTCCAATCAACAATACCTAACAGGCCCCTGTGCCTGACTGGATCCTTCTTTTTAAAAATAAGTATTTCCTGTGTCATCAACAAACTTGAAAGGCTTATGGCTGTGTATTATTCCTAATGGATTTTCCATATCTTGAGTAGTTAAAAGCATTTAACCTTTGGCCTTATGCACTGTAAATAAAACCCAAGGCCTTCAGTTGCCACCCAACAATCCCTTCATTATTGTCATTCCCTGCTCAATTAAAACAAATTCTTGTGTGTGGCTCTTATATATTTTGTTATTGCAGCGACATATTTAGTCCTTTCCTTTTAAGGTAAGCTCTTTGGAACAGGATCTTTGTCCAAATGAAAGAGGATAGTTGAGTGTTTCGAAAGGGCGTCAACCACAAAAATGAGACCACCTGGTCTTATTAACATGATCACTAATCTCAATGCCTTCAAATACCAATCCATCAAATAGATGGCAGCAAAACAAAACCTTGCGTCTCCAAGAGCTTGGGCCCTCACTTGATCTGTTTTTCCTGTGTTATGTTTAGATTGCAAGTGCCTTGCAGCTAGGACTGCATCTTGGTTGGTGCTTGTACAGCACTGTGCATATCTATGCTGCTCAATACATCTCAAGTGCATGGTGCCCAGTTCTGCTCACAGTTACACTAGAGTGAATCCAGAGAAAACTGATTAATTTCACAATATCCTCTGGATTAGACTGGTGCAACTGAGACCAGAAACATGCTTATGAGCAAAATTCAAAGGCCAGTCATTCAGAGACTCTGCAGCAAGAACGTAAACCCACATCTTGCCCTAAGGTCAGCCATTGCTTAATTCTGACACCCAGGTAGGCTACCTTCTATGATGAATTTCCCTAGAAACTTGCATCAGTTTTCAGAACCCGCACACAGTTTGTAGGAGTCAAGGAGTGACGCACTCCAACTCTCTTTGAATTTCCTGTGCATAGCACTTTCATAACGGGTCACAGCTCACAGCACACACAATTAAATCACAGGAGTACCAGCTTGTGAGTACAAAAGGTCTTTGAACAGCACATTCTTTCCTATTCAGCTAGAATATCTGCTTCACTAGCTCAGGTCAGTACACTGTTGTATTTAAGCCAGCCTGGCACATAAAGCAATACATACATCAGCTCTAGGAGAGACCCAAAGCATATTGCAGAGTGCCTGAAAATGCCATCAGGTATTGCTGTGCTCTCTGCCAGCAGAACCCACTTCAGAGGTGTACCAAGCTCTCCTGGCTGTTCTTAATGGTTTGAGTATCCCTTGCCTTTATTCCACCCAGGAAAACATCTGGTGTTTCATTCGGGTGTAACAAAATCCACAGTTACAAACACATACCTGCTGAACTATACACATGCAGCATCAGGACTTGGGCCCACAAACACAAGCCTCTACCACTTGAGCTAACGACTCTTTGGGGCACCAGTATTACGACTCACAACCTTCATAGGCTATCAGCTAACATAATCACATATGCACAAGCAGCTGTAGTTACATTCCATCAGTCAAATGCAGTGGTGCACAGATATACATTAAACCAGTAGCATACGGCCTAAACTCACCAGAGGACAAATGTTCTTCCAGGCTAACATACAGAGAAATTAACCTAAATGTGGACCGGTAAATAGGTGCTTTATCTTCTAAGCAAAATATGCATTTTGTTTTATTATATTTTTTTAAGTGTTCAAGTTTGAAGTTAATTCTTTTCCCCCTTCTCTCTTTTGGCTTCCTGACGCTACATATGTGCCTTAAATCAGACCTGCCTGCTCTCGAGTTCTCAGATACCAGAATTCTACAGTTCAGTATTGGACCAAAACTTATGGAACACCTTATAAAGCTCTTCCCCCTACACCTCCCAAATTCTTAGGAACTGGCACCAGGGGAAAGGTATGTAGAAAACCCAGTGCTCGGATAGTAGCTTGAAAGAACTTCTGTTCACAATAGTCGCCTTAACAGAAGCCAAGCCAACAAAAATACAGGGCTTCAAGGGACCAAAGGAGAGAGAAACATAGGAATTGTCTGACTGGATCAGACCAGTGCTCCATCTAATCCTGTATCTTGTCTCAGAGTGGCCAGGAACAAATGCTTCAGACGATGGCACAAGAAACCAAGAAATGACAGTTCTAGTTTCCTGCCCTTTGGGAAAGTTTCTCCTTCACACCCATTGGTTAAAGGGTGGCTAATTCCCTGAAACATCCTCCCCTCTCTCTGTGGCATTAGTCCAAGTCCCAGTTGCTGGACTCACTCCCTTTTCGATCACAGAGGAGAGGTAAGCAGAGCACTGCTGAGTACTGTACAAAACCCTGACAAAAGGAAAAGTGCTTGTAAGAGAACCATCACTCACGATTTCATGCTGCACAAGGCAAAATGGAAACCTTTGTAACTTCCTCTCAACTTCCAGGAGCTACAGAACTATGAAAGGACACAGATGGTACCTGCCTGCAATGGGTAAACTCATTTCATAATAAGTGTTCCAGAAACTGCTTCATAAATACCACTGCTGTCCATCATCTCTCTATTATCCACAACCTCAGCGGCTAGCCCATTAGAACCTATTTCCTAAATTAGATAAATGCCTGAGGAAGCGTGTCATTTTTCTTGATGATCTTCCCCTGAATGGGGCTATTTGGGAAATGCCGCAGGGACAAGTGAAAACCTCCATGCTAGTTGGCTGTGTTATCCACATTCATGACCTATGCTACTTCTTACAGGAATAAACATTTGCGGCAAGTGGTGTATCTTTGTGCAATCATTTGCCACATGTGTGCAGCACATAGTGCAACTAGGAAATGTGCCCAATGCATGCATGTAGCATACAATATCTCTATGTGTACTGTGCATGGACATGACTGTAGCATAAAACTCAGATACCTATATGCTTCATGCATACAGCAAAGATCTCATATTCACATATGAATGTATACAGTCCACAGGCATCCTTGGATTTTACACATATGCCACAAAGTAGCATATGTGCAATGCAGTTGCCACATGGATACCATATGTTTGTCATATGTCTGCAACACACATTGCATATTGTATGCATACCTGAAGTGTTCATTCTGCATGTATGAAACAGTACATGCATGTGCAATATAATTGCCACATGTTAGACAAAACACTTATTACATTTATGTTGGGTATACTAGTGACATAGCAGACAGTATGTCACATCTATTACAGGCACCATCTGTACAGGGTAAATGTCACTTTCCTACTGCATGTTTGTATTTTTCCAAGACATGTTCATTTAAAACTCCTCTGCTGAAACTAATGATCCCTGCAACATAACATATACTCAGTGAGCTGCTTTGCTAATGTAAGATGGGATTTAGCTTGCCTTTCAACTAAGTATGGGTAGGAGGGAGGAAAGAGAAATATATATATCAGGACAGTCACTGATACCATCCCACCTATTGCAGCTTGCATAGCTTCTCTGGGACCACTCACATGAGTCACAGAAGTTCCAGTAACTCTAGATCACTGGTTGTAATCTAGCTCCATAATGACAATGACCAAAAATACTTACCATCTGTCCCCAGTGGGTGTCTCACGTGGAATCAATTCACGGTCTCAATTCAATTCCCAATGGCCCAGAGTCCACATCCCCTAAAGCCACCTCCAGAATTATCACTAGCTAATATCCCCACTGAAAGACTCAGCAAACCATGGTCAACAATTTTAGAGAGTGCCCTGCCAAGGTCATGGCAGAGGCACGTGGCTGGGACTCTTGCACTAGCAGTGGCAGTGCTGTGCTTTATCTGTTTCATCTGTCTCTGGGGCTAGCACGCCAGCACCTACCACAACCAATGAAACCAATATTCACTTCCTCTTTTTTCTTGTGTGTGCCTTTCAGTAGAAAAGCAGTGGCAGCACATGCAGACTGCTGACATTTCTTCATCTCTTTTTGAGTCGTAAGTGGTGTCAGGGAATACTACTTCACACTTTACTATATCGAGATTTTACTCAAGGAGTGTTTTGGATTTTCCTAATGCTAATGGGTTTTATGTGTGAGCACAAGAGGAGAATTTCCCCCATACATCATATTTTATACCATGTAAATGGTTCCCTTTAGGACTGCAAGCAACACAAAAAGTCTTAAGTAGGCAGAACAGTCTGGGAAGGCTTAATACTGTGTGATTGCCAAGGAGACTAAATGTGGCTGTAGCAGAGGACTTGGTATCAGGGCTCCTTGGTTCTGATTCCAGTTTTCCCACAGATTCTTGAGAGAAAGTCATTTCACAACTCTGTGTTTCTGTTCCTCAGTCTGTAAGAAGGGGATAATGGTACTTGTCTACTTTACAGCGGGCATAAAAGTTTAATTATGAAATGTTTGCACATCATGTTGAGATCCTTAGATGAAAGGCAAAATACACAGTCCCAGGGTTTGACACACCCCTCTGAGCCAGCAGGGATGAAAATTGCATGAACCAGAAGGGGCAAGTGCAATGGAAATCAAACCATGTTGCTCAGCTGGGATATACCAGATAAGTCATGTGGGTATTGTTAGTGTTCCCTGAATGGATGGGGAGCGTGTAAATAAATATAAATAATAACATATTTAAAATCCCATTTCTGCAAACATTCACACACAGTGATTAGAAATTAGCATTTCATGAGTATTCGGGTCAGTAAAATATGATCACTTGAATCTTCACAGAAAATTGACAGGAGGCGCCTGGAGCCTGGTCAAAGCTAATTCATTTAAAAATCCTAACAATTTTTAAACAGACTTGTTTTGCATTACTTGCCCAGCACTTAATTTTCAGTGAGCACGTCCAATGACAGCATTATATATTATGTACTAGGCTAACTTCCTCTCTCTCAGGCATTTAAACTTAAACTTGCGGGCCCCGTGTCAAAGGAAAATCTGCTTCAATTGTAGCTTATTCTATCAGCTTTAATAAAGAAGGCAGGGTGCAGGGGGAGCATGGTGGGACTCCTGGGTAAACATCTCTCCCACTATCACCACACACTAAGCCTAATCTTCATAAGTGAGGAAATGGATGAATTCTTTTAACTCTAAAGTTGAAGGGCTTGGATCTAACATTCAAACCCCTGCCTAATCCCTGTGCAAACCCAGCACAGAGCCATGGGAACCAAATTGTAACCTGCAGGGATTTTTTTGTTTGTTTGTTTTTAAACATCAACTGGCAGGATTTTCTTGCCCCTCAAAAGGTGTTTTATTAAGCACACAAGATCTCTCTGTCAGTGTGATTACTTAGCATGTAACAGTGTCTACCATGGATAGGGGAGAAACAACAGAAACTGGAGAGAGCAGTGGTCCAGGACTCTAGTCCTGGCTCTGCTGCTGGCTGACCATGGGGAGGTCATTTCACCTCTCTGGGTTTCAGTTTCCTGATCTGTAAAAGGGGGATATTGATCTCCTTGGTAAAGTGCTTTGAGATCTATTGATAGAAAGTGCTACATAGGAGCTAGGTATTATTATTTGCTATCCATATCCAAACGGCAAGTGAAGATGTAAGCACATTGGGGCAGGGTCCATCTTTTTGTCCTGGTCCATGACGCGGGGCTCCTAGGAGTTACTGCAATACAGATAATGATAAAGAAGGACTGAAGGCAAAATCTTTGATCCCAGCATCCCTGGAACTTTGGAAAAGCTCAGACCTGGATGGTTCCAGTCCCTCTCTTCGATGCCAATGTTAAGTTGGTATCTGACGTTGCCTACAGGGCAGACTCTCAAATCCATTTTACAACTCTGTTCCCCTGGCCATAAGGGCTGTGACATAAGTGCAGACATTGCTACTGAGCACTTAACAGTGGGGTCAAGAGTTTCTGGAATATGAGTAAGCTCTTCACATTGGCTCTGGGTCCCTTTTTCCAATCCACTCCTGCGTTCTGAACCTCCCCACTCACTCTCTGAGAGATTCCCTACGACCAGGTATGGTAGGAGTGGGGGACAGCAAAGGGATCCTCTACCAATGCTGCCTGCAGCTGTTTAACCACTGCTGCTCTCTAGTGGTTAAACAGCTGCAGGCAGTAAAATTGATTAAAATAAATGAGTTTTGATTCATTTGAAGGTGATTTTAAAAATAAACGAAGAACTATGGCTCCTCCTCACCGACAATGTTACATATCTCTGGGAGCAGAGGATCACATTTATAGGAAAAAGCATAATCCTCATCTTGCCAGGTGCTGAACATCCTCAGCTCCCCATTAAAGTCGTCAGGAACTGAGGGCACTCAGCACCTCACAGGATATTGCCTTCCTTTGTGAGTAGCCTACATCTTGCAGTCTGTTCACAAACATGCTGTGACCCTCTTCCATCCAACAATTCTAAGAAGTCTATCGCACAGAGCAACAGTGCAGCGCTATCTGCAATCTCCCCACCTCTTCTCAGCCACGCATCTTGGTGTACTTCCCATGATCTTAAAGATTTTCTCGCTCTGTGGCCTGTGGAGTTGGTTTCTTGTATATGTTCCAACTCCTGACTTTGGGTTCTTCAATATCAACAATGTCACTGCTTATCCAGGAACTCAAGTCCCCTGTGCTTATTAGTTTTTCCACTGGATATTTTGATTCCAGTAGATGGGATTATTTATATGTTTCTTGCTTCAGGGTACAGGAAGTTCTGAAGTGATATCAGATGCACTTGCAAAAGAGGGAAGGTTATGAATAGGTGTTTAGTAGATCAATGATTGAGCTGATACAGGACGAAGATAGTATCAGCTGGGTATTTTTTGGTTTTAGCTGGGACCTTTGTTTTCTCTTCTGTCTTGTATGGGTTTCTTTTTCCTTTCCATCATGATAGATTTTCTTGAAATGTTCTCATCACAATCAGATGTTCTAGGGCACAGGATGTGGTTTGTACAATAGGGTTTCTGTCATGCAAATCTGTAAGGCCTGATATATAATAAAATCTGATGAGGTAAAATTAGTCCCTGTTGCAAATTCAGTGAGTAGGTGTAGTTACAACAGGGAAGAATTAAGCCCTGAATATTTCCCCCGTTTAAAGAGATAAAATTGTTTCTCCTTTTGTTTCTTGGGGAATCTCAATCCTATAAAAACTAAATAATTGGTCACAATTTTCCATTAATGGTTTTTTGGGGGAGGGAGTGAACATTTTCTGTGGAAAAATTTTCACTATTTTTTAACCACAAAAAGCAGTACATTCTTTAAAAAAAAGTGCAGTTTTCAATGAAAGTCCGAGTAATTCTTTAGAAAAATTATTTCCCTCTTAGCTATGCTAAACAGACAGGAGCAGCCAGACGGATAAGTATTTTGTAATATATAGGAAGGACTAGTCTGAGAAGAGGACCACTGCATTTTAATTCCATCTCTGCTACTGTCCTGCTGTGTGGCCTTGGGCAAGTTACTTAACCGCTCTTTGCATGAGCTGGACCCTTGGTAAAACATATGGAACCCCAATTTTTCATGTTAATTGAGATCCTCAGATAAAGGGTTCTGCTTCGAGTGTTGCTAGAGGCAAGAACAAGCCACAACCAGCCCTGGCTTTGGAGATGTGGGAATGGAATGGCTGGCTTCACTCTCAGCTCTAATATTATTTGATTTTTTAATTAAAAAATATCTGTTAAGATCATAAGGTAACTTTTAGGAATATCTAAAAGGCGATGCTGATAAATTGAACATACAGCAGCACCTCTCTCTCAGTGTTCTGGTAACATCACGAATTACTTCAATTGGATGTGCATAGCCACTCTGATGTCTTCAGAACGCTTTGATATGCATATTTATAACTTTATTGCACATGGTGGGTGATTTATCCTCATTGCTGTGTGAGAGAAGCGATACAGTTCACCAGACAGAGCTTCTTAAGATTCCCATGCTGATATGCACATATATATATAAATAGCAGAACAAATCCTGTGGTCTGTGGTGCAGCTTTAACACTACCTCTTCCCACTCTTTGTCTTTTGTCTATTCAGATTATAAGTTCTTTGAGGCAGGAACTCTCTCTTGCTATGTATTTGCACAGTGCCTCTTATAAAGGGGTGCGATTCTCTGCTGGAGCTTCTAGGTCCTACTGTAGTACTGAAAATTAATAAAAATAATAAATTCAGTGAAGTCAATACATTTGCAATAAACCCCCAAACAAGACAAAGAGAAAAAAACACACGCACACACAGTTACAGGGTTTGGTTATAAGAGTTCAGTACATTTGTAATTGTTGGTCAAAAATTATCCAGTACAGGATCAGCAGCTGCATCAATAACCCCTGCAGGAGTCAATTCCACAACTGTCTCAACTCCTTTGAAGTAGTCTAAATATACCTGCCATTCATTCTGCAATGCTTGGAGTCAAGCTCCCCTGGCTCCCCACTGAGCCAGTGACTGATGTGAACAAAAACAGTGATGCTAAAAGAAAGTTCTAAATAAAAACTGGCATTTCTGTCCCCTCATATCAACATTCAGCGCCCACCAACTTCCTAGAACCAAACTGTGCAATGACATCTTCTTAAGTGGGTAACAAAGATCTCAAATCAGGCAAAGAAAAGCCATGACAAGGTGGAGGAGGTGGAAGCTTAGCATGGCGTGACATTAATTTCTTTAATACAAATAACGCTAGTTATTACCTACTTTGCAGGACTCAGTGTCTCCAATGTGAATAATGTCTAGCAATTAAATCTGAGGGAGAGTCTGTAAGTACTGGGATTAGAGGTAGATCTGGGTCTAAAAAACACCTGAAGGGCTTTATAATTAGGCATTGGCACAATTAAAAAGATGCTGATGGCAGCACTATGCGGCCTTATAAGTCTCTATATACTGGTACCTAAGAAGCTCTAATAGCAGAAGACGTTATGTGTGAATGTTTTATTTAAATATTGAACATTTATAGGTATATCAAGAAAGTGTCTTGAAGGCAATCATCCTCTGGTTACACACTGAGTAACCCAAAAGGTCTTTCTCCTCTTCTCTGATTCTACAAAAGTCACGGTGCTATCTGCCTCCAGATTAGAATAAGTGATTATAGATTTGTAAACCCCCCCACAAAAAAACCACACACTTTCCTCCAACAGGAGCTGGGATTTGTTGTGTCTTTGAGCTCTACACAATATAGAGAATATGAGGAAACTGCACATACACAGGTCGGTTCCTAAAAACAGTGTTTAGTAACTATATACCAACACACAAGACCCAACTACATATGTATACTGCAGTTCTGTTAGCATCCAGTGGTCTCAGCGATAAAAGGCAGGGAGACCAACAAGAAGACTCCCAAACTATTTCAAAGGATATTGCCCAATTAATCTACACTACAACAGGGATCGGCAACCTTTGGCATGCGGCCCACTAAGGAAATCCACTGGCAGGCCGGGCCGGATTCTTTACCTGCAGCAGCCGTAAATTCAGCTGATCGCAGCTCCCACTGGCCGCGGTTCGCTGTTCCAGACCAATGGGGGCTGTGGGAAGTGGCGTGGGCTGAGGGGTGTGCTGGCCACTGCTTTCTGCAGCCCCTAATGGCCTGGAATGGCAAACCACAGCCAGTGGTAGCTGTGATCAGCTGAACTTGTGGCCGCGGCAGGTAAACAAACAGCACCGGCACGCCAGCAGATTTCCCTGATGGGCCGTGTCCCAAAGGTTGCCAATCCCTGCACTACAGGATCACACTCATTACTAACAGAGCAGCAGTAATAATAAATAATAATAATGATATTAAGTGCTGCAATGTTTGAGCCACAAGCTAATTCAATCCTAGGATGACCTATTTCCAGTAGAGATAGAGAAGTGTAATTACCATTATACAAGGCATTGGTGAGACCCTGTCTGGAATAGTGTGCACAGTTGTGGTCTCCCATGTTTAACAAAAATGTATTCAAACTGGAACAGGTGCAGAGGAGGGCTAGGAGGATGATCAGAGGAATGGAGAACCTACCTTGTGAGAGGAGATTAAGGAGCTTGACTTGTTCAGCCTAACAAAATGAAAGTGGAGAGGAGATATGTCTGCTGTTTATAAACACATCAAAGAAATAAACACCAGGGAGGGAGAAGAGTTATTTAAGTGAAGGGCCCATGCTGGCACAAGAACAAATGGCACTCAGTTTAAGTCTGAAATTAGATACAGGTTTCTAACTATCAGAGGAGTGAAGTTCAGGAACAGCCTTCCAATTGGAGTAGGGGGGCAAAAAATCTAACTTGTTTCAAGACTGGAATTGATAAGCTTTTGGAAAAGATGGTCTGATGAGGATGTTCTTTAAAAGGATTTGCACTTTATGAAACAGCCTTCACCTTAGTATCTCAACAAGATTTAAAAGTAATGAATAAAGCTGTACAGCCTCCCATGTGATGTATTTTAACCCCTGGCTTAGAGATAATAAAACAAAGGCATGGAAAAGATAAATGACTTGTTCATGGTCACATACTTCACTGGTGGGAACTGAACACAAAAGCCATGACTCCAAGATCTCAGCTCTAATAGTACTTCTCACTTTCACTATGCCTGTACTACAGACTATGGGTGTGATTGCCCTGTTTGAGTACACATGCTCACAGTAGCGGGCACAAGTATAAATAGTAGTGTAGTCACAATAACATGGGCAGCAGAAACTGAGACACAGCTGAGCCATGCCAAATACGTACCGACCAGTGTCAGGTTTTATTCTTGCCATGGCTCAGTTACCTGTGCTACCTCCACTTCCGCTATCTATAAAACTATAGCCACACTACTACTTATACTCCTGTTAGTTCTCATTGAACTTCCACAAGTATGTATACACGAGCAGGAGAATCCACCCCGGCGCGTAGAGTAGGCATGGCCTTTGATTCCAGGCTAGTGGACTTCTGCCATCTCAAATTATGTCACTCTAAGAAAGCAGCACTAGGTTCAGAAAACCACATACAGAGTTAGAACTTCAGTCTAGGGACTAGAGCAGGGGAATCGGACTGAGGATAGGAGGACTGTGAGGGAGATCTGCAAAGGCACAAATGGCCCTGGGAGTTAGGAACCTTTGCAGATCTCCCCTTGTTTCCCTAGCTCTGCTTCTAACTTCACGTCTACACTGTGGGGGACTATAGCAACATCGCTACAGCACTGTAGCTATGCTGGCATAACCCTGGCACTGCAGACACACTAAACTGACATAAGGGATGGGGAGTTCCGTCGCTGTAAGACGTCAGCTCCCTGAGCAAGGGTAGCTAGGTTGATGGCAGCATTCGTCCATTGACCAAACTGTGTGTACACCAGGAATCAGGTTGACATGACTACCTCACTTGGGGTATGGATGTGAGCCCCATAGCTATGCCAACCTACGTTTTTAAGTGTAGACAAGGCCTTGCGGTGTAACCTTGATCAAGTGGGTTTTTCAAAAGCTCCTAAGTGACTTGAGAATGTAATTTTCATGGACTTGCAATGTGACTTGTGCTCCTAGGTCACTTAGATGTTTTCGGCAATCACACCCATAATTCTGTGCCACAGTTTCCCCATCTGCAAACTTTGGGCAATTCCTATGCACCTTTGCCAGGCACTTTGAGATCTGTGAATGAAGGACGCCATGTAAGGGTTGAGAGTTGTTGCTATTATTCCAATTATTCACACTTAAATACACAGACAAGTCATACCTGTGTACACAGCGTAGCTGTCTCATCAGTCAAGTCACCATGAGCTATGCATGCACTTCTCCAAACAGCTGAGATAGAAATCACAAACATCTACTCTCATAGTCTTAAATATAGGGCACTTAATAGCATGGCAGAGGGCTAGACAGATGGCTCAGCAGCCTTGTTCCCTCCCTCTCAAGGAAGCAAAAACTCAGCAGAATCTGCTTGATAAAACCAGAAGGTTTCTGTCATGGGAATAAAACAATAATAATTAAATAAAACCTGTCAGCGTCTCCCCCAAGGAAACCACCTAAATAAACTGAGATGGAAGCTGAGAAATTAAAGCCCCACTCTCAGAGGCAAGGCAACCCTCCAGCTACAGGAGGATCACATCAGTAGTCTTAATGAACAAGTGGCTACCAGCATCTCCCTTAGGATTGGGAAATCCACACTTGATGTAATTGCTGGCTGGCAGTTCAGGCATGAAGTGAGCTCTTGGGTAACTGCAGTAATTAGGGAAGCAGCAAAGTACCGGGAAGCAGGCACTGCAGGCACATGTACCGGTCCTGTGCTATTGCAACACCTTCCTGAATGGAACACGTGCAAAACATTTAAGGAACTTAATTCAGCTCCCACAATAAGCGAAAAGCAGAAACACGACTCAGTTTAGAAAACTTCTCTTATACCTTCTGAGATAGGGTGACCAGATATCCCGATTTTATAGGGACAGTCCCGATTTTGGGGTCTTTTTCTTCTATAGGCTCCTGTTAACTCCCACCTCCTGTCCCGATTTTTCACATTTACTGTCTGGTCACCCTATTCTGAGAGCATGAGGAGGAGTAGGAGGAAAGGGAGACTGAGATGAGGACTTGGAATCAAAATGCTGACTGTAATGGAAGCCTGGATTGAGTCTCTCTAAATCAACAGGCTCAAAACTGGCTGAAAATCTCTAATGGCAGAGCACATTATGGCTGTTTGGGGGCCTATGTGAAAAAAGTCAGTGATCCTCAGCTCACTTCCCACTATCACGATTAACTCAATGAGTCAATGAACCAAATTCTCCACAGGCATTGCTTCAAATGGAGCTGTCACTGGTTATGCCTATGGTTCATTTGCCATGCAGAGCTGAGTGTGCAAACTTTGGGGGAACATCTAAGATTTCTGTGTTTGAAATCTTGAGACTAAAGTGTCAGATTAACTTGGTTACCAATAGAAAAAGCAGGGGCAGGTGTTCTTCCAGGGAGGGACTCCATCTTGCAGAACTGTGGGAGCAGAAGGATCTACACTGAGAACTCTCAGAAAAGGGTGTGAAAAGTGGCAGATGAACCTGGCCTTGTGTCCCTGAGAAGAATTGAGCTTTATTCCATTGCAGCCACTGCTTCCCCTAACCCCACACACTATTCCAGCGGGGTGGGTTCTTCACAGCATGGTAACTACCGGAAGTCTAATGAGGACCTGTCTCCATTCACTTTTAATTTAATAATAGCTTCCACCAGCATTGCTAGACAACTCCACTGATCTCTCTGTCTGCAAACACAAACTCCTTGCTCCTGTCTCAGGAACTTCCAATAGCTTCATTTGGCAATATATTCCTCAATATACACACATGCTACAGATTACCATGAAATCATGACACATAAAGCTACATCATTGGTAACATACATTTCCAATGATTATGTCACCTACATAAACTTCTCCTGGGCATGAAGTAACTTTCATTTCCTCTGGCATGAACCTAATGCAAGTTATACCGAGCTAGCAACTTTTACCAGAGAGCCTGAAGAGATACATTTGCTGGAGTCTGAATGTCTGTTGCTAATTGTTCACTAGCTCCCACTATGGCAGGGGTAGGCAACCTATGGTGCACGTGCCAAAGGCGGCACGCGAGCTGATTTTCAGTGGCACTCACACTGCCGGGGTCCCGGCCATCGGTCCGGGGGTCTTTGCATTTTAATTTAATTTTAAATGAAGCTTCTTAACATTTTAAAAAACTTATTTACTTTACATACAACAACAGTTTAGTTTTATATTATAGACTTATAGAAAGAGACCTTCTAAAAATGCTAAAATGTATTACTGGCACTCAAAACCTTAAATCAGAGTGAATAAATGAAGACTTGGCACACCACTTCTGAAAGGCTGCTGACCCCTGTGCTATTGTATGGTATCCAGTAACATATCTCTGGAGACAAGTGCTGACAGAACTGAAACAATAAACCATTATTAAATCCAAATGTACAATTCACGGCCCTATAGGAAGGAACGAGACAACTGAATTACAGTTTAGAATCCAAGAATGGGGGGAAATAAATTAGCTTTTCACATGAAGTCTATAGAAAATAACATTCCGTGTTATTTATATATCTTACACATCAAACACATTATTTATAAATGCAAAGCATGTATCTACTGAAATATTAGAACATCAGTTCCCTCTCCATATGAGACCCACAGCATATTACGGTGAAAACACTTACTGAACTATAGGGGGTTGTGATTAGACCACATAGCAAAGTTTTCCTTTCTAGATAGTTTACTGTGCCTTTGCACTAATACTGCCAAAGCATCTATTTCTCATAGTTACTAACCGTACACCCATACGCTCCCTTAAATTTACTGTAAGGTGCTTTTGTAAATAACTATGTTCCTATAGTCACATCTCCTCAGTGGTTATCCCATCAGCTATTGAGAGTCGAGAGGGGCCAGGTTGACTAGAGAGTAGAAAAACCCCAGCTTCTGCGAAACACGGCATGGTGATTCATGGTAGCAGACTTCCATCTAAATCATCACTGTCTCAGTCTTCCAGTGTAGTGTTATGGCTCTATGCTCCTGGAGGTGCTCTTATCCTGCAAAACACTTCACACCATACTTAAAATCCATCTCTGTGAAGCAGTGTCTTAAGTCTCTTAACGTGGGCTTTAATGGGATAGAAAATACATGCTGACCCGCTTTGATGAATAGGGGCACTTTGTTCAATTGGGGTCTAAAAGAGAAGTTGTAAAATTAAGGCTGCTGTGTTTCACACCAGAGGTGGTTACACTACAGTGGCAGGTGAAATTATCCTGTCTGAAGAGTTTGCAAAGTGCTTTGTGATCCCGTTCAATATATTTTGCTTATTTTTCTGTTTACAAATGGCCTGTGAACAGATTATGATGCTCTCAGATTCATTCAGTATTCAAAACTTCTTGCAAAATAACTTCTGCAAATAATTCTTGGTTTTTAGGTGGAACCAGGTGCAACTTGAGAGTATTCAATATATGAACTGTGAACTGATCTGAGACATAGGCCACAAGGTGTTGTATCTATTCCTTGACTGCATGAGCAGAATGCTTAAAATCAGGTGTCCAGATATAAATCCTATGAATATGAATGCAAAACTCACTATCATCAATATTTGCTTAAATTTCACTTAACATCCCTGCCATGAAATCCATTTCCAGAATATTCACAGGAAATGAACAAATAAAAAGGGTGCCAATTAGGGTGACCAGACAGCAAGTGTGAAAAATCGGGACAGGGGGCGGAGGGGTAACAGGAGCCTATATAAGA
The DNA here is from genome assembly GCA_007922305.1 of Dermatemys mawii. Lineage (NCBI taxonomy): Eukaryota > Metazoa > Chordata > Testudines > Dermatemydidae > Dermatemys > Dermatemys mawii. The sequence continues at coordinate 2,753,631 of ML677397.1, read as the reverse complement.
AAAAGACCCAAAAACCGGGACTGTCCCTATAAAATCAGGACATCTGGTCACCCTAGGGCCAATACAGCCAAAGTGACATAATTTTAACATTCAAGAGGATATTCAGAACTCTTTAATTTCCCCATCACTTCTATTCCCCCAAAATTATTTCTCGATGAAAAGTACGAGAGAAATACAATCACACAGCAAGACTGTTTGACTTTTTATCCCCAGTCCATTATTTTGCAGCCATGTTGTTATGATAATGACAGGGAGCCTCATACATAATCGTCAATTACTAGCAATTACCAATTAGAGACAAAATAAAAAAGCCAGACAAGCATGGAAAGTACCACACACTCCCCTTTCCCACAAAAGTTCAATGCAAACTGAGGAACTAATGGTTTAGCTCAATGGGCCAAATTAATCCGTAGTGTAACACATCTGACTTCAAGGAGTTACATTTGGGATTAATTTATCTATTAATACTTTTGTGGAGGGAGCTCAGATTCTGCTGCTGGGCAGAAACTTTAGGGAAGATTATTTCTGGATCTTTTGTAACAGGCTGAACCAAAACCTTGAATCCAGACATCCCCAGACATTATAGGAGTTTGGATTAAAATATTAGTGGGGTGAGACCACTTTGGGCCAACCCTCCTGGGCAGGGGGCAGTGAAAGTGTATTTATGTCAAGATGCTGCTCCAGGAGACTTCTCTCGGGGCTAGTTGCAGCTCCTTTATCGCTCTATACCACGAGAGCTGCCCCTATGTTGAAGGGCTGTGTGTGGGAAGGCATGTATGTTTCCATTATAGTCCGCTCAAAGACAGGTGGCTGAAAATGTTAGGATATTGCAAGTGCAAGATCAGGGCATGTCTACATGAAGACTTACACTGTGCAGCAAGCCAGGGTGTAAACCCTGACTGCATGTTTACCATGGTTTCCTTTTTAACTCTCCTTCCCTTAAAATGTATTTTAGTCAGTTTCATGATGTTGAAAGGTGTTAGATTCACTTATATTTTCTATCTATCCACATGAATAGTTTCTCCCAGCGCTGCCTCTGCCAATACAGTGGTGGCAAATATAGAGGAAACCAACAAACAATAAACATTTCCAGGAACTTTCTTTAATATGTTTTGATAAAATTGATTCCATTTAATTTAGCTGTTTTGCACCTCTTTTGCACTCACTTCCCAAAAATATCCTAGCACATGAGCTTCCTGCCAGGCATGTTAAAAACAGCAAGTTGTAAGCAAACATTACGGAATTTTTGCAAAAAGTCAGTTTCTAATTAGTAACTGTGAGCACTCTCACTCCCAGGTGGATTCTAAGAATTACACTCATTCAATGAGGGGAAGAAAAATGTGTCATGTGACCTCTGGGTCCAATCAAAACAACTCAGATTGTGAATATGATGCTCTAACAAACTGTTCACCAACAATATACAGATAAGGAAATAGGATTAGGCATAATATGTTTGAGGAAAATCTGCAAACAGATAAAGAGGCAAAATTAACGCAATCATTCATTACGAAGTATTCACCACCCAGTTCTTCCTACCAACACAGCTGGAGTTTGGTTCGAAGGGTTTTCTTCTAAGAGTGAAGTTCAGACTCAGTGGTTGTTTGCAATTGGCCTATGCTATGTACAGAGACTACGTACAAAGGCTGACAGATACGCCAGAGACGACATTTGAGCAGAGGCAAATTAAGGGTTTGTGGGGCCCTGGGCTAGATCAAGTGGGACCCCCTTGTTATCCCTTCCACCTGCAGTTTCACCCACCTGTAGCTCCTGCCAGGGAAATGGGGTCGGGATGCGGGGGCTTCCCCCACCCAGCATTCCAGCTGGGGAGCGGGTTTGGAGTGCAGGGGCTTGCCCTGCTCCAACCGCCTGGCACTCCTGCCAAGGAGTGGAGGAAGCCCCCGCGTCCTGACCCTGCTCCCTGGCAGGAGCATCGGGCAGGCGAAGCGGGTCAGGGCACTCATTTTTCCAGGGTCCCTCAACTTGGCCAGGGCCCCTAGGCACAGGCCCCATTGGGTCAGTGGTTAATCTGCCACTGCATTTGAGTCTGTACCAGAAATTCCCAAATCTCAATGTTTGTACTATGTTAGTCACTAATGTTACTTATGTTCCTTGATAACATAGGCTATCTGTATTAGAGGCAGGGTGATCCAGTGGATAGGGCACCGGAATGCCAGAGAAATGAGTTCTATATTGTTGGCTCTGCCATTGATCTGCTGTGTAACCTTGGTCAAGTCCCTTTGCCTCAGTTTCCTGTAAAATGTGAGAAGTGATTCTTATCTCATTTGTAAGGCATTTTTGGGATGAAAAGTGCTATATAAAGAGCTAGGTATCTTAGGAACTGGATAATTCATTTCAAGAAGGACACTGAATAGCCATGAGCTATTAACTTTTAAATCAAGATTGATATAGGTTGGATATGAACTAGAGATAAGCTTATATTCCCTTAAATCATACCATTTATCCCAATGGGTATAATAATTTTCTCAAATTTTTAATAATTAGAGAGCTTGTAATAATGTCCTTGCATAATATCATTCCATTACATATATACATTTCCTGTATACAACATATTAACTGCACTAATTTGTCAGAACACCATTTCTGTAATCGATAACCATATAACCAAGTTCACATATATAATAACCTGCTCATTATTGTATACAGCAACTTGACATTCCAAATATCCCAATGAACAAGCCTCTACACATATTGCTCATGTAACTCTAAGCCACAGAGAAACAGGTCAAGGAAACTGTTTTTGTTATATACATATTCACACACACACACAAATACCAACTGCATTAAATTAGTTTATACCCGCCCTCATACCCCTGCAGTTGCGTGCATCTCCCACGTTAGCCAAAATCATTTTAAAAGAAAACAGCCATAAGTCTTGAACTAAGCTGGCATAAGCTTAAGTCTTCAATGCTCACTGGAGCATCAGTTACAAACAGCTAATATGAAAAGCACATGGCAGCACAGCACTTACGGGGTTAAATGAACAGCAGAAAGCACAGGCGGTCTTCTGGGGCTATCTTCATCAGGGAAACCTCTAAAGCACAGCATCGGATTCATCCCATCCCTTATGGGAGTAGCAGTGAGGATGGAGGGGAGACACACTATGTACGTGTGTGTATATGGGAAACAGGGGAATGGAGTGGGAGGATTACCAGATCATGGAAAATCCTGCTATATAAAGTGTGAGAAAGAGGCAGGATCTTCTCTGGCTCTTGCCTCTCCCCCCAAAACACCAATATCAAACAGGAGGACAGGCTGTAAGTCTGCAGTCTAACGGACAGTCTATATTAATAACACTGCCCCCTAATCTGTCTGAAACTGCAGTAATTCACAGCGCTGCGGTGTGTCAGCAGGCACAGAAGAGATTCCCAGCAGCAGCTGCTGCAGCAGTAGCAGCAGCCACAGGGACCGGAAGGAAATTCAGAGGTTATAAGGTGGATCCTCAGGCCTGCAGAAGACAAACTGAGGATGCGGGGAGGGGAAAGATTCTATAAATAAATCTCCTGGGTCGAAATTTTCAAAAATGACTAGTGATTTCAGGGTACCCAACCTGAGACACTTTAAGAGTTCTGATTTCTAAAGAGCAGGTGCTCAGCAGTCTCTGAGAAACAGGTCTAGGCATGCATCCGACGAAGTGGGTATTAGCCCACGAAAGCTCATGCTCTGAAAAAATTTCAGTTAGTCTTTAAGGTGCCACAGGACTCTTTGTCAGGTCTAGTAAGGTGTCTCATACTGGGCATGCAAAAATCAGGGCACACAAAATCAATAGTCATTCGAGTCCTCTCCGTATAAGAGGAGTGGAAGCTCCTGACTCCAAGAGCTCCTTTGCTCTAAGAACACTCTTCCAGGGCAGAATTTGTGCTTAGATACACGTGTATATGTGTACACCTTGTGCAGCATATGGACGCCCCCCCCCCCCCCCCATGCATGCTCAGAGACTAGCACAAACTTGGGGACAAATTGTGCTCATTTATTCAGTGGAAAGAACAAGGAGTACTTGTGGCACCCTAGAGACTAACAAAATTATCTGAGCACAAGCTTTCATGGGCTACAGCCCACTTCAGTGGAGTTACTCCAGATTTGCACTGTATATGTGAAGGCAGAATTTAAGACTTAGATTTATTTAATCTTTTTTATGCACTCACACAGTAACTATATTGTTACCCCTTTTGACCTGAGCAGGTAGCCGATATTCAGGATCTTGTGGGTTGTTAGGAGGAGAAACGGATAGAGTCAGGTGTTTCTTCCATGCAATCCTGCTTATTTATCAGGAATGTGCCAAATCCTGTTTCCCCAAACACAACAGGAATCAAAATCCAGTGACAGTTTCTTTGCTTAATTATCCAAGCCTCTTTCCAGCCAGTACTCTACGCAAAAAGCTCTCTCTCAAGGTAATGCTACAAACGTTTTCATTGCTGACTGTGGCTGCTCAGACACAGAGACAGATCCAATAAAACAATACCCAGCCTTCCATGTTTGCATTCAGCCCTCAGGAAAAACCCTGCTGTCCCTGTAGCTCAGCTCCTGACCTGCCTTGCTTGTGGCCTCTGTTTTAGACAATGGCTCCTATTATTTCAACCAATGTAGCTTACCTCCACCACAGCAGCTGCAAGGTGCAACTCCCAGCTCAAGCAGATGTACATGCGCTAGCTCATCACTGTAGCATAGACAGTAGCTCAAGTTAGCCACCTGAGTACAGTCCCGTCCAACCTCTGGATACATACTTAGGCTGCTAGCCACGGCTGCTGTGGATTCACTGCTAGCTTTAGCATGCTAACTTGAGAAGACTTAGCACATTTACATCTATCCAACCTGGGAATTACACCTCCCAGCTGCTGGGTAGATGTAACCTTATTCAAAAGGAGCTTAACTGCTTCTTATATTCATCTGAATGTACGGAGACCAGATGTCCCGATTTTATAGGGACAGTCCCGGTATTTGGGGCTTTTTCTTATTTAGCCTCCTATTACCCACCACTACCTGTCCCAATATTTCACACTTGCTATCTGGTCACCTTATCTGAATATAGGGGGTTTTACTACACCCACCAGTTTCAAAAAGTATCACCCAACCCCCAGCCTAGCAATATATTACACAAAGACAAGTACACACACTCCCACCCTGAGTTCAGTTTCAAAATGGCTTCCTAAATGACCCATTCAAATCCTGCAGTCTCACATGTGACCAGCACCATCGTCCACAAACACAGATCTATGCAGCAAATGCAGGATTTGCACATGCAGTTCAGGTGACTATGCCTGCATGCAGCTGAGTGCATCAACTCCCATTGGCTTTTATGAGCATGAGTCCACACCGCACTTTGCAACCTTAAGCACTATCCAGCCATGCAGAAGATCAGATCTCCCATCACGTAGAGATGCTGCCACGAATACCTTGTCACATATGCATCTACATACACATACTACATGCACACATGCATACAACTATCTGCAAACATTTCTGCATAGCATGGAATTATTTCTAGCTGCCGCTAATTGTTTCTGTAAATCTCTGCAGATAACCCCTCCCATCCATCTGTACTGACAAACACCAACGCTGATGCATGCCTGTGCAGACTTGTATGTGTGCAAACAGACTGCCTTCCCACTAGCTTTTGGCAGGCACACTAGAAGACATTTAGTGTCCTCCTACCCCAAACACACGGTCTTTGGAAATGAAACTGCAGGGAGGAGCTCTCCAGAGATTGAAACCAGCACAGCAGCAAACACGCAGTTCAAGCAGGGACAGAGCAAGGATACTGATGATGTCATCGGAGTCCCACAGTGCCAATCCCAACCTTTCATAAATCATGAGACTGGCTTAAAAATCATGAGGTTTAAAAAATAATAAATGAAGGGTTCTTTTCGTCTTCTGGTGTTGGAGTCTTTGCAGTTTTCAGGCTTTTCCCTGCAGTCATGAAGGCTAGACACGTTAAAAAAACAACCCGCAAGATTCTCTGGTACAACACAATTCCAACAATTGAGGGCTTTGAGTAAACACCCAAAAGGGCATGATGAAACTGCCAGCGCTGCCAATATTGCTACCACTTTGCAGTTTTCACTCTGCAAATTCTCTCCCTTGTGCTGACTGCCTGTTTGTTCCAACTCTCTCCCATTCCCTGCCTTTTGTTGGCTTTATATCTAGTTAATCCCTTCCTAATATAAACTTACTGAAATTATTTAAACAGGGTAAAAACAAACAAAACAAAAATCCCAAAACTAAAAATATTTGCATCCCTTGTATTGTTCCATCTTCTTGTATCTTCCACCCCTTTCTCTTTAGACTGTAAGCTCTTCAGGGCAGGAATTGTTTCTTATTCTATGTTTGTAGAGGACCTAACACAATGGGCCCCTATTCTAAATCAGCCTCTAGGCACTACCATAATAAACAGAAAAAATGAACGAAACAGAACTGCAATCACTACCTGAATCCCTGTCAAGATGACTTGGGAAGCTATATAACAACAAAGGTAAGTTTTCTGCTCCCTCGCTCCTTCAACAGAGCTCACATTCCTATTCTTCCTTTTCCTTCATCTCACCTCCTTGCATGCCCTGTTTTCATGGTGAACCTGGGAATTGTAGCTCCTGGACCCAGGCTACAGGCACTATCAAGGAACAAACCTACAAAACACAAACTGGTGTAGCTATCTACACCTAACTAGATATAATCAGAAGCATTGAAAACGAGGTCACTTGTCTTTAAGCCAGCACTACATGTGTATATGGCTAAGCTAAGAGATTCGATGCAAAGCCCTGATCCTAAGTAAGTGCCAATCCAAGGACAATGAGAAATATTGATGAACCTGAGCTGAGAACCTGAGATGTTCAGAAGAACTAGTGCATTACGCCAAACATGCTACTGCAAGATAAGAGGCCACTGGGAAATTCAGTACATTTTGGTGGCTGTAATGACAAAATTTGGGTGCAGAGATGAACTGAAGCTCACCCTGTGAAATGCAGGAACTGTCACTGATCTCAACAGCAGAGGTGCAAATGAATAATACTGGACCACTCCCTGGGAAATACTCCACTATACGTCATTTTCAACTCAAGAGTTCTTCAAGATAAGATGAACAACCAGAATGCACAGAGAGGTGCTTTCATAAGACGGATCAACTCCAGGCCTTCACTTCCCAGCATCCAGATCATCCTCAGATTTGTGCCTCACAACCCCTGTTAGTGCAACAATTGACAATCCTCCTCTGTGCACTCGCTGCATTGCAGCCAGCCTCACAAAACTTTCCCAGTAACTGTTTATGTCACTGGTGAAGTTGACTCACTTCTCCGCCCTCCTAGACCTCAGAGGAACAGATTATTTTTGCTGAAATAATACATATACCTGTAGTAAAACCTTCTGATAGTTCTTCAGAAGTTTTCTCAACTGCATTTCTTTTCCAGGGCCTCTGAAAGATTTTGCTTAAGATGAAAGTCAGAGGGCCAGATCCAGAAATCCTTACACCTAGGTGAAACTTCCATCAACTTGAATGGCCGAGTAAAAATAAAAATTAAAAAACTTGAGCACAGACCTCCAGGATTTGATCCATGCATTTTAAAAATAGAATTTATTCCTGACCTGTTGTCATAAACAAGACTCAAAAAGGAGTTCAGTGATTATTGTTACACCTATAACATTAATCAATTTTAAAAATCTATTTTTTTTTTCACTACTTAGCAGAGCTTGGTTGACATTTGAGTGAAAATTGACTCAAGTTTTCACACAAACTTTGTGCTACTTTTTGACCAGCTCCATCTACCTGCCTGTCTATCTGTTTAGGTTATTATGTCATGCCCATCACTCTCATATCTGTGTTCTGTTATTTACACAGCTTGTTAATTTTCTGACCTTCGCTCAGCTTATAACACAGAAATGATCTCTGTAATTAGACATCACTGCTCTGTTTGGCTTTCTAGTAATTCAGAGGGTGTGTGTAGTTTTCTTCTCCCCTAAAAGTAATGTTTTACATTTTAAAAGGCAATGTTTCTCTGTATATTTTGTTTACAACCCTATTGTAAAATATTTGTCATAGGAAAAGCTTAATTATGGTGGTAAATGACTTGGCAGCATCTCTTTAAATGGCTCATTGACACTGAATGGAGAGGAAGTCACACGATGACAATGTTGGATCCCAAAGCTCTCTACAACCATACTATAACATCATGAGGTAGAACTATGGGCTGAGAGGGGACATTTTGACTATGGGCGTGTCTACACTACAAGCATAACAGCAATGCTGCAAGTATGCCACTGTCAACACTTGCTACAGTGACAGAAGGGATTTTCTGTCACTGCAGTAAATCAAGAGGCAGTAACTAGGCTGATGGAAGATTTCTTCCGTTGACCTAGCCATGTCTATGCCGGGGCTTAGGTTGATTTAACTGCATCTCTCCAAGATGCAAATGACATAGCTAAGCTACACAGGTAAGCCGACCTAAGTATTAGCTGTATACCAGGCCTGAGACACTGAGGAAAACCCCAACTCTCGTGGAAAGCGTCTTATGAGATATCTTTAATGTCTACACAGAGCAAAAAGGACCCATGTACTAAATTGTCATCTGAAAGACCCTTACTCAGTCAGCTGTGAATGTGCTCACTTCAAGTTAGTAATTAATCTGCCTTTCAGTTCCAGAAATCCACATTCAAATTTCATCTTAGATTACAAGTGAAAATAGCGTGACAAGTCCCAGCGTAGTTTCAATTATGGGCATATTGCAGAATCATTGCATCATTTTTGGAACACACTTAACAATATCTTCCCAAGAAAGGCCTCAGAGATGGAACAGTAGGGAGTGCTGAAGATCAGGTCTGAGTTACATTAGCAGAGATATGAGTGGGCTCAGCTTTGGAAGGTTGCTGCCAATCAGGATGGAAGTAGATTGGCAGGGATGTGTGTGAGGCGACCACAAAGAGGATGAAAAAGAACACCCTATTCCCATAAATTTTCCAGCCCAGTTTCCCAGCCCCAAGACACTGTGATGAGCTTCTTAAATTCTAGATGTTTCCTTAAACTGAATCTTTTAGTATTTCATCTTCATTTATGCAGGGTCAGGACAGGGACTTCTGCTATCATGGCTTCCTCTTTCATCATATTTGACACACCTTAGAAAAAGTGTTCTCAAACTGGGAGTCGAGACCTCTCGGGGTGACGAAGTTATGTGGGGGGTCATGAGCTGTCAGCCTCCACCCCAAACCCCGCTTTGCCTCCAGTATTTATAATAGTGTTAACTATATTAAAACGTGTTTTGAATTTATAAGGGGGGGGGTCACACTCAGAGGCTTGCTGTGTGAAGGGGATCACCAGTACAAAAGTTTGAGAACCACTGCCCGAGAACAAACTAGTAAGTGTTGTGAACACAACCATGTGTGTGATATGAACACACGTATAAATGGGGCTTGCTAAGACTCCACTCTCGTAAGCTTAAGATGTCTTAGTCCCTCCCTTCTTGGAGGTTTCCAAGGAAACCTCATAAGTTATGTCTATAGGTGATGAGGGAAATATTCCTAAGGTATAGACGAAACAGCTCCATGGAAACAAGCCCTGAGTGTCAGAAGAGGCGGAGGAGAGGGATTTGTGTGGGAAGAAACTGAGATAATTATCTCGATATATGAAATTAGTGTCATGCAAACCAGGCTGGTTGTCAATCAAATCATCAAGCCATTATTTCAGCAAGGGCGTTGTGAGACCCAGTGGCACAAGTGTTCTGAGCGCCAGAGTTAAATTGTTGCTAATGATTCAAACTCCCACAGGCACACCGGTAATATTCAGGAATCTGCCTATATGCGTACTTCTTATGTAGCATGCTGCCATAGAATCTAGGCACCAGTTCAATGCAACCTAGTGTCAAAATTAGTCATGGGCAAAGCCACAAACATTAGGAGACATACCCAAAAATCTATGTGTATCTGCAGACTATGAACTTGGTTCCGCAAACCTGGGCTGGAAATCCCCCAGGAACAAGCTCTCTGGAGAATTTTCTGGTAGACTATTTACACTGGGTTAGAAATTCTGTGAGAACGGCCTTTTTTATAGTATATTAGCACTTCCTCTTCTGGAAGTGCAGGCAAGAAGTGCAGACCATGATGCAAACATTAAAAATAAAGGTGGGGGGACAATGTTAAAGAAAATTTTCTGAAGTCAGGTTTAGTTTGAGGTCTGGGTGAAACTTTAGGAGTGGGGACTTTTTTGACCTTGGTCAAGTCACTTAATCTCTTTTGACATCATTAGCTGGAGCAACACCACTGACTTAAATAGAGCTTTCCCATATGTAAAATAGGATTGTTAGCCCCCCCGCCCCACCTCCAGGGCAATTCATTAATGTTTGTAAGAGACACTGAGTCAGACATTTGGAGGTGCAGAATAGTACTATGAACAGTGATAATTTCCACTCAATATCTGTATGGAAAAACAACCATCTTCTCCATTTTGCTTCTTTATCACCAATTTGAAAAGGTGCCTATTTTCCTAGTGTCAAGAAAGCACACAGACAGTTCTAGTTCAGGGCTCTCTCAGTTGCTCACGTATTCTATGTGCTTCCCCACTTCTCAGCTGGAGAGAGGTTTGGGTTCCTCTGTGGTTTTGGAGAGATCCATTCAGCCAGCGTTAATCCTGAGCCTAGGAAATGACCATCACCAATCAACCACCTAGTGCAGCTCAAGGCCACACAGAGTGCACACAGGGAATTCCATGCATCTGCCTGTAAATTTTATTTGGTTCCTCTGAGAAGTTGTTTTCTCCCGAGGGAAATTATTCTCATTAATTACACCTCCCCTTCCTGCCATCCAATCCCCGTAAATTCTGCCATGTCATGCTCCTGCAGCCATCCTGTTACACACCACCAATGGAACAAATCTCCTGCTGCAACAAATCTCACTGCAAAACTCCCCGCTTCTTGGTTCAATCCTATCCCCGCAGTTCATCCTTCCTTGAGCAACGCTCTTGTTTTCTAAACCATCCTCCTCTTTCTACTTGCCTCTCCTGCACCTACAGCCCATGACTCATCTCTCAGGGGAGGCCCCTTTTCCTCCTATATTTCCCCCACTTCCTCCATTGCTTGGTCCCTCTGCCTCCCCTTCCTTAATTAGCTCTACATGGGCCTGTGGCTCTTTTCTTATGGCCCCTTCTTCTACAAGGGGCTTGTTCCTGCAATTCTCTATTTAGCCCATCCCCATCTCCTGCAGTTTTCTCCCTTTCTTACAAACCCTTGGACATGTTGTATGCACCTTTGTTCTAACTGAAAGCAGAAATCTAACACCACGAAACCCTTCACTCTATTCAGAGAGCAGAGGAGGAGCTGCTTTCTAATAAAATGTATGCTTTGAATTCCCAGGACTTAAAATCAAACTTAGGAGCAGACAGGGGACAAGAACCACACAAATTCAGCCATGGATTTTTAGTTCACTGGAACGGAACTGTTACATTAGAACTAAAACCCACCCAAGTCCATCTGCTTTGGGGTTTTGCTATGAACCCAAATTTGTCTTAATTTTGCTGGATTTTTTTAAACAAACTATTTGGCGGAGGGGGAGAAACCAGGCTGGAATTTGGGGCAAATGCTAGGGATTGATTTTGGGTAGAAACCAGCCTTCATTTTCATTCAAACACCCAAATTAGGGGGTGAGGTGGGGTTATCAAACACATATGAACCAAAGAGACAAAAACATTTGCCACATGACACTATACATGAAACTGCCAAGTTGTGCTCAAATGTAATAGTCCCCTCTCCACCTGTAATAACCCTCTTCCTATAGCAGAGGAAAAAATTCTGCATTGCCTTGGACTGACACTCACGTATACAAATGGACAGGAGAGAGATATTAATGGTTTACAGCAGAAACTGGGATACAATCTCATTGCTCTCTTGCTGTTGTGCTTCTCTGTTCACTGTTATTTACGGAGAAGTTAAAGGAATATTTTTCACGTCTCTCATTAGTTGTGAGCGTCTTTTATATCCATTTCCTGACAGACCTGGGTTTTTCTTTCAAGCGTAAGCATAATTTCTGGGCAATTTGTTTAAGCTGAAGTCTAATGTTGGAGAAACAGGAAAAGTGGAGCTGTGATCTGTTAACCCTGTGGTGGGTGTTTTGTCTCTCTTTCTAACTGGCAGCGTTTTAAAGACAGGAAAAGAATCATCATTTGAAACCTGGACTCATTGCACACAGGGGCATGAGGAGTAAGGTCAAGCTGACTAACCCTAACACAACTATTTTGGCATGGTCTTATTAGTGCCAGCCATTTCATCCACAAAGGTGTTTGGGTCAGTAAGGTTGAGCATCTTCGAAGGGAGGCGGTTCTTTCCCTGGTTTATTCCCCTTCTGTCACAGAGTAGGAGATACATAAATGAAGGAAAAAGACTGGTGATCAAATAGGACATAATTTCAGTTCTAAGCTGAGCCAGCACTTTGGCCACAAATATGTTGGGGGATAATTATTACATTTATTAACAGCAAACTGTGGATCACATAGGAATTTTCTCACCTAGTCTTTGTGAAAAACTTTGCTTAAAAACCAATTCAGCAGAGGACATCATCAGACAGTTTCCACTGCAGAGGAAAGGGATGGATGGATAGATCCAATATGTGAGGCCACAGCCTGTGTTTTTTAATTTCCAGAGGGACAACATGTCTCCTTGAGAGTGGCACTTATCTTTTGTTGTTCATGAAGTCTTTTATTAACATGCACACAGCAAGATCTAGGTAACGGTTCCTCCAGTGCTAGCAGTCATAGTATACGTAGCATTTGCCTCTGCAAAGAGTGACTGTAATACAGCCAGGAGGTGGTAATGGATAACAAGGTGTGTGCATCGCTTTCAAATTCCAGGCTACATCCCCATCTCTAGTCCCTATTTTAATTCTATTCACTATTTTAATTAGTGAATAGTGTTTTATATGGAACCTGCTGAGCAATGCTTTGTATAATGACAAGAAACAGAAGCATTGCTGATAGCTTTAAATGCATTCAGGACTCCCTGAAGGCCATTACTAGGGAAAATAAGCCTATTTCTCACAGAAAGAGCAGTCGCTTTGGATATGTCTACACTATGATAAAAAACATGCAACATGGAGTTGGAGAGTCTGAATCAGCTGAGACCTTCCCCGCCACAGGGGTCTCAGAGCCCAGGCTACAGTCTGAACGGCTACAGTGAAATTTTATACCCTTACAGCCTGAGCGCAAGAAGCGTGAGTCAGCTGACGCAGACCAACCATATCTTTGCTGCATAACTTTTACTGCAGTGTAGACACACCCTTCGTGACAGAAAAATTAAAGCAGGGTGAGGTTACCATTTGAATAGTGCGCATACATATCTATCTGTATAGCAGTAGGGCATATACATCTATAGCTCAGGTATATGTGCATTCTCTAGGCACAGAATGGATGAATGTGTATAATAAGCGCATGTACGTTTACGTAAATATATGTGTAAGTAAATATGCACGAGTGAATGTTTCCCTCATGGATGTTAGTGGTGAGTGATATTATTGCCTGTTAATACTAAACCATCAATGGTGTAAATATAATTTTATATGAGTTTGTCTGAATTTTCCCTAAAAATATTAACATTCGAGCAAATATCTTCAAATATCTTGCATTAAACACGATTAATACATCTCCCCAGCCCTGCCATAAACATGTTATTTTGTGTGTGAATGAACGTACTTGTATGTGCAAATATATGTGGGTTTGTAAGATAAAGATAATGTATTTATATCTTTTATAAATATTCATATGTATATATAGTCTATTCCACACACATGTGGGTCACTATAAGAATTTGTACAGTGTACCTGACTGAATGCATAAAGAGATTTTTCGGTGTGTGTTTTGTTAAGTGTATACATGCTATGTGGACATACCACTATACAGAAATGTAGTGTAACATTGAAATCTTTACCAGTGCCTTTCAAGTTACTAATGTCACCACTGTATGCTCAGCACTCCCCACATATAGAGAATCCCATATCTACCTGCAAAGGCAAAATTATAAAGACTTTAATGGCAAGCACTGTAGAGTCTGAGAGTCTGTCTAATTTGAAAGTCTATTTAATTTCAGTGCATTTGGTAAGAGCCTACCACTGCAACTGAAGTCAGTTGGGTTATGGATGCTCAGCAGCTCTGAAAATCAAGCCCTTTGTGCCCCTAAATGAAAAGCAATTAAGATGCCTTTGGGGGTAAAATGCAGGTGAACTGAGGGAAACATACCAGACATGCACAAAACACAAACACATTTGCACTGAAGTCAAAGCATCCTGGATATCGAAATAAATGGGCACTTATTGCAGTGGATTATCTGAAATTTGCATTCTGATGCTGCTTCAAAGCAGAAACAAATCACCACCATAACAGCTATTGACCAGAACAGACTGGGAAAGGGTACAAAGGGCAGAAACCATTGGTGGGATCGCTGTGGAGTTTTGCCATTTGTAATCTTTAAGCTTTAGTTTGTGCTGCGGCTCCAAACCTCCACCCAGTATATTAATAGGCTTGGTGGTTTAAATTTTGCTGATCCTTGAGAAATTTACATAAGACTCTGAATATGTAGCATATATACAGCTACCAGACACACATTATATAGATACATATAAAAACATATATACACGTACACCCAAACACACAAGGATGTAATATATCCATGGGATCTAACCAGCAGATCAAATTCAATGATGAATCTTGGTCACATGCCACCTGAAACACATTGCACAGACGCTAAGATGACCACCCTTGTGTTTTATAATTGTTTACCTGAGTCACTTGGTGGAATGCGACATTATAAATAGCTAGGGAGGGGTTCGCTTTAACATCTTGGTGTCATATCCTGAATATGGAATGCAGAAGCATTAGCTCCATGAAGAGGCAAGTTAGAAATACAAGCAGTGAGACACTGTCTGCTGATTTGCAGTAATTTAACCAAATAGTAGATCAATATACAGTAACAGGAGAAAATGGTTAATATAAAAAAAGCTCACCTAGAGCTGCATTGCAGAGAGATTAATTGTTATGGCTGAAGAGAATTATTGTGCCAGTTTGTGAGTTTTTGTAAACAACTATATTTAAAATGCCTGAATTATGTACTTGCCAAGTCACTTCGAGTACATTAATTTCTATCTGTGGCTGGGCTATTAATTTGCAGCTTATTACTTTTATGGGCCTCCCTTTAAATAGACTTCTCTTCTTTTGTTATAATGGGATCTTTCCTTAACCAAAAAGGCTGTCTCTGTCACAGGGGTGTGTGTCTTAAGCATCATTACTGTATGGGAATGCCACAGTGAAACAGGAATACTCTTGTTGAATGAAATCCCTGAGGGTATGTCTAGACTAGCAAGTTTCTGCACCACAAGTTATATCATTTTTATTAAAATGCTGGAATTAAACCACTGGGTCAACACTGTGCTCCTTGTGACACTGGAGCTCATCCACATTAGCAACCCTTGCAATGGCAAAGACATCAGTGCATTGTGGTAGCTATCCCACTGTGCAACTCGCTACATGGTTCTTTGGGAAGGGTTTGCAATGCCTCATGGGGCAGGCACAGCATCACATGATGCAGGTTTCCCAATCCCATTGCTCCATGGGCATCCAACATTGCCAGCTGTTTTTCAGTTGAAAGGGGGAGAAGAGCATGTGACAGAGAGGGTGTGTGTATAGAGGGCAGGGAGAGAAACAGTGAGTTTGCGGGGACAGAGAGTATGTCAGCATACTGTCTTGTAAGTTTAGACAGCAGCAGGAAGCAACCAGCCCTGAGGCAGGGGAAAACCACTACATCAGCCCCCGCCTCCCTCTCTGGGCTCTCTGCACAGCTCTCTCTCTCACACACACACCTGCCTCTGTGTTCAACAGCACGACCATTCCACATTAATGGTTTGTTTTGTATCCCGAAGCAGATCAGCACAGCACGCAAAGGCTGTCAGAAACAGTGCTTTGAAAAGGGAGGGGTGCATGTCTCCAGGACAGCCAAGTTCAAAACAATGAGAGCGGTCGCTTGAGGCATTATGGGACAGATCCAGAAGCCAACTACAGTGCCGAAAGCAATCAAGTGCCTACACTGGCAATAGAACGCTGGAGCCTCTGCGCAAATAACCTTATGACTCTCGTCGAATTTGTTTTTTTGAAGCACTGGAACTGAGGAGCTTCTGTGCACAAAGTGGCACGGCAATGTGTACACGTCTGCAGTTTGAGTGCAAAAAGCTGCTTTACTGTGCAGAAGCTTGCCTGTGTAGACAAACCCTACAAGAAAAGGATATTTTGGGGAATTCTGCAAAAGGTCAGAGTATGCTGAAGAAACTGTCAAAACATAATCATGATTAACAAGTTATAGAAGATCTGTACCAGAAAACACAGACGGCAGACGGACAGTCAAGACTACATGAACATATTTAACACATTTGATGGCATTTTGGAAGCAGCACATTTGGGTTTGAATAGACCAGGCTTTACTCAGAGCACTAATAAACTTGACATAGAAACTTTTACCACATATCTTTTCACTTTTAAACACCTGCAGCATTTATCTTTGAGCATGCTCATAGTAAAACTATTAACATGGATTTGCTAGGTTGCTGTGATTAGACATCTTCCCCTCTCCTGCTTAGACCTGGATGCCCCAGGAGGAGCTAAACAGAGAAAAAGTAACACATGGGATAGGAAAATAGATCTGAAAGAATAGGCTTCTTGGAAAGCCTTTTCTGTTCCTGGATAAGCAGCTCATGAAGATGATGGAGTAAGGTGTCCTCTAGAGTTCTTGGTGACATGATCCAAACCAGCTCTTCACATTGCTGCAAAAGAAACAAACCAACTACACCTCCTCACAAGCTCTGAAGAGCTTTGAGTCTGAGATTTTTTATTCAAACCCTCAAAGCAACCCCCAGGCTCTGGGTGTCCCCAGATCTCTGACTGCTATAAGCTGGGAGTGGACGACAGGGGATGGATCACTTGATCAGTTGCCCTGCTCTGTTCACTCCCTCTGAACCATCTGGCACAGGCTAATACAGGAAGACAGGACACTGGGCTACACGGACCATTGATCTGACCCCATATGACCATTCTTATATAGGGGACTAGGATGCCCAATTCCCATTAATTTTTTATGACGTTTGGGGGGTGCATCCCCTTAAGGCAGCTTTGCAAATCTCAGGCTGAGTGTCTTACTTACCAGAATCATCCCCAGTTGAACATATGTGGATGGACAAAATAGTGTGTGATATATTTAGACTACAACATGAGATTCTGTAACATACTTAAGGAACAAGGGAAATTTATATTGCCTAGGCTCTAAAATCCAAAAGCACACTCCACAGTCATTCGACACCGGCTAAGCCTGTAGTTGAACCTTTCCTGACTGCTGTCCAGGCTCCCTGTGTAGGGTTTCATGAGCCAGGGCATTAAAGGGTAAGCAGGGTCACCAAGAATCACTATGGGCATTTCCACTTCCCCCACGGGGATCCTCTGGTCTGGGAAAAAAGTCCCGGCTTGCAGCTTCATGAACTGGCCGGTGTTGCGGAAGATGCGTGCATCATGCACCTTTCCAGACCAGCCAGCGTTAATGTCAGTAAAACGCCCACGGTGATCCACAAGCGCCTGGAGAACCATGGAGAAGTACCCCTTTCGGTTAACGTACTCATCAGCTAGGTGGGCAGGCGCCAGAATAGGTATATGGGTCCCATCTATCGCCCCTCCACAGTTAGGGAAACCCATTTCTTCAAAGCCAGCCACGATGTCATGCACGTTATCCAGAGTCACGATTTTTCGTAGCAGGATGTGATTAATGGCCCTGCACACTTGCATCAGCACAACTCCAATGGTCGACTTTCCAACCCCGAACTGGTTGGCCACCGATCGGTAGCTGTCTCGTGTAGCCAGCTTCCAGATCGCGATAGCCACCCGCTTCTCCACCGGGAGGGCAGCTCTCAGTCTGGTGTCCTTGCGCTGCAGGGCGGGGGTGAGTTCAGCACACAGTCCCATGAAAGTGGCTTTTCTCATTCGAAAGTTTTGCAGCCACTGCTCGTCATCCCAGACTTGCATGACGATGCGATCCCACCACTCAGTGCTCATTTCCCGTGCCCAGAAGTGGGGTTCAACGGCCGTGAGCATGTCCGTTAATGAGACAAGAAGCTTCGTGTCAAACGCATTCACCGCTTCGATCTCGTCTTCAGACTCATCACTGTCATCCTGCATGTCAAGGATTAACTCCACTGCACACAGAGATGTGCTGGCGACAGTCATCAGCATGTTCCTCAGTAGTTCTGGATTCATTGCAGCACACGACAATGGAAGACGGAGTACGCCTTGCTGAAACCCTTGAAAGATGGCGCCGGAGGTGGAAGGAAACACAGGGATTGCTGGGATATGCCAAAAAGCATCATGGGTAGTTGAAACAGGATACAGAATGCCCTGCAAGTGACGCTCCCCCACCACAAGGCATTGCGCCAGATCAGGAAGAGGTGTACTGTGGGATACATGCCCTAATGCACTGCTCTTAATGCCGTATTAAGTGCCACAAATGTGGCCATGCTATAACGCTGGAGCATCTCAGTGTGGACATACAATAGCGCTATTCATATTACTGTATAAGGGGACCGCTATAACCAATAGCGCTATAATCTTGTAAGTGTAACCATACCCATAGTGAGAGACAATAGAGCTTACAGTCTGAACAGATAAGGCAGGAGAAAAGACGCATTATTTCCTGGTTACAGAGGTAACCAAGGCAGACAAAAAACATTAGGGTAAAATTATCAAAAGTGTGTAAGTGATTTAGGGATCTAAGTTTCATTTTCAGAAGTGACTTATTCACTTAGTATAGACTCATTGAAAGGTGATAGGACTTAGACTCCTCAGTGACTTAGGATCTTTTAAAAATTGCACCCTAAGTGACTTGCCTAAGGTCACAAAAGGAGTCTTTGGCAGAGCCAGCACTAGAACTAGATCACACTATCTAGCATTCCTCCTCTCTAAAGCAAAGGATGCTCAAGTGACTTGCACAAGATCATATAGCTGTGTCGATACAGCTGTACCGCTGTAAGCTTGCTAGTGTCAGCATGACCTAAGAGATGAAGAAGACAGTGATTGGGTGGGGAAAGAAAGGGACAGAGAAATGAAATGACTTGCTTAAGATTAGACAGTAGTCAGCATCTGAGCTGGGAACTAATCCATGCTTCACACGTCCCAGTACACTGTCCTAGCCACTGGACCCTGCTGCTGCCTCGCCAAGTTTCCAAGTTAAGTTTGAGATCCTTACATGGAAGATGCTTTAGAAAAAGAAATGTCTTAACTTTCAGTCCAAGTCAGCTATATGATGGGGGACGTCCGACAGATGACAGTACACAGCAGTTTCTCTACCCTAATCATACCAGCAGCTTCTGCACTATATAAGAATGCCAAGGTAGCACAAAATCTTAATATACCCTAGCTACATTTCACTCTAACCTTCCCTCTGTGATGCGGTGTGGAGGTGGGACATGGAGAAATATTAGGCAGTTTGTCTGCTCTACTGCTAAATAATGTAACCTGAAGATTTATTTATTTAACTTACTAGCCTGGATCTTTGTGCTTTCTTTGACAAAGGCCAGGAAGCACAGATGTGCAGAAGAGCAGATCAGAGTAGAGGCTAATGTTCTCTATCGATTGCAGAGGAAGTCTAGAAGTTGAAAGCAAAGCCAAGGGTGTGGGGAATGCTCAAAGAACTGTTTACTCATTTTGGAGCAAATTGCCAAAACTGGCCACCTTTGAGCCCAAGTGGAAACTGTCACATGGGCATTCATAAGGAAATCAGTTATAAAAATCCCCTTGAACTGATGCAGTAGACTGCTACTTCTGCATCCTACTATGAATCCAGATGCTTATAATCATGAGAGGGAAATTACTGGGTGCACCGCAGAGCTAGAAGAATGTCAGAAGTTTGGAAAGAATTCTGAAAAGAGCAAAAAAATGGTAATTAAAGATCTGGAGAGACTGACCAATAAGAATTTACAGATGTACATCTTGACTAGATGGCAACTAAAAGGAGAATGTGATGACTCAGAAGGTGTAAACTGCAAGCAGGGTGAGGAATTGTTTAAGGAGCTCCCCGGGGCAAAGCAGGGAGTAGTGGGATAGAAGTGAGCAGAGAGAGTTTTGTAGAGATCGCTCTGAGCTGCAACATTCTGACTTTGGGATTTGGTTCAGACATCATAAAGATCAGAGTCATTCATCAAATTTGAATCCAGATCCAGGTTGTAATTTTAAGCTTCATGTGTAATCAGGTACAGGAGGATGATTCAGATCAATCTTTAAAAATTTCGTAACAAAGGCATTGGTTGATTCTTAAAGAAAGCTGTGGAAACTGTATTACTTGAATCATGATTTAAGAATAGACTAGTCAAAGCACTGGAGAATAGAACGTAAGGAACAACACTTCACTCTCCGTGACATGAACAAGACTTTATCCACTTCTAATATTCCTGTTTCAGTGCTGTCTTCCACCACGTAGTCTATAGTTGGATAGAAGATGCTATAGACATGCACCAAAAGCAATAGACTGATCCAATGAGCTATGGCTGTTAATAAAATTTAAAACTCTTTCATTACCTGGTTAAGAGATAAGAGAATAGCTGTAACTCTTAAAATAGGTGTTGGACATACTTGTATTGATTAGACTAGCTGTCTCATAAAATCACATAACCATTCACAGCTCCACAGGGTCCCTTAATAGACCTATATAGTCACTGATTGAAAACTTGGTTGTTTTTTTTCATGCATTTCCCCACTCTTCCCTCCATTTAAGTGTTAAACATGGACTGCCTCTGAGTCATAGGTCAGTCAGCTAAACAGGTAATTTAAACATTTAAATGGACTGGAAAATTCACCTGTTGCCATAACCACCTCTAACCCTGAGATTCCTGAACATGGGATACCCTTTTAGCAAGCCTGGGCTTATGATTTGGCAATGGAAAGTGCACAAAACTCAGCAAGTTTGCTGAACAAACCCAAATTAAAGGGACATGATCCATCTTCTAGACATCTCCAAAAAAAGATTTGTACCAGACCTGAGTAGGAAATGGTTTTCTGACCCATGAATATTTTAGAGAAAATTTGATCTTTTTTTTTTAACTCCATCTCAAATTGGTATGGAAAGTCAAAGCTTTGAAAATATTCACAAACTCCAAAAGAAAATGTAAACATTTAAGTTTTTTGATGTATGTGAAACTGTTAGATGTTGATCATTTACAAACCTGGATCTTTGCACAGATGTGCACAGCAGACTAGAGATTAATGTTCTCTATTGATTTTTTTCTATCATGAAGAGGAAAGGCAAAAATAAAACAAAAAACAATTGGCCTTTTTCTTCTTTCTTTCTTTCTTTTTTTGCTGAAAAACAATTTATCAAAAATTTCCCAATCAGCTCTATTTTTCACAAGTCCCTGAGAACTGAACCCAATTAGTTTAACACTGATCTAACAAAAAGTTCCCATATGCTATTACTAAGGATTCCTGTAGCTCTTTCCATCCAATACCCTGGTTTAGAATGGTTAATGAGTTAAACTCCATAACATGCCTGTGATTTAGGTAGGAGTTGTTCCCATTTTACATTTGAGGAAGTCAGAGCAGAGGTCACATAATGGGAAAGTTAGTGATATAACTGAGATCTCAAATATCATCCCTGCCAGTCCTGTGGTTTCAACAATAGGCAGAGCTACCTCACTATCAGTTCCCTACACATACAATTTTAGCGGGGGGTTAAGATGAGCCTTCTGATTTAAAAAAAAACATGTTGCAGTTCATATTTTGTTGGGTACAATCTAGTGATGAATTAACTTGAATACGTATGGGTGGGTGCATTAGTGCACCAAAAACTTTGGACATTTTTTTCCCAAAGCATCTTAACTACTTTATGCTGGGCTGGAAACCTGATGCAAACAGGTCATGAGAGATTTCCTGTCCTTCCTACATTTGATCAGGTCAGGAATGCAATGACGACAGCTTTTCTTACAGCATTTCAGTATTCTGTTTCCATTCTTGGCTGGAACTAGGCTGTGCAGAGGTCTCCATGAAAATTAAATTAATGACAGAAGGAGGGGGGGAAATGATATCCAAACTTTTCTGGGACAGATTCAAAAAAGTTTGAATCAATTTAAGTTTGGAGGAGGGTTTGGGTTGGACCTTATTTCTGGCAAATTAATCTACTCACTGCTAGTAAAAGCCATCAGAATATTCCTGGGATCTTTGAGCTATGTTGCTGCAAATCCAAACACTGCTAGTTCATATGAGCTGTCCATCCCACAACCTCTCCCTGGCAACTCCTTCCCCACTTTGTTTTTTGTCCATATTCAAGGCTGTCCTTTATTCTAAGCTCCCTTAATATGGTCCCTTGAAGAGTTCAAGATCATATGCTGCAGTTATCAGTGGCATATTATCAGGCAATGAGATTATCAAGTCATATTAGACTAAATGTACTTGGAAAAAAACCACTAGCTTTCTGGCAAGATATGTGAGCAAAGTTGCATGGAAGTATAAGATCTGCAAAATGTCAGGGCCAGCTTCCACTGAGCTTCAGAATATGTCTCCTCACTCATTCTGAGGCTTCACAGCCACTATTGCTCCACTAAGGTTCCCCTGAGCTACTCAGCTTCATCTGTCTGTGGTCGTGGTCCTGATCCAAATGCAATGATCCATCTACTCAGATTAGGGTGACCAGATAGCAAGTGTGAAAAATCGGGACAGGGGATGGGGGGTCGGGCTAATAGGAGCTTATATAAGAAAAGACCTAAAAATTGGGACTGTCCCTATAAAATCAGGACATCTGGTCACCCTGAGATGCATCTTGAAGTGGCACATAGCACCATTCACTCTAGCAGTTAGTCTCTGTCGCTCCACCCATGCATTCTGTGTCATCTCCCCTAAGGCACTTGAGATGTTTAGTGATTCATTTTCAAGATTTTTGAAAGAAATTTGACTGAGCAAAGGAGCGGCTCTGATCATGCACCTGTGTCTCTAATTTAAGAGAATACCATTACCGCTTTTTAGCCCAAGCAGTTAGCCAATGAGGAAGGGGGTGTCCTAGTGGGTTGTTTCTTATAGGAGGAGAAACTGATTGATGTAATCCTGTTTATTTACAAAGAGTATGCCAAGTTCCGTTTCCCTGAACACAGGAGGACTCAAATAACAGGAGATAGCTTCTTCGCTCGCCATTCCAAGCCTCTTGCTGGCTGTACTTTATCCAAAAGCTCTGTTCACTTTTTTCCCTAGTGTCATGCTACCAGGGCTTCTCTGGTTGTGTCTGTGGCTTCTTTGCTCCTTCTCTGTGTTTCTGCTGCTTCTCTTTCACATGCAGCTCCACCAATCAATGCTCCAGCCCCTGTGCTTGCTACATCAGACAAAGGAAAACCCCTTGGGCCACACAGTTGGGCTTCTACTCAAAGCTTGCCATGTGTTCATGTTTTGGGTGACGGTTTCTGTTATTTGCTTCTGTAAAGGAGCTTGAGCATTTCTTACATTCATCTTGAAAAAAGGGTGGCAATTAGGCCTACCAGATTCAGTGCGGTTTTGTCCAAGCACCACAAAATAACAATGTCATCAAAATGGCTGACCATCTGTTGGAATTTGACTCCTCGTCAAGCAACTCCCTTGGGTTTGAAGAAGGCCTTTGGAAATCCCTCTTAAGCTACTGACACAGGATGCTCTGCTGGCATCGATGGAAAAGGTAATTAAGAAAGCAGTGCAATTCCTAATCATAGACTAAAGTCCATGGGGTAAAATAGGGGTAAAATCCACTCAAAAACAGACTAGATAATACAGATGCCCTGCACCTGTTGCAATGCCATCTGTTCAGTTCCCAGCAATTCTCTAGCACTGATGTGGCACAGTATCATCTTGTGGACACTGCATGTATCTAATAAATGAAGAGGAACCAGACAGACAAGGAGACAGAGTTTTGCGACTTCAAATGAGAAACTAAGTTCAGTATGTCAAGTATGTTCTTCTTGTAATTTTTTAATAAAAGCAATGCACTGAAACACAAGGCTCTCTGCTTCTGTGAGGACCCAGCTGTGCACATGAACAGACGGGGAGTGTAAATAAAAATGCACACACTGCAAACTGGGAACATAACTCTTTTCCCACTAGGCTATTTTGCTTTGAAGAAGTGGAGGGGGTGACGGTGAAATTAGCAATGGATGGAGGTGCCACAAAAATTATAGAGGTTCATTTCCAATGGTCCAAACCTTTTAATTCTACAAAAATGAGAAAACACTCTTCCAAGAACTAGAAAGTGGGGCATTTTGGTGGGAAGCTATTGGGATCTGTAACAGCAAATACATCCCATCACTGAGATAGCCTAAGGGTGATTATCTTAGCTTGATGCTCCAAAACTACATTCAGGATCTGGTATTGTCACTTACCTCAAACAGTCCCTCATGAGAACAGGATGTTGACAGGGTGCACAGCATCAGGCAATGTTCATGTGTTTTCCTAGCCTCTCCATGTTCCTATTTGGGAGTCATTCCTCAGTTTCTACTTGTTCAGATTGTCAACAGCCTTCAGCTCTCGCCTGATTTAGGGTGCACCAGTATTTTTGTTCAAGATCAAGTGCCTGGAGGGAGTTGTTCTGAAGGAACCAGTTTCTCCAAGATAATTGATATTTACTATCATTTTGTTTCTCTGAAGCCTTCCACAGCAATAGTTTGAGGCAAAATTCTTTCTGGAATACAGCCTCTTGGGTGGTGGACAGTGTCCACGCAGAGGGTGTCTTGTATCATGCACCTGTTTTTTTCCTCTCCTTTTTACTGCACCACATCACTGAGAGTGATGCAGTCCTCATGAGGCAGAAGAGCAACAGCGTGGTTTATGATGATCCTGCAGGGTTGATTGAGTTCAATATCAATTCTGCATGCCTGGCTCGAGTGTGACCATACTGGGGCCCAGTACTCCACAACTGAGTAACAAAGGGAGAAACTGGTTGCTAGGAGCATTTAGAGTCAAGCTCTCCATTTTGTATTGGCCAGTTTCTAGAATACACAATACCTGGAGTTCCCTTTCTTTTTCAGCTTCATGAGGTGCTATTTGCAGTGTTTGTTCTAATGTGACCCCAGTTGTGCCATCTCATGACATCGGGAGTTTTCACTTGGCCTGACGGTGTTTCAGGTGAAAGACACACACTTGTGTCTTGCAAGGGTTGGCATTCAGGAACCATATGTGATACCATTATCCAAGTACACTCAGGGAGCCAGTTAGAATGTGCTCAGTGTCTTCAAATCTTTCCAGTTGGGCATCGATGCAAAGATTATCTGCATAAATGAATATTTACGTCTTGGGAAATTCTAACTAGTCGTTTGTGGAGACAACAAACAGCAAGGGTACTGAACCTGGGTAGTCCATTCCGTTGAATATGCCATTGACTTTTCTGGCCATCTGTCTTGAAAAAGAAACATCGGTTCTCTAGCAGGAAGGAGATGCCTTGAATCATCTTGCTATTTCTCAGAATTCCGGCCAATTTTAGCAAAAGTGCATGATAATTCACAGTGTCAGAAGTAGTTAATAAATCAACAAACACAGCCTCGGTAATTTTGAAGATTTCGAAGCCATTATTGATATACCGAATTAAGTTTGCAACTGGCCACAGCAAGAATGTCTTGGGTGAAAGCAACTTGTATCCATTAGCTGCCCTTCCACAAATAGACTTTCCTACAGATTATCATTTGCTCATATAGCTTATAGGCTGAGTAGAGTAAGGATATTGGGCAGTAAGATTTTGCAGAGTTAGGGTCTTTATGTGTTTGACTTGTGCAACCACTGTGGCTTGCCTCTACCACCTCAGTTTCTGCACTGCCTCCACGCAAGAGTTGAAGAAGTCAAGGAGCCACTTCTGTGCTCTCATCCCAAAATGTAATACTATTTAATTAGGTATACCATCAAGTCCACCTGCCTTTCCACATTTCAGGATTTTCATGGCTATTATCAGCTCCTCAATGCTGACCTTCTCATTGTGCACTTTGCTGTCTGAGGAATTAGCAAAGTTCCTGCCTGATTTGTTTCATTCTGTATTTTGCTCTGTATTTTGCATTGGTTTACCATTTAGGACTGGGTTGAGAGAGACTGCTGTGATGCACTTTGGTTGTGGTCCAGTCAGGTAGCGACCCATGCTTTTTTGCTATTATGGCAAAAAGTTTGTTTTTTCAATCAACTCCCTTCAACAGTCATGCAGGGGACATGGATCAGCATTTATGTTGCACTCCCCATCAGCACCTGGCCAAAGCTGGGGAAGCCAATGATCCAACCAGCTGACCAAATTCGGTGAATCCTGGTCATATGCCACCAGAGGCACATTGCGCATACACTAAGAAAAACAATCTTGCAGCTCCTTTCCAGTCTCTCTCATAAGGATTTCAGCAAGCCCAATGGTTTCTTCACTGAAGGACTCCAAGTCAAACAGTCCCCCTCATCCCCAGAGGTAACAAAGGCTAAGTCAAGGTTGTGCCTCTTGTTTTATCATGCACTTTGGAAGGTGCGTTTGTCCTTGGAGTTGTAGAGCAAAGTCAAGTTTTTGTTGCATTCCACTTCTCAACTTCTTCCCCGCTGTTGTCTTTCTTGGGGAATCACCATGTAGTGCTGCAACTGTTGAAATCGCCTATAACAAAGCATGATTCTTCTGACAGGGGAAGTCAGATGGCCATACAAACCGTTCACTTGGTAGTTTGTAAACAGAATCTACTTTTCTTTGAATTAAATCATGAGTTTCATTTACCATAGTGTTTCACAGCAGTGTTTCTCACCAGTCTTCTACGCTGTCGTAGATGCTGCTTTCAATGTTCATAGCAGTATATCTTGCTAATATTGCCAGTATTGGTCTCTCCCATGGTTAGTTGTAGTGGAACATTAACAGGTGTCACTTCATGAACACATCTGACACGACCCCTTGATCTAATGATTAGAGCAGTGGAGTGGGTGTGAATATTCTTGGGTTCTATTCCCAGCTCTGCCATTTACCATATGTGTGACATTGGACAAACGATTTCTCTCTCTGTGCATCAAAATCCCTATCGTAAATGGGAATAATACGTACTGTGACGGAGTCAGACCAGAAGGATATAGGAGAGTGCTGGAAGGCAGGTATATTAGTCTCAGGATGTGTAGGTCCCTGTTCCCTGGATAGCCAAACAAAGGCTACTCCAGGCCAATCAAGACACCTGGGGCCAATTAAGAACCTTCTAGAAAGGAGTAGAAACAGCTAGCCTAATTGGGACACCTGAAGCCAATCAGGGACTGGCTGAAACCAGATAAAAACCTCCCAGTTAGTCAGGTGGGCTGTGGGTGTCAGGAGCTGTGAGAGGAAGTTGTGCTGTTGGTGAGACTGAGTGGTGGACAACATATCATACAGAAGGAAGGAGGCCCTGAGGTAAGGGTGAAGTGGGGTTTGAAGAAGCGGAGACTGCTGTGGGGAAGTAGCCCAGGGAATTGTATTATGTTTTGTGCCTAAAAGGTCAGCCATCTTAGCTGATACTATTAGGGTCCCTGGGCTGGAGTCCGGAGTAGAGGGCGGGCCCGGGCTCCCCACTTTTCCATCTTCCATACTGGTCTGTGATGAAGGTAACTCACTAGGCGGTGACTCTTGCCAATTATACTGAGAAAGGGAGGTCACTCTGGGGCCTAGATGAGTTTCTGAGGCCCCTCAATCTGCCAAGAAGCGCAGGACCCACAAGTACAAACTTGGAGCTTTGTCACAGTACCTACTTTTATAAAGTGCTTTGAGATCATCAGATGAAAGATGCTGCAAGGGCCAAGTATTATTATTTAATGGCAACTGCTTAATCAAGACTAAACTTAGCAGGGTCTCTGGTTCCTTTCCCTGGAATCAGAATTTGCAGACCTACACCTAAAACTCTAAATGGCTTTGAACCTAGCAGGCAAACATAGCAGCAATGTAGAGCTTTATCAGAGCATGATGAAAGGTGCTCTGACTTCAAAGCCAGGGTAGCTGATTGGACTGAAACTGAAATCCAGTGGAGGAAGGGAGCAGGCAGCAGACACACACAGGCCAGGTGTTAAAAATAGATTTGGCTGCCTTCTCTTTCTGTTTGCTTATAAATCCACTATTTACTCAAATCTCTGAGCATACAGGGAATGAGTCTATACATAGCTTCCATCACTTGGAAGAATTTCTCTGTGTGTATGTCACTGTTTTAGATTCCCTTGTGATAGCATTAGAAGAAAAATATTCTGCCTCAAGTAAAAGCTTGGCTGTTTCTCTTCTTGTGGAATCTGTTCACTGGGCACACAGCTCCTATTTTTAGCATTGCCGATATCCCTCTTCTCAGTATCAGGGCCTAGAAGGTGAAGCTAATGATACACCCATGCTGCTGTTGATGCCCAACTTAACTGTTCATCAGCCTGCAGTATAAGCAGCCCTGCCAGGCATGAGCACCATTTCACAAAACACATAGTTATTCCACATCAATATGCCACACACGATGTCAAACACCCCATGAGGTACCAGAACAGTGAAAAGCTCTGTAATGTCACAAGTGACTCTACCTGCACTATATATCGGGCTTGATTCCAAGGCCGTACAAAGATTTTTGGGGAACTGGAGCAAAATCTGAAATTGAATCCCTGTCCCCCCCGTCCACCCCAACCCTTCAAAAAAATTACCACTGATGGGAGACCTGGGGCACGAGGTTAAAGAGCGAGCCTGCATGAACTCACTTTACAACGGTGGCTTGGCTCCTGTCCCTGGAGGCTGGAAGCTGCAGCATGGTTGCCATGATAACAGGGTCGCTAGACCAAAATTCAGTGAGTGCAATTGTGACCTGGCACATGGGGTCTCAGTGCCATTCAGGGTTGGCCTGGCTGACCCTCCATTGTGACAGAAGCCTGGGCCAAACGTGAGTGATGCTGTGACTCCATGAGCCACGTTACAACTCCACTCAGTTCGGGCACCCGCTCAAGCTGAGGTCTAGGGCAAACTGCCCCTTTTGCCCCCTCACCCCGGCAGTCCTGCTTGATCCTGCATAGTGTACAGGAGACGTGATAAAGTATTAGCTGTACACCATTGTCCCAGACACATGCTACACAAAATGTCATGCAAACATGCTGCACACAGCACTCTCCTACAAAGAAGCTGCACAAATAGCTTGACAATCACACACCATACAGCAAAGGCAACCAATACAAACCAGATTGCACTGACCAGTTGAGTGGCGTTAGGAAGAGGGGAATGCCACCTACATTATCATGGGAGCCTGATGGTGGCCTAGAGCCCTGTAAACCAGACTCGAAATCAACAGGACTTGACTACAACTGCCAGGTTGGAAAACAACCGGTCAGCTGTCTCCCTCCTCACACTCTGTAGAGTTGGTGTGAGGGTGGCTACGTGCCCCATTGCTGCTGGCCACTGCCACCTCGCTGTACTGAGTGCACTGTGAAGTGCGTTTGTGCCGAAGAGTGCAATGCCGCTCACTTCACCATGCACACACAAAACTCAGCAGGGAGCGGTGGCCAGCAGGAGCAGGGCACACAGCCACCAGTGTGGATCACATATATATCCTGAAACCTACTGGCCTCTCCTAGAAAATGAACGGTCTTTACTCTGCTGCTCCGCGAACACACGCATGGCTGCAACACAGGCATGTCTCGGATGCATCCGGACCAGCTGCCTGGGGATCATTTACTCTTGAAAGTTAATTTGAGTTAAGATAGGGTGTGAATTTCAAGTGCAGTAGCTATTCCTGAATAACTTCATGTGTGGACATTCTTATTCCAGAATAACTTAATATGTAGACCCATCCTTAGGCAAAGCCAGTTTGTACTAACCTACAGAGAAGCAGAACATTTTAAGCAATCTCACTATACCTCAAAGGAAACAGAATTCAGCAGCCTTCTCTGCCATACAATGAAAGCCTTTTTCAGGATGCAATAAAGATTCCTGTTTAAAATCTTATTTCAGCTGAATGCTCACTGGTAACAGAAACCTTGGGATACTTTACATTTCATTGAAATCTGTTCTCCTAGTGCTCCACCCTCCCAGGGTTGGATGTGTGGGTGGCTTCTTGTGCAACCCTGATGAAAAGGTCTTTATGCAAGGTCATTTATTTAAATTAAGTTTTGCAAATATGTAAAAATAGAGCCAGCTAACTAATGAATATGCTCAGTCATTTAAACCAGACAGCCTAGAGATAAGGCAAAGCTGTGTCTGTTATAGCACAAGCTCACTTAATCTCTGCTATTACCACTTAAGGCACAAGATGCAAAGAAGAGAAACACTCCAAAGAATCCAAAGTCAAGGTCATCCTCTTCCACCTATCATACTCCATACTCTCCGTCCCCATGCTCTTTTTTCCTTCCCAACTCCTATTTCTATCCCCTCCAGCTCTGCCTGCTTTTCTCCTGCCTTTCTGTTTTCCTCATCTGTTCCTCTGTAACCCTTTCCACCTTTTGGTGCAATTACCATTTGTACAGGGGTAGCCCCTAGGAACTCGAGTTACCCCACTACACTAGGCTCTGTACAAACACAAAAGAAAGAGATGGTCCCCTGCCCCAAAGACCTTACAATCTAAGTTATTACTTTCCCTCAGTCTCCCTCCATCAGTCTGTTCTTGTCTTTTCCTTTAACTGTCTCTCCCCTTCACCTTTCCGTGCAGTCCTTTCTCTTTGCTGCTTCACCAAGCCCCGGCTTGAAATTTACTTAGGACATGCAAGAGAAAAGGTCAAGAATCATTTAGGTGAAAGGTCTTATGAACCCATGAAGGGAAGTCCATCTCTTAGAGTCTGCCTCAGCTGACCTACAGATCATTAGCTGAACTTTGTGCTTTTTCCCTCCTAATTATAGCAACACTCAAGGCTGTTCACCAATGATTTTTTAATTCTAAAACAGGTTGTCTCTAAATGTTTGACGCTACTTTTCATTTCCTGTGTCCCCACCTTAGAGCTAATAAAGGAAATTTAACTGACAGTTCCAGAGGCAAATCTTTCCATGCCATCATCAAATAAAAGTCTGTATTCCAGGCTTACAGAGACACCAGTTTCTTTCATAACATGAGCCCTGCTGCAGCCTTTCAGATAAAAACTGCTTTTAAAAAGTGCCAATGATTCCTGAAAGGGAAACTGGAATGGAAAAAGCATGTGGTTAAGCTGTAGTCACCTGTTCTGCAAAATAGGCATGGTTTTTGTAAATGACCTAGTTAGAAATGGAAATTTAGAGGTAGTTGAGGGGGGAGGAATGGAGGGCTCTCAAATTTAATCAGCGTTGCAGCCTGAACTTGCACACAGAACTTTTGGTTTCACTTCTCCATCCCACTGTGTTCATGGTCACCCATAGTAAATATCCCTCTGATGGGCCCCAGCTACTTCAGGTTCTGAGCCACCTGGACAGTTTAATTGTAAAGGACAGACTTAAGGTATTAAAGAAGAAGCAGTGTCCCTTCCCATGCATGTTCTGTCCCACATTGTATACAATTAGCTTGGAAACCAAGCCTGTCAGATCAGGTTGATAATTCTTTTGGGAACGTGTTCCTGCATTGCTTAAGGGGAGAACAGGGCAGTAAAGTTCTCACAGCTAGTGGGTCTCTGGCCTTTCTACTGTGTCATATATCACAATAACAAGCGTCACACCAAAAGGAAAAAAGACAGCTTGTTCTTTTGTATTAGCTTCTCCCTCAGGATGTATCGGGGGTGGAAGACGGTTGGAGTCATTTCAGATATGCATCTCACAATGGCGTTTCCATTCCGCCATCCCTCTGATGCAGCACATGTAGGAAACAAGTGGCACTAAGTGACCCATGCCTCTCCAAGGGAAGAAAAAAAAGAACAATGGGAGAGGATTGCCCAGGAGCCAGGTGCATATGTTATAGTGAAGTTTATCCATCTGAGATGCACACACAGAACAGGAACAGCAAGAATTGCCAGACTGCATCAGACCAATTGTCTGTCTTTGCTAGAACCGTCTCTATGGTGGCCAGCACCAGCTACTTCAAAGAATGGTGCAAAAAGCCCTGAATTATGCAGTTATGGAATAATCTGTGCACAGGAAAAATGTTTCCTCCTGACCTCCAAGAGTAGAAGTTGGTTTATGCCCTGAAGCATAAGTGTTTATATCGCTCTTCTTTCTAAAATTCTTGCTATTTTTTAATCTTTGTTACTAGCTCTGCATATTTTTATGATCTGTATAAATGCATGATTCCTTGGCTGGAATCCTGCTAAACTCCAAGGGCTATGAGATAGCAGCGCTTAGGAAGACTCAGATACATAA
This sequence comes from Dermatemys mawii, assembly GCA_007922305.1. NCBI lineage: Eukaryota > Metazoa > Chordata > Testudines > Dermatemydidae > Dermatemys > Dermatemys mawii. The sequence continues at coordinate 2,721,409 of ML677397.1, read as the reverse complement.
GGGCCTGTACAATACACCCAGGAAACAGAAGTGAAATGCTACTGGTTGACAAGAGAGAACACGCCAGTGATCAGCAGGAATCAGATATGCCACAGTGCTGTTCAACAGTACCGTGGGAGAGTGTAATAATAATACCCGTGCTGAGGGTGCATAATAGGGATACGCCAACATGAGTACATACTAGTGATCATCTACGTGGCATGGCAGTGCAATAATGGTAAAACTCTACACAAGGATTATGTGATGGTCAGCTGCAGTGGGGAAGCATATTATTAGTTATTGCACAGCTGTGGAAATGTGATGCATTGTAATATGGGCCAATATTTATAGACTACGGTACTGGGGTGAAAGGGTGACAACTCCAGAGCAGAAACAATGACAGCGATGTACTGCCTGTGATTTGCATAGCAATACACCACGCTGCAACATTCATTGTGCATGAAAGGATTCTGCACTGCATTCTTTGCACAGCATCTGTGTGATCCAAAGCACAGTAACGTGATAACTGAAGGACACAGCAGCCAGACCAAAACAAAACCAAAATACTGTGGATCAAGACCAATCATTTCTGTCAGCCACTGGTGATCTTAAGTGGGAAGAATCTATCAGCTTCCACAGGGAAGAGAAGAGACATCATATTGCTAGAAGTACTTATGTTAAAGGAAGGGTGAGATACCCAAGGGAGGAAAGGAGGAGATTATAGTGCTAATCTGATGCAATTACCATTCCAGTGTACCTGTTAACTAAGGTGTTTCTATGGCCCTCATTATCACAGTGTTTGAGCAAATCACAATCTTTAATGTATGTATCCTCACAATGCCCCTGTAAGGCAGGGCAGTGCTTTAATCCCCATTTGACAGATGAGAAATTGAGCCTCACAGAGACTAAGTGATTTGTCCAATGTCAAAAAGGAAGTATATGGCAGAGCAGTGACTTGAATCCAGGTCTCCCCAAGTCCTAGACTAGTGCCCTAGGCACCAGACCCCATACTCCCTCATTAAATACCTTTAAATACTTATTTAAAATATAGAGCCTAATGATCACGCTCTGACATGTAAAACTACAGGGCCTGATCCTGCTTCCAGTGAAGAGAATGCCCAGGCTCCAGTTCCCATCAGTGGATGTAAGATCAAGGATATACTTAGTTTCATGTTGATTCAAGATACTGAGCGTGATGAAGTGCAGCAGATGTGGATAAATTACTGGTCATGCACCTGAAGTCAATTTCCTACTTGATTCTTTGCCAATTTGCTATGCCTAGTGTCTGATGTTGTTTATATACCAGGAGAAAAGTAGCTGGTCTCAGAGACTACAGGATTGACAAAGTTCATTTAAAAAATAAATAAATAAAGCCAGGTTGGGTTATAGCCATACAGGAGAAGGTATGAAGAACTGTCTTGCCTTATTTGCATTCACTGAGCTTTAAACTGACTGTAAAAATAAACAAACAATGCTCTCAGGAAGAGCCCTTTACCAGTTTCCAAGGGGAAGAAAATGTTTAATAACAAACTGGTGTACAGCTTAATTGTATGAGAGCAGGTGTTTGGACCAGAAGAGCTGACAAGACCTTAAACAAGGCAGTTTGACAGGCACTGCTGTATGTCTCAACTATGAGAAGTCACAATACACACAGCGAGTATGAATGCACGCACAGATGACATGAACAAGCGTGATGCAACAGTGCATGGAGGGAGGGAAACGTGTACTCAGTCTGTGACACACACAGAAGAGCAATATGCCCAAGACTGTGCATGTGGAAGGATGAATATAAGGGTGATGCATGAGCACATGCATTCAAGTGCAACTCCTGCAGGGTGTCAGTGCATGTAAGCAGAGGTGATAGAATCCAATAATACTTTCCATTTATACATCTTTTCATCTAAAGAACTCAAACACACTGTATGCGTGTGTAGCTATAACAATGCCCTTCAGGCAGTGCAGGACTGAGCATAGAATTATCTGTCTTTTTAGACTGCCTTTCTCCATGGCAGTTTTATCCTACTGCTCGCATTAGACTCTTTTAAATTAAAACCCAAAGATTCCAGCACACTGTGCACCACAAATTGGTTCCCATGATTAAGGTAATCAGGATTCAGTTGAAGAACAGAGACAATACATAAGCTTGGCTAAGAGCTCCCATACACAACAGGTGGGGATGGAGTATACAGCCACAATTTACGTTAAGGGCACCTTAATAAAGGGTTTTTTAAAACATCTATTAGTCATTTATTATTGGTTAACAATTATAGATATTAGATAGGTCAATAGATGACCAGCCAGCTTCCCAGGGACCACAGATGATACAACCTGAGAACTACAACACTAAGGGATGCTTTGATCAGACGAGTAGTAGGATCTGAGGCATGAGGATGTCACGCAGGACTGGAATGAATCTGAACAGGGTGTCTCCCTGGCACCAGTATGTTCTTTTAGGGATCATCCATTATGTGGTGCTCTGCATTAAAGATTGAGAAGGGCTTTGAGATCAACTGATGAAAACCACTATATAAAAGCTAGGTATTATTATTAATTGTACTTCCTCCTGGTGCTTCAGCTCCTGGGAGTGGACTGAAATTACCAACTAATTCTAATGGTGGAGAAATTTGTATATTTATAGAAGAAATCAATATTGAAGATAAAGCAGGATGTTTTTTCTATGGCTGGGCCAAAAATGAAACCAATCAACCACCCGCATTCCTTGTCCTGCATTTTGCAGTGCAGGGAAGGAATAAATAGATTTAATGGGACCCTGGACCTAAATCACTGATGGGTTTGCAAGACCAAATCCACAAGCTCCTCTTTTATCCATTTGTATCTGTAAGAAATATGAGCAAAAAAGGAATGAGAAATTATATATCTAAACTCTTGAAAACTTTGTTTTGTTTCAGTTAAAATGAGACCCATATCTGAACAGCCATTCTGATTATATATAGTATAGAATCACAGAATCATAGAATATCAGGGTTGGTAGGGACCTCAGGAGGTCATCTAGTCCAATCCCCTGCTCAAAGCAGGACTAATTCCCAATTAAGTCATCCCAGCCAGGGCTTTGTCAAGACTGACCTGAAAAACCTCTAAGGAAGGAGATTCCACCACCTCCCTAGGTAACCCATTCCAGTGCTTCACCACCCTCCTAGTGAAAAAGCTTTTTCTAATATCCAACCTAAACCTCCCCCACTGCAACTTGAGACCACTCCTCCTTGTTCTGTATTAAAGAGTGGAGCAAATAATTTTATAACAACCATTTACCTGCTGAATTAGCCTCCTTATGTTTGGGAAATGTTAATAATCACAGAAGGTTAACATTACAATCATAATTTCCTCTTATTAACGCCATAATTTTTATTTGTATTTATTTTGGGAAGTTTTTTGGTTTTTGTTTTGTTTGTTTTTTACTTTATGGGTTATTTGAAAATTGTTTGGTGAGAATATTTAGTACTAGGCTGGAGTACTAGAGTACTAGATTAGAGTAGGTTAGCCATGATTTGTCACAAAATTCACATGGATATTCTCCCTGCTATGATTGGGTGACTGCAATTCTTATAACCAAGAGCAGGGTTTGAAACATCCATGGAATCTCTGAGGGAGTGGAGGTTGTTCAGGGAGAAAAGAAAAAACAACATTTCATAAAAAAATTAGTCATAATTTTTTCAGCTTTTCCCTTTCAGAATTTGAAATTTTGTTAAAAATTTTCATTAAAATGTCAAAATTTGAAATTTTTCTTGTTAGCCTTATAAACTGGTTAAAAACAGGAAGAAGTTTGTGGAAAGTTAATATAAATTTCTTCCTGTTTTCTAATCATAATTTGAAATTTTGATTCAACTTTTTGTCAAAACCCTGAAATTCAGAAAATTTCAACTAGATCGAACAAGCAGGCTTAGGGATTTCAGAAAACAGTAACCCATTTTTTCTGGGCCATATGGGCCTTTACCAAAAGCAGCATTCCTAGTAAAGTTATACTCATGTAAATTTTATCAACTGGGTGTAGTATTTAAGTTCCTTTTGTCCCATTCATAGAGAATAATGAATGTCTGCTCACATCCTTACTTATTTAACTGCCTCTGTGTCAGGGTACTGACATGAGATTTGAGAACTCTGTTTATCTGCTGTGTTAAATAGCATACCGTGTCATAAAATACACGAAGATCATTGTTATTTAGTAATTTAATTTCTTGATCTCATTAAAGGCAAAAATACAAAGCAATGGCATGCGTATGAAAGGGGTGGTCAGATTGTTTTATGTCTTGTTCATTGCTTCTGAGCCCAGGCTCCACTGAGAGGGATTGGTTAACCGATCACCCTGCTGCATCAAGTGGTTTCCCACCCCATAATAAGCATAGCACTTCCAAGGCAAATACTTGACTCTCCAAGCTGAATATTTGTGTTTTGTGAACAAAACTGCAAAAAACGAGAAACACAAAAAAGGAACAGGAGTACTTGTGGTACCTTAGAGACTAACAAATTTATTTCAACATAAGCTTCGGAAGCTTCTGCTGAATAAATTTGTTAGTCTCTAAGGTGCCACAAGTACTCCTGTTCTTTTTACGGATACAGACTAACACGGCTGCAACTCTGAAAAAAGAGACACAGACACTGGGGAGGAAAGCTTGATTTTTAAATTCAAGCAAAGAGGTGGAGAAAGTGTTTTGCAGCATCTAACAGCTCTGCAAAATATGCTGTGTTAGGAGATACGCTGTTATATGAAAATGTAGCACATTCCATGTATACTTACATACATGTTCCATCATTATGTTGTGTAGCATGTTAACAAGGGGCCTATCACAAGGACACCTAACACTGCACATCAGAGCAGATGAGAAGAACAACCAGGCCCCTCCAAAAATACAAGCAGACCTTTCCCATCACAACCTTTTCTACAGTCCATGTTAATAGCTTTACTAGTCACTTGCTGTAACTTTGATGATCCATATGCACATTGTATAAGGCAATAAAAACTCCACCAGGACACTTCAGAGCAAACAGTGTTATAGATTACCACCAAAACGAGCTATACTTTTTTCATGTTAAGAGACCAACCTGGCAAGTTATCTGCCCGGTGTCATGACAATGGAGCAAATCCAATCCTTGGTGTCAAACCTACTGACTGCAGCAGAGTTACACCAGGGCTGTATTTGGCCCATCCTGTTTAGAGGAGGCTGACTGGAAGGATTTGAAAGTAATGCTGAGTGTTTTACCTGGTTCTGCTCTGAAAGGCACTCATTCATTCAGACAGTCGGGGGAAGTCCTGTCAAAGCTGCAGATGTGAACTCCTCACGGCAGCATTCCCGAGTCAAATCCCGCTCTGCGAAGAGGAAAGGATCCCCAGTCCAGAGGAAGAGATGAGGTTTGGAGTGGCAAGGAGGGGGACACTTCGCTGCAGCCAGACACTGGATCCTGAGATTTAAGATCAACCTGCTAGCTGGTGAATGGAAACGCACTGCTCCACACTCCTGCTCTCACATACTGTAACACAGATCACCACTCACTGCCAGGAACATATTCTGCCTGAACAAGAGCTGTTCATTTCATTAACCCTTAGCTGGCTGTCGGGCAGGAGCTCCTCTCTCGTAAGGAGATCTTCACTCCCCTGTGCTTCCCAGTGCATCCTCTCAGTGCAGCTCGCTGGAAACCTCCTCTCCCAGATGATGTGGGTTTTGTAATGTAACCTAAGAAAACAGAGATTTCAAAGGAATCAGGCAAAGACTGGTGGGCTTTTTTAAAACAGCTCTGCTGTATAAACTTATAGCAAAAGCTGATGGCATCCGAATGAGAGGCTATTATTTGAATGGTGCTGTTTAACAAAGCTGAACCATTTGTATCTAGCATTCTGGGGTGCTGGGGGGAAGGAGGAGGTGGTTGAAGCCAGATGGAGTCGTTCGGGTATTTACAACATATGCTTCATTTAACAGATTGGTTCAGGAAGGGTTGGGTTCTTCTCATGTGCCAGCAGAATGTACTGATTTGTGCCTAGATAGTATGGTGATGGGCGAAGTAGGCAGATACAGATAGGCAGGTACTTGAGATAGGCAGATACAGAGATAAATCTCCCATTCACCTGCTTTATTTTTTTCAGCATAAAGCCATCTCCTTACCTACAAATTGTGCACACTTAATGTGTGCAAAAACAAGCTCAGATTCCTGCTGTCCTGTTCTCTGTCCTCAATCACTCCATCTGTTTGTTTACCCTCCTGTTGCACCTTGTCTTAATTTATAGATTTTGGGCTGTGATTTGCAAAAGCTTTCTGGGGGATTGGGACACCGGATTCGCATTAATTTTAAATTGGCTGCATAATACTGCAGCCAATTTTGAAACTCTCAACTGTCTGGATCTGGCATAGGTCCGTTCAGCACCTGACACAAGAGAGCTCCAGTCTGGCTGGGGTCATTAAGTGCCACTGCAACACTAACTATTGGTTTGGTGGATGCTTGCCAAAGATCATGGGCTTTTTTAGAGGCTTGATGTTGCTATTTATAATGACAGATGTTCATCAATAACTTTCCTCTTACTCAGCCTCTCAAACCAAACCCCACAACATCCCCTCACATCAGAACCGCTGAGCCCAAAGCTGAGAGAGGAACGAGTTTCACATCCTCATCCACAGCTCCCAGAAATCTCACTGGTGCCCACTTCCTAACAAGAAAGGGCTGATATCTGGCATCAGTGTGGTTATAATAAACCCATCATAAAAAGAGCTGCCTAAGAACGGCAGACTCTCTCTGCTCTGATGCAGAGAAACAGGAACAGATTGTTTCCCATTCCTGTCTCCCACAGGTGAAGGTCTTTGCACACTTCCCATTTGAAGACTATTATTTTTACCCATCTTCTCAAGCACATTTTTCACATTTCTCAGCACAACCCTGTCACACTCAGATACTGAAATATTAAATATTTTCCCACCATAGGGAATCAGTATCCTAGATTGATATTTTAACTAGATTTTGCTACGAGGTTTGCCCTCTATAAAATTCAAAATATTTAACTTATTCAGAATAAGACTGGGTCTGAGCATGAAGGCCTAAGAAGGAAGACAGTCCAGTGATCAGGGCACTAACCTAGAGCTTGGGAAACCCAGGGTTCCAGTTCCTGTTCTGCCACAGATTTCTTGTGTGACTTTGGGCAAGTCACTTAAGAAACTGAGGCACAGACGAGCTACATATTAAATGAGGATAATAATGCTTCCCTATTTCTACTTCACAAGGGTGTTGTAAAGATAAAGCTACTACAGATTGTAAGGGGCTCAGCCTCTACAGTAATGGGAGCCAGAGAAGTACCTAGGATGGATAGCTAGCTAGATAAGGCCTACTTGCAGGAAAATATATCCTTGCTTGTGCCAGCAGATCTCTTTCCATTATGTTATAACTGACCTTCCCATAAGCTGGTCTTCAGACAATACCGTTAAAGACATCATAGGACAAGCAATGTACCCTGACAATTCCCGTACAATTTTTAAGTGGAGCTCTGACCGTTCTTACGCAACTAGGAACAGCAGATAAGATAGAAGAATTGGATATTTAAGATGGTCTCTAATTAGTGTTTCTAGCATTTCCACCATTACTGACGTCAACCTACATGTTTTCTCTAACTTCCAGAGTCATCTTTTGATTGTGCATTAAGCATCAGTGAATCCTTATTTTCTCTCCAATTTTTCATCATCAAAAAATGCCATGTATGGCAGGAAATAGACTTTTTACTTCTCCTATATTCTACATCTTGGGTATGATATACATGACATTATTCCTGTCAGCAAATGGCTCATTTAATATATACTGTGGGTTAGAGCTATACACACAACATCAATCAGAATTCAGACGTACATAGATTCTGCAAACCGTCACACCCTTCCTAACAGTTCTACTCATGAGAATATTAGATGAAAGCTAATGTCATCTCAACCTTCACAGGATTAGAGCAGGGAGATGTGGAGCGAGGACTCCTAGGTTCTCTTCCCAAGTCTGCCACAGAGTCACTGTGAAATCCAGCCTTAGACAAGTGTCAACCTCTCTCTGCGACATATGGAGGCTAGTACTTACTTAACTCAAAGAGGTATTGCAAAGTTTCCTTCATTAATGAATATCTGTAAAGCTCATTGAAATCACTGTCTAAAAGACAGCCATGGAGAGGACAAAGCATCAGTAGCATTATCCATTCTCTGTTGACCAGCAGTACTTCTTTGCCTGCACATGGTGAAAGGGTGACCAACACTTTGCTGCCACACACTGCTATTCTCTCGATTTTCCCATATCAGTTTTCGCTACCTGAATGAGCTATAAGGGGAGTAAACATCTTCAGAGATTCCAAAGTTGCCCAGACATCAGTACCTGATTATTCTGTGTTTGTGGGACAGCACTAGCTCATCCACATGGAGTAAAAATAAAACCTATCCAAGACTGAATTCACTACTTCTTCCCCAACAGGAGAGGCCCCAGCAATCAGTGCACTCACCAGCAACTCCTGTCTGCCCACAGGGCTGCTGGCATGGGAAGAGGCAAGCTTTAAACATAAGACTCTTCTTTCCTCTGCATTTACAGGGACACAGTTTACATAAAGCCATGCCCTGGTATTTTGGCCATGAAGTCTGATGATTTAGTGTCACCTCTGAAATAAAAAGCTCCACAGCAACATTTACTTTCAGAACCAAAGTGAGTGCACCACAAATTGACTCTGGTCAGAGGAATATTACTTCAGATGACATCAGGTAAAATATAAATAAACCTATTGCACTTCTTTAGCAGTCCTCCTACCTCCCCAGTACTGTGTGTCCTTGAAACAAAGCTCCTCACATACAGCCATACCCTGAGACTCCCCACTGGGGAAGTCCAATGAAAAAGTTCTGTATCCTGCTAGAAAAGGGAACCGGGTGTATTTCACCTCTGAAAGGACTGCAGGGTCACCTGTTCCTCATCTATGGTCCCCCTGGTCAATCAGAGTGTGCCATTACCAGGTGCAGAAGGGAGTTACCACTGTCTGGTCCCTGCAGCACCAGCCCAGAAGGTGAGAATTTGGCAGAGGAGAAAACAGGGATGGGAGATCTTCAACGATCAACAGTGAAAAACTTATGGAAATTGGGGTCTGTCCCTTTGAGAGGATCCTCCAATACCACAAAATATTCTTCCCCTCCCATCTCCCTTCACATTCACATAATATTTCAGTGCAGAGCACTGCCCATATCACTGCATACAGATAACACATGATGGATGCATTATAAATACCTAGATACAACATACGGGTCATGATTCCATTTCAGTCATACCAATGACTGGAGTTATACATACAGCTAAAGCTGTCAGGAGATGGGTATGTTAAGTACACTTCCACAGATGATGTTAATATGTTACCCATATCTTACTTAGAAGTCAAATCCAGGGAGCGAATCCTCAGAGAAACAAAAACTTCCCTATTTAGAAATTAAGTTCATCAGGCATTACTTTAGGTTCCCAGAGCAGCACTCTTGACTTTGAAGCCATAGGATTGAAACTAGATAAATACAAATATCTGAGCCAACAAAACTAAACAGTGTTCACTGTGCATAGTGGGAATGAGACTTTCCTAGAATAGAAAGAGAGTACGAATGTAGCCAGCAGTAGAATTTTACTTCCAATGGAAGAAAATTAGCAGAAAGTTAATCCATTCTTTGTGCAGCATGGGAATTTAGTCTCAAATCCCCATGAGGACACCAAGGGGGTTGCACAGAGGTACCGTTATCAAGGGAGAGAAAGGGTTGATGGAGCTCAGCTAGAGGAAGGGAATGCAGTTTGTGAAAGACAGTTGTCTAATCATTGCCTCCAAAAAAAGCTATCTGCTAGGAATCTGCAACTCATTTTTGCCAGCGGATATTCTATTTCTGACTCAAGAACAGTAGTTGGAGAGGTTCAAATGGGTAACATAACACTATTTCCCAGGCAGGCAAAATGCCAGCTATCGCCAGGCAAGTAAATTCTAATAGTTATATTTAGCAGTTCTACAGAGCTCTATGTTTGCAAAGCACTAAGACAGTTCTCACAAAAACCACTGAAGCAGATAAATATCATCCCAGTTTTATAGCTGGGGTAAATCAAGGCACAGAGAGATTAGTGGCTTTCCCAAGGCCCTACACTCAATCAATGGCGCAACTGGAATTAGAATTCAAGGGTTCCTGGCCTCTAGTCCTTTGATCATTTTATGCTGGATGTGCAACATCCTGCAATCACCCTCTGTTTTTGCTTCATTCATTCATTTTTGCTTCATTCACACACAATCAGTTAAGACCACATACTCATTTCTGTCCTAAACTGAGAAGGGAATGCAACTGGGAGCTATGCATTGTACAAGGACATCTAAATCTCTCACAACTGTAACCGGCTTTTCTACAGCCAGGAATCCCTCTGTGACTCATGTTTTACAATTCCAAGTGCCGAAATTAAATGGGAGGGATAGAGAGGAGGGGATCCTTATTCATTTATTGGTCTATAAGAAGGCCAGAAAATCCTGAATGCAGATACAGTTTGGTTTGTTCATCCCAATAGGAAATGCAGCAAGATTTATCCCCCTCCTAATTCTCTGGTTACAATGGCAAGCTTCCCTTCATACCCACTCCTCACATGCCATGTTCCACTCTGATGATTTCTTTACAAAGGTTCAAGAGTGGCCTTTCCCTTCCGTGCTTACACTCCCTGCTTTGATTAAGCTAACTGTTCCTTTTTCATCTTCATTCTTTCTTCTATGTTTGAAACTAAAAGACAGATACATCCTTCTGCTGCAAACTATCTGATTAATTTTGCTTCTCTTCTAATTGCAAATTGTCTGAAAACAGCTTTTATGAATAACTTCAATATTCATAACTACTCATCAACCATTTTTCATGAATAATTCATGGACTAACATTTATTTGCAAGCAGTTCACCAGAAGGATTTCATACTTGAAATGCAAAATTAGAGCTGTGGTAGTTAGTTTTAATTGGCTACATAGGCTGAATGACATTGTTTGTATTCCCTGATTGGCTATTTCCGGTGTGAATTACTCACAATTACAACTTCAAAATTTGCTTTCAGCAAGTTATAGCATCCCACCATCGACACCCTACTTTCTTCAGTGACAGCTAATGAGTCAAACAGATAATGAATAACCGAATACCAGACACACATGTCAGCTTCAATAATCTATAGCCCAAGAAGCAAACAGGAGAAAACCTGGCACTCAGCTGCAGAGAGAGTGTAATTCATCTGTGAAAATTTTCTTTATGCAAAGAAGACATGAAAAAAAATCATCACTCTCTGGGTCTCCCCCTCTTTAGTTGCTTCACTTCACTTTCAGCTCTTTAACTCTACTGAGCTTCTTATATCAGAAAAGAGGTTTGTGGCCTAAATCTTTGCTACAATAAAACTAGGCTACAAGTCTTACTGTGCACAGGCTTGGCATGACTGGAGAATAGGGAATAGACACCAAAGTTTTCCAGCTACAGGTCATTTCCCCCAACCTCCTTTACAATCTGACTTAGCTTTTTAAGAATCTGAAGTCCTTACCACACAAGGGCTGTTCATGGACCTTGCAGAAAGGAGCTAGTGGCCCTTCACAGTTGACAAGCCTCCCCACAGAACCTCATCTGGCCTCTGACAATTTCAGTAAAGTGAAGCCAATGACTCAATAACGCACAGAAACCGAAGTACTCTCTCATCCTTCGGGACAGAACCTGAAGATCACGCTGGATGCATATCTATAAGGCACAGCGTATAAGGGAGCATTCCACTGCCCCTGTCCAGGCTGTAGCTGTGCTGTGGATAAAGAGGACCTCAACTCCCTGGGGTTGCCAGCCTAGTGCCTCCCATGAGCAATGAACTGACTTAAAATTTTTTTCTTAAATTGATACTGCTGCTCAGACTTCAAAGGGAATCCACGCTTTAATCCTATTTGACTCTCTTGATGGATTGTCACTTCCACCAGAATTGAATCAGCTGCACTTTTCCCTCCTGCAGTATACAGACAACCTCAATCATTAGCAGAGCATTAGGACTAAGGGGTGAGGGAAATCATTTAACCAACCAACCAGCTACATTAGCTGTTGCCTTTTTAAGAAACAGACGCAACATGTTTCCATCTCAGGCTCCATCTCCGATTTGACAGTTTCCCTTTATTTATTTCCTTCATTTAGAGAAATCTGAAGCAGCTACCACCTGGACCTGCAGCTCTCAGCCCTGGCCAAAGGTTTATTTTAAAACATTGTTACAAATGAAAAACACACGGGCCTATCTACCAAACAAGCTTGGATGTGCACAACCTGTAGTGGGCCCCTTGGGCTAGTCTGGCCCTTTTTGATTACTGATACTTTCATGCGCTCATTAGTTCCAGACCTTCCCCCTTTGAAACACTTTGCATTTAAAATTATTTTGAAAGAGAGTTGAGCATCCACATCTTTTAGAAAGCTTTCAAATCTCAGTCTTAATGCCTGATGAAGTTGTGAATTTTCATCTACCGTCAAACCCTGGAGTTTGGTCAAATATGGACCATTCCATCTCCTATCGATCCATGAGGGTTAAAGAGGTCATCTTGGACTTCAGCTGAAAATATGAAATTAACTTAAAATACTTCCCACCTCCTCAAATCCCTGCAATAAAGCAGCCAAATCATAGAATCATAGGACTGGAAGGGATCTTGAGAGGTCAGCTAAACTAGTCCCCTGCAATCATGGCAGGAGTAAGTATTATCTAGACCATCTTCCCAATTCCAAATCCTCTCTGAATGCTGGGAAATTCAGATCTGAATCTAACTATCTAGACCATTATCTAGATACCAGATCTGAAGTATGTAGACCATTATCTGAATTATCTAGACCATTATCTAGATACCAGATCTGAATCTAATTATCTAGACCATCTTCCCAATTCCAAATCCTCTCTGAATGCTGGGAAATTCAGATCTGAATCTAATTTTTCAGCCAACTCCTACCTATATAACAACTTGAACCAAAACTCTGGAGGACCAAACACACCCATACTGTGTGTAAATTCTAATTCAGATAGCAACTTTATAGCTCATACTCATCTCTGAAGAATATATATAATATATTATAAATATATAATATAATATATATATATGTATAATATTATATATATATAATATAAATAAATGAATTAATATTCATTTATAGAATGTTCTGTGCGTTGAGGCCACTGAATAAGTAGTGATGTTAATGTCAGGATGGAGTTAAGAGCTGTGTCCAGCCGGGTTAGAATTCAGGCCACCAGCCAAAAAGATGAAGCAGCCCGTTGGAGGTTAGCATTGAGAAGGAAAGTGATGCAGGAAGCAGGAAAGTCTCTGAGCTTTGTGGCATTTTTGTCATCATTTCCCCTCTCCCCAAGTATGTAATCATTGCAGCCAAGGCAAAGAGGATGATGTTAAAGACAGATGGACAGGAGAAGACAATAATAAATACCAGAAATAAAAACTACTGAGGAAAATTTTGGCCTCAGGGCGTCTCTCAAAGATAGGGTGTTTAATAATAAATGCAAGAGTAATATAGATCTCTGGCTGATGTCATAACCACAGGGGCAGCCATTTACATTACAGCTGTAAGGAGGAAGGAAAAAAAAAGAAGAGGCTTGAGCTTGTTTTATTACAATCATTTAACATGTTGCTGCAGTCTGGTACAGGCCGAAGAGTCTCTTCCAAGACCAGACAGTTTGTCCGAGTTCATGTCCTCAGTGTCCCTGGCTTCCTAGTTTTATGCGTTTCCATGCACAAAGAACAAACAGATATTCTCAGTCAGAATGACCTTTACTATAGTCTAAGAGAATAACAAAGTGAGCAAGATCTCCACTAGAGAGGGGAGAAGGCAAGTCCTGCTCCTCTCTAAGTGCTAAACGAACACAAAACAACCTTTGTGTACCAAGCTTACATCACTGTTCTGAGACGTGAATAAGGGCAGTAAGTATGGTAGGGCCCTGGACCCATGGATGCAAGCACCCTCAACTCTCAATGACTTAAACAGGAGCTGGGAGTGCTCAGAAATTCTCATGATCAGGTTTCTAATGAGGGCATTGGTTGGAAATGCCGAGATTCCTAAAAACACGGATGGCTAACAAAATGGAAGATAAAAAGGAGAGCTCCTCAAAAAAAAAAAAAAAAAAAAAAGAATTTCCGTTCCATGGCAAATTCTGAGATTTTCAAATTTTGTTTCATCCTGAAACAGGACGAAGTCAAAATCTCGGAATTATTTGCAAAATACAATATTCTGAAATATTTCATTTTGACAAGCTCCAAATGTTTTGCTTCATCTTTATCATTTTTACTTAAATGCAATAAAATTGAAACTATAAAGTCAAACAAAATGTTTTGATAATCTCCTGTCGAAAACTGAGCTGAAATCTATACACTCTTGCAAAATGTTTTGAGAGTTCCATCAGAAATTTTTCAACCAGCTGTACTACATATTTGCTTGAGCTGGAGCCACCCAACTGTTGGCTTATGAGATGTCTCACTCAGACTATTTTCATTATACTTGAGCAGCTGTTATTTACTGATAATTCATGGCCTATTCTTGGATGGGGTCAACCTGCTGCCATGGGGACTATCCAGTACAGAGTTTGGCAGCCAAATAGCCTTCTCTGAAAATTAGACTCAATGAATGCCTATTAGGTCCCAGTTAGACCTATATGCAAGTTTGGTCAGTGCAAAAGTTCATCTTCCTACTGACACAAAAGTAAATCAAGTCTGACTTCAGACGTGTATAGAATAAAGGGAAGGAAATGGCCATTGGACACAGAACAAGAAAGTCTATTTCTGTTTGCTTGGAAGAGTCAGTGGGAAATTGATTGTAAAGTGGTTTTCTCCTCATGTGTCCTACTCCTAGGAACTTTGAATACAGGTGTATCACTGAACACCACTTCCCTTTTGCAAGAGTGCCACGTACTCTGAAAGCAAACTGAGCCAAGAGGTCAATACAACTTCAGCTCAGGAATCCCACTCAGCTCTGTTCTTAGAAGTTTGAGCAGGGCATGCTCTCATAGCAGAGCAGAGCCTAGGTCACTACATACAGCCCTTTCCCTGATGCTGCTGACTCACATGAAAAGTCTGCGGCCATACATTTGTGCCAACTGCTGCACTGAAACCTCTTGTAAGAGATAGATGTGACACTGAATGGAAAGTGAGATCCCTGCCTCTGATATAGCTGCCAGAACACAAGGGTTTCAAGGTTCAAAGTTGGTTCTGGGAACTCTGCCAGGTAAGAAAAAATATATATATTTCACGTGTAACAGAAGAAAACCAGTTTAAGGACTGGAGGAAAGTGTGAACATTAGTGATGGGGTAAAGGGTCAGAGTTCAAGTTTGGAGGACATTAAGTATTCAGTGACATCAAAATTCCTGAATGTTTCTCATCTGTTCCCGAATGTTTCTTCTGTTGCAATGGGGAGGGACTTTTATCTGGTGGCAGGTGTTGGGAATCAGTTGTCAGGTGAGGTGACAAAGAATAAGGTGATGGAAAGAGTCAATTTCACTAATAAGAGAATAAATAGAGGATTAACCACAAGTCATAGTCTAACTGTACCGTGGGGGAGGGTGAAATAGGCAAAGCGCAGGGGAGTGGAAAAGATACAAGGAAAAGCAGACAAACTTAGGGTACGTCTATACTACCCACAGGATCGGTGGGTAGTGTTCGATGTATCAGGGATCGATTTATTGCATCTCATCTAGACTCAATAAATTGATCCCCAAATCGATGCCTGTACTCCATCTCAACAGGAGGAGTAAGCGGAGTCGACAGGGGAGCGGCCGGGGTCGACCTGCTGCCATGAGAACGGCCAGGTAAGTTGACCTAAGGTACTTCGACTTCAGCTACGCAAATAGCATAGGTGAAGTTGTGTGTGAAGTTCGACCCCCCTGCCCCAGCATAGCCCAGCCCTTAGTAACAGAATTTTTATATATATATCTCTGAGTTAAAATGTAATAGGGAATAAGACCTTTGGGAGGATAAAATATAGACTGCTGTGCAGTTTATTATTAAGAAAAGTCTTCCATCTTTTTCTCACAGAAAAAATTCTTAAACATTTTGTAGTTTTTTAAAAAAGGCCATTTCTCATAAGAAAAATTTCAACTAGCTCAGTTTTAGTATCTTAGCATGTGCTTAAGGTTAGGTTATTCACTCTACATAGGACATCAGGGTACAGTGCCTTTTTTTTTTAACCAATATAGTTATACTAGAACATTCTTTAGTATGGATACAATTATACCACTAAAAAGGTGGTTCCGTCTGTACAGCAGTATTCCCCTTCCCGCAACTATACCACTATAAAACATCTTTCTACTAGTATAACTACATCCATACCGGTATAATTAAAGCAGTACAACTTTTGTGTATAGACAATGCAATGCTTAATTTGCAATGAAAGAGGTGCCAGGGTTCAAGCAATTTTTTTACATTCATAACTGATGCAGCAAGCCCAGCGGTGCCAGCCAGGGATATGAACTGCCAAGCCTTGGCACAAATTAAGCTCTGTAGACAAAGTCTTTGGGTGGAGTTGACAGAAAGACCGTGCGAGCTCTGCTCGCATACAGCTCATTGCTACATCAGGGCCTGTGAATATGATTAATTGAAATCACAGCACATCGTCTGTGGGTAGTACTGTAGTGTCATTTTGGAAGCTAGGACCCAGTTGTGCTTGGTTTCTGAGCAGTTGTTTTGGCTGCTTATTATCCTGTATTGAAAGTACATTGCAAATCTTTTCACATGAATGTTACCACTTGGCATTTAAATATATTTACTTAAAAAAAATTATTTAAAAGGCTGTGAGCTTCAGAGAGAGCCAGCTCCTTGGCAGATTGACAGATTCTGACTTTATTCAAACTCAGTGTGGTTATTACCAAGTGTCTCTATAACATCCCTGAAGCACAGAATGTAATACCTCTGCTTAGCATACGAATGGTAACACCCACAACGCCGAACACCGAGACAGCTATTGAAATAGATTGATTATTGTTCAGAGAGTAGCATCCTGTACTATCTCCTGGGAACGGGAACAAGGGATGAGAAGCGTCTCTGACTGAGGACACATTACATCTCTCCAAGGTACCTTAACAACAAGGGTGCATTTTAAAATCAGAGTTGCACTCTCAACTTACTAAATAAAAGTCCTGCAGTGAAGGTGCTGGATTAGGACTCAACAGATCTGGGGTTCTAGTCCTGGCTCTGCCACAGACCCTCTGTTTGACCTAAAGCAAGTATCTTATTTATCTGAGCTTCTCCATCAGTACAGTGAGAACAATAATATTGCCTTGCTCTTCCCCTTTGTCTCTCTTATTTAGATTACAAGCTCTTTGAGGCAGGGACTGTCTGTCTAACTAAGATAATTATCTGGCCTCCATTACTGTAGTATCCAAGCAGCTCACAATTTTTAATACATTTATCCTCACAGCACCCCTTTGAGACTGGGAAGTTCTGTAGTAGGGGTGGCAAACTTTTTGGCCCGAGGGCCACATTGGGGTTCAAATATATGTGGAGGGCTGGGTAGGGAAGGCTGTGCCTCCTCAAACAGCCACCATAGTATAAATAATATAAAATGGAGTTTTGGAGCTGTGGGGCTCCAGAACTCAAAATCAGGCCCAACACCTAAAGGGAGGTCACATAAATAGACTCCCCTGATGTCAGGTTGGTCTGACAACCCTCATTTAACTAGGGTACAAAGATCCCCTGGCTTCCCAGCAGGGAGAAGGAGGGGCTCCTTTTATAATAAACTACACAACTCCTGGGTTACGCTGAAGAATCTTTCCTGAAGTCAGAGGCTTCAAGAGCATTGACCTCACCAGTCGGGGGCGGGGGGGATGTGTTGTTCGAGCTACTGGGGGTTGCCTGGCATTGTTAAATAGAGGAGAGACAATAAACAGGGGGCTAAAAGAATAGCTTAATTCACCTGATAGCCTAAGGAGAGATACTGGAAGGAGAGCTACCACAGCATTCCAGCTTATGCTCTGGGAGTACTGTAGAATGCTCACTGGGTTCCTTTAGACTGGTGTTGCTACAGGTGATTCCCATTAAGTCTAACTATGGGTTATGATTGACATGCTGGCTGCAGCTGTGGATTCCAACTGCCTTAGAGATATGCGAGCTAACCAAAAGGGGAATTACCCAGAGAAGCTAGTTCCAAGTCTGGGTCCAAGGATTTTTTTTTATTATTTCCAGAGGGCTCAGCACCCACAACTGGGGCTAGATTCTCCAAAGAACTCAGCACCTAGCAGATCCCATAGAGCAGAATGGAGAATCCTCCCCATTTTTCTTGGAGCATAAAGAAAACTGCAGATTGCCCATTCAAGCTAGATAAGGACACTGTCGGAAAAGTTTGTAGGCCCCTGTTTGACCCTCTCACCAACAGCTCAGGATTCTTGCCATGTATGGATATTTCCAGTCTTTTTTTGTGAATTAAAGGAAAACCCTGGTTTTAAAGGCTATCTGTGTGTACAGTGGATATTTCTGTGATGGGTTTCACTAACGTGCATTGACCTTTGGTGCTGAATACCTTTGCCTAAAAAAAGCCCCTTGGGTCCTGAAGGTGTTTTTCCAGTCTCAGGTGGATTTTTGGAGCTGCCTGTTGCATCATGGGATTAATGGGCTGATGGCAAACTGACAATGTTCTGAACAAACCTTATGAAATTAAGATTTACTTTACTGAATTAAGTTAAACATCACTGAATTAGAGTTTGAGGATCTGTTTTATTAAAAAGGCAACCATGTATGTGCTTTTGTGGCAAGACATGCTAATATATTTCCTCCATTAGGATCCCTTAAAAGCCACCCCCTGGAGAGGTGTGTATATACTAGTTCAAACTGGATTCTTCAGGGACCAACAGACAAAGAAAGTGTTTTTGGATAAACAGCCTGGTTTTAAACTGGCTCAGGGCCTTCTTCCTGATACAGTAAATGGACAGGTCCCTGGATGCCCCCAATTCTTTAGGATGGAGGTGGAAGGACTGGGCCTATTGAGGCCCCATAAAACTAGGTGCTTGTTCTGAGCTGAGGCTCTGATGAATCTGTGATCACAAAGAATTCCCCCTTGGGTGGGGCTTTAAGGACTGTTCCTCCCAAAATCGATGTTAGCGTTAGGTTAACCCTGCTAAGCTTATTAGTATGCATGTCGGTTCATTTATTGTTTTATATGTATTATACATTCTCTGCAATGCTTTTTACCTTAAGAATAAAGTAGGTTTGCATATTAAGTGCTGGGTGATACCTTATGACAGCAGTAATTACATGTTGTCCCTCTCTGAAGAGAAAGCAAGCAGGTATCTTTGGACAACCTGTCTTTGCTGGGAAAGACCCAGTGAATACATGGAACAGTGCAGTCTGGAAATACCCAGTCCAAAGGGAGAGGGATGCAGGTATCCACCCAAAACAGGCAATAGCTGGAGAGCTGGAAACCTGAGAGTGGGTGCCTTTCCTGGACCCTGGAGGAGAAATAAAGGCGTAGTAGCCCAGAACTGGGACAAGGAGCCGAAAAACCTTCCCTCTGCTCTTTTCATCCAATGGGAATCTTTGCATCCATCAATACCCGGAACTCCAAACAATTTTTAATATCCAGGTATCTGGTGGGAAAATTCACAGGCAAAAGCAATGTGTAGCTTTGGTCAGTGTTTGTTTCCCTTTGTCTTCAGTTCAGAGAGAAATTCATTTCCTTTTAATGGAACGTGTGGGCAGAAGGACAGGGAGAGAGAGAGATGAGCAGAGCTGGGAGTTAAGTCGCATGGTCTCCAGCAGTAAGGCATCTTTATTAGATCATGGTGGGGGAGGAAGGTTTCCTCCATTTCATTTGTTTCAGGTCTTTGTTGTCTAACAGGATTTGCAATTCAAACAGCGGGTGAGATCACTGTTGACAGCAACACCATCCTCTGACCAAAGGGCTTCAACGTCACCCTCAAAATACTATCAACAAAATCCACTCATCCGGTTTTCTATAGTCACTGCCCTGTGATCCCTCTCCAGGATGGCCCTGAAAGTAGGATCACACTCTAAAAATAATGTACAAGTAGCCTTTTCACATTGCAGCAGAGCCTAGCTGCCCCAGTCACGAACCAGAACCCCGCTGTGCTAGGTGCTGTACAAACACTGAACAAAAGAAAATGATCCCCAGATATCAGAGAGATTTTATGAAGGTGGGAAAGTATGCTCCCCATTTTATTAATGGGGAAAGTGAGGCACACAAGCCTTCTTTACACCAAGTCTTTATTCTGTACCTCTCCTGTTACTGCAGTTCTCCCAGTGGAAGTGCTAATGCAGGCAGGCCATCAATGTTTTAACCACCATACTCATCTACAAGTGCTCTGGCAGTATTTAAAATGCCAGTGTCCCATCTACACTGGTGCTCCCATTGGGATTACCACTTGTCTAGATGCAACAGTGGGTATTTAAAGGAATAAAGGCTAGTGTCAGCTAGGCCAGAAAGAATAAGCTTCTTGCCTAAGGTCACCAAGGACTCAGTGGCAGAGCTAGGAATAGTAGTTAGGAATCTCGCCTCTAACTACTTTGCTTTAACCACTACTGACCAGTTCTGAACCTTTTGAAATTCATCTTATCACTAGTTGCTAATATAACTAAGCCTGGGTAGGGAAGAAAATGGAGCGAATGATGTAGCTATTATATTTTCCCTTGGCAAAAGGTAGAGGACAGGTTACTGCTTGAGAAATAATCACATTTCTTCTCATTGACTTTCCTCCACTGAGGCAGAAAGAGAACTAAAAATAAAGCAAGGAACAGCAGGCTGAATGGACTGAGGGGTTTGGTTTTTTTCCTCCTTGGAACCCAAAGTCACCAACAAGCTGCAGAAAATTATCAGAGGTTTCAAACTCCTTCTGTCAAATGTTTCATGATCTGCAAATATTTGTGTTGTAAACAAGCTCTTTAAGACTATAATACAGCCTCTAGAGTGGGTGTATTATTTTACCCTAATACAAACCGGAGAGAGGCTGTCCCCGCAAAAATCTTCTCACTGTACCCACGCCAGAGTCTGCTCCTTCAAATGACCCCACTCTACATCCCCGCCCCCCACAAAATTAATATAAATATTCAGCCCCTTTTTCCAGGGGCACAATAAATTGTCCTTTCATGGCTAGATGCAAATGTGAGGCAGCACTGTGTGCTGCAATAACAAAACGATGCTGGGTTTCTCCGTAGTATCAATCAAAGGAACCTCAGGGCAGCTTCGGCCTAGGAATTGCCTCCCTCCAGCTATATCTGAGCCAGATACTACTATGCCTAATCTGTGCCGTGTGTAAGCAGTGCAAAATGGCCTTAAAATGGCTGGAGCGAACCAGTGGGGTCTCCCTCTTGACTGGAGAAAACTCCTGTGGCAGTCACCCCTAACCCATTGCTTAAGGAGAGGAAGGGGGAGTGTCAAGGGTTGTCTGAGGGAGTGGGTGGGACCCAGGGGCATGCTGGGGCTTTATTACAGACCTTACACACCAGTGGCATAAGTTAGTTGAGTACCTTGCTACTCTAACTTCCACCAGGGCCAGGCCACTTAAGACCAGGGACCAGTTCCCTGTAGCTGCCACTTTCCACTTACCTCCAAGCTGTAGTTGGAGATGGTGGAGAATTGCGGTATCAGAATGATGCTTCACTGCCTCATTTCCACCCATGCAAAGTGGGGCAAGATGCTATCACCATGCAAGCAACAATTTCTGATTTGGTAGCAACCTGCCCTCACGAAGCATGGGACAGCGGAGGAGCAGGAGGTTAGTGTACCTCAGGGACAGCTCACACTACAGGTTTCTCAGCAGCATATAAGCATACTGGCAGGATTTGGAAGGAGGGAAAACTAGTGATATGGGAGCCTTGGATACATTGCCTCTCCCCCATTAAACATAGTTAAGAACCGTTTTGCTCTGAGTCACTCTGGCAGCCTGCAGTCACTGGGTCTAGCTTAACGCCCACCCTTCTCTTATTTTGACAAGGACTCAGAGGGATGAAAATGCTACAATAGGCTTTTTACTTGTGTCTGATGTTTAGTCACTTGCCTACTACTAGAGAGGGAGGCTCAAGCTATGAAAGCTGGACCCTAATGGTAAAGTTTGAGATGTTTGGACCTGCCTATTTGCCTCAGAGGTGTGTCTCTCTGCCTACTGCTGACTCAAGCAACGGGGTAAGACACCTCCATAAGAAACCACATCCATCCTCTCCCAAAGGCAGCCCTAGAGACATGTGGCCCTAGAAAGCAGCATGCAGACAGTAAAGGAGAAAACTGGGGAGGAAATCAGGAGACAGATTTTCTCATGGGATTCCTGGCATTTCCCATTTCTGGTTGGGCAGGAAGTCCTGCAAGTGCAGCTTCCATTGTGGTGCTCTGACCCTCCCATTCACAGAACAAACTGGGCAGGCAGGAAGATGCTACTGGAAATGGAAAATAATTACAGAAGAGTAGTTAATCTGGCTCTGGAAAATCTCTGACCAGAGCTGCACTCCCAATTTCGGGACCAACGTTCAATTCCTGTTCTTGTATTCTCTGAACTGATTTGCTCCCTTCCGTCCCATCTCCTTCTCACTTACACTTGCAGGCTGAAGCCATCATGCTTTGGTTCCTTTCAGGAGACTGGGAAATGGATTTACTTTAATGCAAAAGGTGGGTGGATAAATGTCACATGACAGAGCCCAATCAGCCCACAATGCAGAGACCTGAGGGCTGACAGTTCCTTTCTGTATGGCTAGTTGGCTTCTCCCTTCTTCTCTGATGAAGGACCCTCGTGAGTTAGTGGTGGATCATTTCAAAACTCATTTCTGTTCCACTGGAAAAATTGACAGCACTCTAATGAGCTTAGAAGTGCCTTAGAAAAAAATCTGACTCCATGCTAGGCCTCCAGCATGTAAAGGGTAAGAAGCAGATGCTAGACAGCATTTTTTTTTCTTTTAAAAAATCAGATACAGTAACTGCAGCTTGGTGTGTACATACCAAAAGTGAGCCTATTTAGGGAAGGTTTAGATAAGCATTTTACAAAAATAATACGCATGACCAAAAATTATAAAGAAGCCAGCTCTGGGGAGAAACTCAGCATCTGTTAACTAGCTACCGGAGAATATTTTTATGCAGACATCTCTATTTTATCATTACCCATTCCCCAATGATCCCAATCTTCATTTCTATATATACCTGTTGTAACTAGATTGTAAATTCTCCTGGGGACAGAAATTGTCTTTTACTCTGGGTTTGCACAATGTCTAGCACCATGGGCTACTGATCCCAGAACAGGGACCAAAATATTCATAAACAACAAACTGAAACTGTAGGCAGAAGACAAAATGCAGCAACCACCCTGCGAGTTATCCAGGATGTCCAAACTACCTGTTGTAAGAAGTAACATGGGAAGAACCAATTCCCATTTATAGTAATGCCTCTTAAAAATTTTTCACAATAATTGTTTATTCACTTAAAAATGCAGCTCCAGGTCAGCCAGAATGAATTGTGAATTTAATTCAAATGTGGCAAATAGTTTCAGTTTAAAAAAACAAAAAACTTGTTTGTTTTTCTAAAGTGGAATTGTTTTGGTCAATATTTTCAAAATGAAACAGTTTGACTTTTCATTTAGGAATTTACTTGGATTTAACAAATAAAGTAAAAATACCCTCAAATTAAATAAAGTGAGAGAACAAGACAACAACTCCTCAACTCTAGTCACACAAAACATTTATTTGGACCTGAAATATTTTTTGTTGTGGTTTGAGTTGACCCAAAGCAAAAAAAAAAAGATTTTTTGCGTTCTGCCTCTGAACCAAAAATAAAATTAAATCAATTATTTACTCAGCTTTTCCCCTTTTACAATGTTCTGGCAGTGCAAAGACCTTAAAGCGGGCATTATATTGAAAATCAGACATGAGATTTTTAATTTCAACAGTTCATCTGGGCCTCATTTTTAAGTCTCATGGGAAACAACTGTCAGAAAATTGCAGACCAATGCTGATACACAGCTGATCTGAAGAATGAGAACTGTTCCACGAAAACCTTGCTTCTCATTTCCACTTCATGTTGATTCTTCTGCACAAAGAGCTCTCTTGGTAGGAAATGCTATTCTTATCAAGTGACTTGGCGTCTATTTTTGTTGCTGAATACTCTTATTAAATAACCCTTTGCAACCCACTGGGGAGAGGCCCTCGCTTTTATTGAATTTCTGTTTATTCAGTATTATCTCAAGAAACGGAAGACGGGAGCAATGAGGATCAAGTCACATTATAAGTAAGCCTATACAAATAGCCCACAATGTAGTAGTAAATTTATCTCTTGGAGTAGGGGAGGGAAGGGGAATGGATTAAGAGAGTTCATTCAATAACAATAATTGAAAGGCTGAAATACATAAATTAGCCTCTTGCTAATCAGTGACAGGAGGCAGATATTTTTTGCAAGAAAAATTGATTGACATTTAGAGAAAAATCTCCTGCCCTCCCTGAAAGTGCTGTGAGGGCAGGACCTGGAGTATTCTGGCAGACACACCTACTTCTCCCCTCCCACCCAGGAAGAGCCTGGTGAGGATGTAGGAGGGAGATTAAAGGAAGAAATAGACTCCAAGCTGCAGAACCTGGATATGGAATTTCAGACACCCTAAAGCTTGGAGATTGCTTGGATCTGGGGTTCTGAATTGCTCTTTTATCAATACCGGGTACATTTACAAAACTAAGGTCCAGCTCTTGAATCATTTCCCCTTCCCCAAAAGTGAGAAATTGATGAAATCCAGGATTCAGGATCCAAGTCCATCTCTAGTCAAAATATTTGGTCCAGATAAACATCCAGAACAGGCTGGAGCTTTCACATGAACAAGAGTTCTTTATGAAAGCTCTGTTCCTTCCTGCTACCATTCAGCCAAGAATGACCAGGAGAGACACTTCCTGTCTTAGTACTTTGGCACTTCTGGTTCAGATGTAACTGACAGGAACAGCTGCTGCACTAATGAAAAATAGTGAAGGAAATGTTACTCAGGAAAGGCTTGGGTTCCAGTTCTGGATGAAGGCTCAAGCTGGGTCTCATTTCCAGTTTTATCTGTCCCTAACTGATGGTCAATTGACAGAGTTTTGAGAAGCCCAGGAATATACAAAATTAACCCCCTTTTCATTCTTAGAGAAAGGTCACCCTTCCTGTAGCAGTGGAGGTGTGCTGGGAAGCCCACAGCTAGTTGAACATGGAGACTGGATTCCATCTCCTGGTGCTTCACAGAATGTGTGATATTAAACCTTCAAAACTCAAAATGATATGCAATGATACATTTTGCCCTATAAAAAAGAACAGGTGAGAGTTTTGGAGCAGCCTCAGTATTCCCGTCTCCGATGCTGACACACGTCCTCCTTATAATGCTTGAGTGCAGTGGCAGCATTCTTGGGAGTTCCCTTTTCTAGCCATTAATCTTTACATTTTTTTCCAATGTGTCTTTCATCCTAGAAGATCCTCCAAAATCCTTTCACACATGCACGTGGAACCACTTCACCAGGGAAATACTGCCATCTCCAGAGTGATGTGGCAAGCAAACAGATAATCAGCATGCTGAAGGGCAGAGGAAAGAGTGCAGGCAAAGATACCAGGCAAAGATCTGCAGCTTATGAATGTTGGAACCTCCAAGCAGATTAGACAAAACTTTAAATTTCAAGGTCTTGGTTAAAAGGAAGCTGTATAGAAATCGGTGAATCCACCTTTGGAGAAATTGAACCTTCCAGGATTAAAACCTCTGGTTCCAGACAGTCAGTGGGGTGTAATGTGCAGTGGTTTCATGGAGCACCCCATACCCTGGACTGCTGAGCAAAGGAAGAAAAAATGTCACTGCAATCATTCTCCACAAAGTGTCTCAGCAAGAGGCCCAGAATCAAAAAATAGGTGGGTGGTTCTTGCTGCTACTCCAATGCACAGGAGCCATCAAAGCCAAACAAGACATGCCAGGATTTTGTGTTCATTTTTATTAACTCATCATTTCTATCATACTTTGAGATCCCATAAATGGAGCAAAGAGGCACATTTGAGACAGAGGTATCTTTAACAGGTCATTTCCTAACGTTAAGCGCCATTAAGCTGTAGAGTTCCATGCTGTGTGTATCCTGCAGAGACATTCCCAACTACTGGGACAGAAATTTACCCTGCTCTTGCACTCCTTGCTGTGACTCACTTTTGTCCTAGCTGTGCTGAAAGAGCTGTTTGGATGCAGCCAGCCTATCTGTGTCTTCAGAACCAATCCTAGGCATAAAAATGAATCAGAGGCAGCAGCCACTCAACTGAACTCTTAGTAGACAAACTAAATCTCGGAGGATGGTGTTTCTCAACAACCGGTCCATGGACTGGAGCCAATCCATGGCAGTCTCCTTGCCAGTTCCTGAGATTTCCTTGGCACAATTTAGGAAGGCAACAAGCTAATACCTGATACCAAAAAGGTTGAGAAACGTGTTGTAGGAGATCCTGAGCTTCCAGCTTAAGAGTATGCTGTAGCAGGATCTAGCCAGATGATGCTTATTTTCGCTCTTGAAGGGTTATGGATATTGGCTGCTGGAGATGGTAGAGTAAAATCATGGTTCACAGCACAAGGATCTTGGGTAAGCCATCCCTAGTTGCAGCAATGGGTGGGGGTGTCAGTCTTACAGGAAGAGAAAGGGCTTGTACCAATTACACCGGGATGATCTTTCTTTGCTGCTGTTATCCAGACTCTCTGCTGGGTCTTGTCTTTGCCACAATCCTGCATTGTTGGGGTTTATGCTTCTGGATTCAATACACTTCTGGTGCAACAAATCCCAGACTTGTTAATAGATACCTGTGCAGAAAGAAAACCCCTTCTAATGAAGCCAGCATACCCAAGTGCCCAGGACTGGGAGACAAGAGCAGAGAAAGGTAAGGTTTATTGATCCACAGAGACAGCGAGAAGTGCACTATCACTGTTGCAAGTATGCATCAAGTTTTTTAGGTGGAAGACCCCGGCCAAGTTTAACATGAGGGATGTGGGTGCTAGTAACACCTTTAGGAGGCAAACCTAAAACATTTCCTGTTCAGAATTGTTGTGTGGTGTATCTGTGGGCAGCTATACAGCTACCACATCCCACCCCAAAGATAGTGTCAATTCAGTTGTGGGCAAAGCAATTCCTACGCTCCTGTACTTTGTAACTCAGTCTGTTGAGTGCAAAGGAGTTGCTGCTGAAAGCAAGACTCAGTGTAAATGGAAGGCCATCATTATTTCTCTCTCTTTTTGCACTGACCACTCCCCATCCTCCACTTTCATAAAGCTCCAAAAGACTCGAATTGACTTCAGTGGGCATTGGATCAGGGCTTTAGCCCCTCTTTCCACAGAGGCAGTACAGCTCTCTGTTCTCTTGCAAATGTACATGGTGTACCTCCATAGGAGCACTCGTGTTTTCATCTCTATCAAGAGCACATTGTGCATGTAAGTGTACAATCAAAAAATTCTGGAAATTTGGTTTAAATTGCTAAGCACTTGAAAAGCTCAGGAAAAGCAGAGCAAAGATTACTACAAATCCTCTAGTCTCCAGGGATGCCAGCCGAGCAGAGAAAAAACAGGGCTGGGAAGTCAGAACTAAGCACCAGAGTGAAGCTGGTAGAACCCAGGGGAAGAGATTATAAATCAAACAAGACAGACTGACCCACATGAAATATGCATAGGGTGATCAGATGTCCCATTTTTAAAAGGATAGTCCCTTTTGGGGGGACTTTTTCTTATATAGGCACCTATTAACCTCCCCGCTCAAACCCCTGTCCCGGTTTTTCACAGTTGCTATCTGGTCACCCTAAATATGCAAGTATGGTGTTATAAATAACATATCTGAGTACTATACAGGCATGCATTTCTGAGCAAAGTCTTTCACACTTTGTCTGTGGTCTATGTCTTTACAAATAAATATCTTTATAAAGATGACCAATCTGCACTTCCACAGCATCTTTCAACTGAAGTTGTCAAAGTACATTGCAATCTTCAGGTATAGCCTAGCTTCATCCCTTTGACTTAGGTAGAGAAACTGAGACATAAAGGCGGCCAACATTTTTATCAGGGCCTCTTAATTTTGAGAGCCCAAACTGAGACTCTGATTTTCAGAGGTGCTGAGCACCCAAAGCTCTCGCACTGACTTACTCTGGAGTCAGGGGTGCTCAGGTAGCATTCAGAAGCAACAATGAAAATAGTCCTTCACTGTAAACACGAAGGAACTTTCTGTAATGTTGCACTCCATAAGCTTTATGGAAATATGCTTATGAATATGCCATAAATGGAATCTGCTTTATGCTAAATACGCCTTGTATGGTATCATTAGAAAGCTTGTAATCTACCAAGTGTGTTCATCCTATCTGTTTGCATGTATTATTTCTAGATCTGGAGTTAGGAAAATAAGATATAAACCTCCATCACTGATGTAAACATATTAAGTGGAAGCCATTAAGGGTGCTCCAGAAACAATCAGTTGTAAATGGCCTTGTTACTTGAAAGCCTTCCTGTGTATATGTGGCCCAACCTAGGAAGAATGGAGACTAGGGGTCTCATGGGCCATGCGACCATGTCACTGAACACTGGAATCCATCTTAATCCTTGTACTTTTCCATTGATGAGGCACTGGTGGGGACAAGTACAGACAAAGGACTCCCACCCTGTGCCAAAGATATAAAAGGGGGTGGAGCAGGACAAAAGGGGCTGCCAGTCATGAGAAAACCCCCGCTTACGATCTGAAATGTCTGCTGGATTTAACAAAGACTTTACCAGGGGAAAGGACTAGACCCAGACTAGGAAGGAGTCTAGTTTGTGAAAGAAGCTTATTGGGAACATCTTTGAGTGTGAGATATTACCTGTAATCAGTTTCTTAATGCAGTAGGCTTAGACTTGCATGTTTTTGCTTGGTGATTTACTTTGTTCTGTTACTTGAAATCACTTAAACCCTACTTTTTATGCTTAATAAAATCACTTTTGTTTATTAATAAACCCAGAGTAAGTAATTAGTACTTGGGGAGGCAAAGCGCTGTGCAGATCTCTCTATCAGTGTTATAGAGGATGAACAATTTCTGAATTTACATTTTATAAGCTTTATAGAGTAAAACGGATTTATTTGGGGTTTGGATCCCATTGGGAGCTGGGTGTCTCGGTGCTGGTGACAGGTAACCTGCTGAGTGGTTTTCAGTTAAAATCTGCCGCTTTGGGAGCGGAGACCAGACCTGGGTCTGTGTCACAGCAGCCTGGCATGCCTGACTCAACAAGGCAGGGTTCTGGAGTCCCAAGTTGGTAGAGAAAATGGGCTAGGAGGTAATTTCAGCACATCAGGTGACAGTCCCAAGGGGGGTCTCTGTGACCGAACCAGTCACACTTTTCTTTCCTGGAGAAAAAAGCATTTTACTCAGAACTCTGGAACACCAGCACTACATCTGAACCCTTCTCTCTCTCTCAATCTGGCAACTCCACCCAAAGGTCAACCACAGAGCTCTGATGAGCAGGATGTGGCAGAGTCTGAGATCCTTACAACACTCCACCTGCTGGCTGTCTTACTGTATGCTTATTGTAAAGTTATCGTTACTGTATAGATTTTAAACCCTTTGGGGGGGACCTCTCTTCTGTTCTGTGTTTGTACAGCACCTAGCACAATGAAAAATCCATGCCTCTTGTGTAGAGCATCCTGAAGTGTTTAATACTAATAGCCATGAGTGGTCAGGGCCTGAACATTTATATCTCATCCAGCACGCTGCTCCCTAACCCCATGCTGAGCTAAAGGTTTGGTTCTGACTCGGGCGGAGGGAGGCATTACTTCTGCAGTACCTTGGGTTTTCCCCAGAGTTCTGTTGAAGTATTGACCTGAAATGACCCACTTTAGCTTGTGAGAGCAGATTAAAATCATAATCCTAGGTGGAGTTTGGGCTAGGAAGGAGGAGTCCATTTGAAGTGACTGGACAAGAAAGATCAAGGAATTGGGGGTGGAAGTAAAATGGGGGGAGGCACATTTTAAATTATAATCCACTTGGATTTGAACTGACAGATTCTGATAAATTGTTGTCAGATCATAACCAAAGCAGGTGCATCCTCCCTGCTGCTGCCCCAAGATCATTCACTGGATGGGTGAATCACACTGGCCTCTTCCCAGTCAGCGGAGATGTGAGCTTCCACCAAGACTAGGGCATCAGCGTCAGTCTGGTTATCCTGGAAATAAAATCCTCTTTGCCACTATGGCAACTGGAGACACCATTTAGCATTACCTTAGCCATTAAATTGACTCATTTGGGTGAAGAACATCAGGGAATAAAAGAGCAGCTGGTCCTACCCACACACCCCTTTCACCCTTGTAACTGCATCCAGACTCATTACCAAGGTGCATTCAGCAGGTTCCGCAATAATGGGAAAAGCAAGGGTTTTTTATCCTGGCATTATCCTAGAATGCTCAACAATAGCTCCATCTTCTGGCACATAACAGATCTTCAGCTCTGACTGAGGGAAAAGTCACCGGGCAGAGAGATCTAAGAACGGGTTTGGTGTCTGTGAAAGTTAGACTGACAGACCTAACCACAAAGCTGGTACCGCACAAGAAGTGGCCATGCAGGTTTTCCTCATGGCTCCTCCAACCTGTGGGGGCCTCCCCTCAAGAAGGGAAGGGGAGCAGACCCTTTGTAACCAAATAAAACCAAACACTCATCTTCTCCGATGCCCCGTCGCACTCACTCCGTAGCTCACTCTCCCCCACCCCCTCATTTTCACTGGGCTGAGGAGGATCCCTTGTTGACCACAGGTGTTCAACTGAAAGCTGGACACCTGGCAACCCTTCAGACCTTCACATCTTCTGAAACTAATTTAGCATCTGGCATTGCAGACTCAAGTGATTTTGGCTTCCTGGGATGCTAAGGACCAGTTTAGTCCTAGCTAGGACAACGGGAACTGAATCAAGAGCAGCTGGAACCACTGCTGACTTGAGTTGGATTGGCAACCTACAGGTTTCAGGACTAACCTATCGACAATCCCCTGAGCCATCCAGACTCTCTTCCTGCTGATCCCTTGTAACCCTTCTCCACCCTACCTGCCTGGAGACTCCCTCCATTTTGTATATTCCACACTGAATTTATTTTGTGGCAGTACCATTTGGGGACCAAGTCCCAATCCATCAGTGCTGCAGTTAGTTCTGGGGAAATAATGAGAACTGTGTGAAAAAATTGCCAGTAGTCCCTCAGATATGTCTGCTATGAAGTGAAGGGGAAGCAGAGGGTTATGATGTTATCAGAGAACAAGATCATTTCAAACTCTTTTTCCTTTGCAGCAGATGAGGCTGTGAAGGTTTAAGCCATTCAAAATTGCTTTCTAGTGGCAGCTTTAATAAATTGGCCTTTGTTTATTTCCTGCCATCTGAAGGGAATCACTGATGTCCTCTGAAACATGGACAAGATCCTATCGATTCTATGGAAATGGTTAGAAAATTAAACAAACAGTTACAGCTGAAATGCAGTTTCTTGTTTACCATGAAGCTTAATTGTTATGAAATTTAGTGAATGCACAAAATGCATCATTCCACAGAAAATATTAACATCATGACATTTCTTGGACTGTCAGCTCTTCAGGGCAAAGACTGTCTTCACTGTATAGCTTACAATCAGAGTCTAAGATGAGAGGCAGGAGAATGGCGGCTTCAGTTGCCTATATACCTTTGCAAATCTTGCCCCTAGGCACTTATGAAAATGGGGCTTACGAGACTACATTATTTAGGTACTTTTTTAAATGGTACCCTAAGCACTCTGCAACTGCTACTTACTATACCAGTCATAAATGTTGCACTGTTATGTGCTCCACACAGTCAGTTAAAGCCACCCTCCTCCTGCCTCTCATCTTAGACTCTGATTGTAAGCTATTTGGGGCAGGAGCTCTCTTTTTGTCACTAGAGCCATCTGAAATTCAGGATTTCTGCTTTGAGGGAAATTCTGACATTTCCAAATGGCCTGGGAACCAGAAATTCCAAGACATTTTCATTTTGGAGACACCAATATGATGGCACCATCCCTGGAAGCTCTTGGGTCCCTACCTAGCGCAGTTTGTACAGTGGGGTGGCCCCAGAGCTGCGGATCTTAGAAGCTAGAGCCTTCCAGCTGCCCACCAAGAAAGCAGGCAGGGTTCCACAATGATACACCTGACAAGAAGAGTTCCACCAGAAACCGTTCTGTGATTCAACAAAAGTTTGTCAGTCCCAAGATGTTTCTGTGAAACATTTTGGGCTCGAATCTGCATTTTCTGACAAAACTCTTTCCATCTGAAAACTTCCAACCAGTCTAGTGTGCGCAGGTCGGCCAGGATCCTTGAGGGTGGCTCATAGATGCCACCACAATGTAAATAATAAATCACAACAATCGCATGACAGAATGGGATCATGCAATCTTAATTAAGTCAGTGAAAGAGCCGCCTTCTTGCAGTTTTTGGCATCTAGAATGCCCTTTCAATATCCGTGCTTTAACAAGGGTCCCTCATTTCAAATTTCAGATTAAAAGTTTCTGTTTCTCCATTGCTCTTGAATTTTCTCCTCAGCCCCATCCTTTTTTTTTTAAATGCACCCAATGGAATGAAAGGACATTATATAAAGATCACAAAATGTTTTACAAAGGGAAGTCAGTGTCATTATCCCTATTTTATAGATGGGGAAACTGAGGAAGAGGGAAGGGACATGACTTCTTCAGGGTCATCCAGCAGGCCAGTGGCAGAGCCAGAAAGAGAAGCCAGGTATCCTGACTCCGTCCAGTATTCTACTACAAGGCCACACTGCCTCCTTTATAGAACTTTGACTATTATATAGTAGGAAATGAAATAAGCAGGATCACGAAATCTTTATTTCATAGCAGAAATAATTAAGAATGAGAAAAAGTTAGGATTTGCACTCATATAAAAATTCTTGTTCCAATTGCTCAGGAAAGAAAAACACACAAGAAAACCAATTAATGCAATTGTTTTCTTCTGCCTATCACTGTCACAAGGTATTACAATATAAAATAATTACAGAGACTCTTTGTTCATGCTGCAAGCCTTAACCTTAGCTTCTTAACCACCCCCTCACTTACAAAACTGCTTCAAGCCTCTTTATGGACAGGACATTGTACCAAACCCATCTATTATTGGATGAGATTTTTGCAATTCATTTGTCCTTTTTAGAGCACAGTGCAGAAAATGACCATATTGATGCTTCTAAAGGCCCCTCACCAACACCAAAGACTCAGTGAGCACAATGGTAAGAGAATGGGCTCTGGTGCTAGGACTCTGAAGAAGCCACTTTCTGTGTGCTCCAGCTTACCCACCTGCAAAAGGGCTGTGAGGCTTCACTCACAGGCTTGATTGAAGATTTCAAAGGGTGTGACTACATCAAAGGACAGGAGCTGGGTATTCAGTAAGTGAAAATTATTATTAAATGATTTCAGTAAAAGGAGCAATCATAAGCAGTCTGGTTCCCTGACATATATTTGACAGAAATGTCCAATAATTCAAAAGTACTGACTTCGGATATTAAAACTACATACTTTAATTTTAAGTCTACCAATAGAAGCTTTCTCCTGTTTGAAGTGTTGGCAGACTCAGAATTAAAGTGTGTAGTTTTCACTTACTGAATACCCTGTTCCTGTCCTTTGAAGATTTCAAAGGGTGTGACTACATCAATTGGTTTTGACTTGTGCCTCAGTATTCAATGTTTTCAGTAGCCCACCTCATTTTCAGCCTCTTCTTCACATCCTGGGTTACATTTTCATTTAAAGACCGCCTCACGTTTTCCTTAAGTCACCTTAAAACCACAATTATGCACCGTATTTCTTTGAAAATGTTGGAAGTTGATGTCAATGATTGCTGAGAAATATTAGCATTTTTATGTAGTGACACAGTATGCATGGTACTTGATGAAAGCTGAACTGAAGGCAAGTCCAGGATTCAACTCATCCTGTACCATATCAGAGATACCGCAAACCCATCTGAAACTTTCGCCAAAGACCTGGAAACACATACACCTAAATTAGAAGTTTAACTTAAGACTTTAAAATTACAGTGATTACATGGCGCTAACTTGCCTGAGCAGGATATACAAATGATGCCTAAGAGTACTTTTTACATGAGGCAGGACTACCACATAACCCATCAAATATACCAGCAAAAGAGAGAGTCAGAAATAGAACCACTTGGGAAGAAACAAAGACAGAGGCACAGGGAGAGAGATAAAGCAAACTGGGAACCCATGTGCTTAGAAATTATAGATGGTCCCCAAGCAGGAAGCACTGGCATGCCTGTGTTAGTCTGAAGTTACGATGAAACTTTTGCCATATGCACATTAGTATTCCTCTGCCTTCCTCTGAAACGGCTGGTACTCGCCACTGTCAGAGACAGAATTCTGGACTTGGTGAACCTGAGCTGAGCTGGTGAGAACAGGAATTGAGACTGAATTGGATGTTTCATTGGATCACCAAACATCCCTAAAACTTTAAGGAGTTTTGGATCCAGAACCAAAATTCTGCACTAGGCAGTTTGCATGATGAACACCTCATGTTTCCTTCAGAACATGAAAGATGCAAAGATCACAGCTTTCTGCTGCT
The DNA here is from genome assembly GCA_007922305.1 of Dermatemys mawii. Classification (NCBI taxonomy): domain Eukaryota; kingdom Metazoa; phylum Chordata; order Testudines; family Dermatemydidae; genus Dermatemys; species Dermatemys mawii. The sequence goes on along the minus strand of ML677397.1, from coordinate 2,686,926 downwards.
AAAGATCATTGCATCTTTCTCGCAGAAGGGTGTAATCAACAAGACAGAGGAGAATCCGAAACCAAGAGATTTTCTACTTCACTGTGCAAAATAAGAAGCATGAGAAGGATGTTTTCCTCAGACACTCATTTGGAAGGGAGAAGAAAGTCAAAAGAAAAAAAACAGTATACTTTTTGGGGAACGACAAGCAACAGGTTCAGAATGTGTGACAGCCTAGCCTCCAAATCTGAACTGCGTGGTAATCCAAGATGGACACATTCTACAGATCCCATCTATTCTATTACCGTGGTTTATCCTCCCCCAGCAAACAGATATACACTCTGAATAGACTGGACCTTCCACTCAGGTGTTCAATACCTTTTCTTTTTAGTCACCATCCTGAAAGTTACTACTTGTCACTTACACAGACAAGGAAATGAAGAGACTATGTACCAGAAAAACAGAAAATGAAGGAAGTGGTAGCAATTCTAATCCAATTTACCTTTGTCAAATGGAAGGGTCTTTTAGAACAGTTGTATGGTGGTCATAGACAAGAAGACTGGGAATCTCGACTTCTGGGTTCTCCTCCCATCTCTACCACCAATTCAATATATGGCCTCAAACAAGTCATTTCACTTCCTTATGACTCAGCTTCCCCACCTATAAAACAGAGTGATACGTTAGTCCCTCATAAGGTTGTTGTGAGGTGTAATTAATGAAGCACTTGGACAGCATCAGATAAGGGTGCTATGTTAAACTTTTGCATTAACACCACCACCACCTAGTTCTTATCCATACATCTTAAAAGTGGTCTACAAAGTAGGGTCACAGTGTCATCCCCATTTTACAGATGGAGAAACAGCAGCCTAGAGAAAGGAAGTGACTTGCCCACAGTCACAGAGCAAGTTAGGGCCAGAGCCAAGAATAGAAAACTAGTTCTCTTGACTACCTGGTCCACATAGGCCAACTCTTAGTATGTTAAAAATAACAAAACACAGAAAGTTAGTCCAAACTACTCAAAGGGCTTTGTGGATATGGGCAAGAATAGAATCTAGCCCCTAGTTTGTAATGTTTGTTGTGTGCTTTGGATTAAATAGCATTTAACCATAATTCAATTTTCATTCCCATTCTTACCGGAAGTGCTGACTCAGAGGAGAGCATTAAAGGGCAATCATTTCAGTGAATAATGGAACTGTCATGGGGGACATGTGGATCTATTTGACTGTTCTGGATTGCTGAACAAGTTTGCTTAACCCTCTCTCTACGATTGAGTTAAAATCCATTTGTCTCGAATTCCGGGTCAGGCGTTACATTTACAAAGTGGTAACTTCTGAGACATTAAATACCCCAAGAAACTTGGTCATAGAAGGTCACCTTAGCACAGGTTTTACATGCCTGTTCTTCACTTGATAGCCAGAATAAACCTTATTCTCAGTCTTGCCAGTGCCCCTCCCTGGCACAGATCCCCAAAGTACAGATAGCTGATTAACTACTGTTTTACCTGATTCTGTTCTCATACCACATGGAACAAAAAAAAAACAAATAGGAAGAACCTCTTCTCTTCAGTTGCAATAAAAATCAGGATTGGCTCTGTAGAAATTTGAGTCTCTCCTTCCTGAACAAGGCTTTTGGAAACAACAATCTGAGCTCACTATGTGCCATAAAACAATGATTAACTGCTTTGTTTTTTTCACTAACATTTTATGGAAATAATCTTGCACTGAACATCCTCAAGGGGGCACTCAAATCCATGCCTAAGTAAGCAGTTTTCCAATAGCTTTATGTTGTGGGGCCAGACCAAAATCCAGTGTGCTCTCATTTCAGCGTGGTTTATGAATGTGGAAAAAGATTATGTACAATGAGGCGACCTGCTGAATTCACATTTAAATGAGCAAGTCCCCTGTCACCCTTCATGCTAATACATTCTATTTGTAGAGCACCTTTTATCCAGCATTCTACAACACACTACTTCCTCCTAGAATCTACAGCATGAGGATAGGGAGGAAACTGCATGCAATTCTTTAAGACGACTGAAACAGCACCATTTCCTATAGCATTATTTTATTATTTCATATTGACATTACACTGTGTCAAGAGCAGGGCCAGCTCTAGCTTTTTTGCCACCCCAAGCAAGAAGAGCGCAACTGCCAAAGCAAAAAAAAAAAAAAAAAAAAGGGCGGCCGGAGTGCCTCCTCAAGAATGGCTGAAATGCAGCCTCCTACAATGTGCCACCCCAAACACTGCCTCCTCTGCTGGTGCCTAGAGCCAGCCCTGGCCCAGAGGCCCCTGTGTGCTAAGTACACCACAAGACCATAGTAAGAGGCAGTCCCTGCTCTGAAATGCTTAGCCTAAGCAGACAAAAGGGAAGTCATTATTATCCTCCTTTTACACATTAAGGAACAAAAAGTTGAAGTGGTTTAGTCAAGGTCACGTGCACATTCTGTTGCAGAGGCAGAAAACGAACCCAGATCTCACAAGTCCTGGTCCAGTGCCTTACCCTTAAGACCAACCTTCCTTTCCCTACTGAATACTGGCTTGCCCTTGGCGTTCTCCCATCCAAGTGCCAACTCAGCCTGTTAAGTAGCCTACTTAGCTAATGAAATCTGAGATCACAACTAGAACCAGAGGGGCTGCAGGCCACAAAAGATGTATAAAGATGGACCTCACCTACTAGTTTTAACCTCCATTTCCCCTGATATTTCCATTTTTAATCAGGGTGTGCTTTCTTCTTTGCCTGCCATAAAGACATTTCCTTCCTTGTCCATTACCTTCTCATGTGACAGAAAGCATGTCTCTAAAGCCTTTTTTCTGTAACTCTCAACTATTTAACACTGAAGCATTCGGGAATATACATAAGATGCTAAACAAACCCATTTTAAACCCAGAGATCCAATTGTCCTTCCTTAGACTCTCTTGCCTGGTGACAAGAGCACTGGACAGGGACTATTCCTGATTTGGCTGCTGGGTGACTTTGGGCAAGTGAGTTCACTTCTCTATACCTCAGTCTTCCCATCTTTAAAATGGAGATAAGGTTGCTTATCCCTCCAGTGTAAAGAGCTTTGAGATCTACTGATGAAAATTGCTACATATGAGCACGATATTACTACTACTCCAATCTAGAATCTCATCCAAAAAGCATTTTCAACCACAATGAAATATTATCCACTGCTATCTAGATGACTGAAGTCAAAAAACCACTTCTGCAAGACTAAAGGCTGCACTTGCACATTTTCAACATGAAGTGAAAATTTACACTGTTGTCTTAATACGTTCTTAGAGGTCACATGGTCTAATAGATTGAATTTAGGGCTAGGAGACAAGAATATATCGCCAGGTCACATAGCAAATCAGTGTGCAAACCAGGACCAGAGCCCAAATTCTCAGCTGGTGTAAGTCAGCAGAGAATTTACCCGAGCAGAGGACACAGCCCCAGATCTTTTGACTCTTAGCTTCAAGAATAATCCACTACAGTGAAGTTCCCCAAAATAAGAGAGATTCACCACTTCTACCTTGCTCCCTACAGCCATCAGGTCCCATTAGCTTCCATAATTTTGCTTTAAATTCTTCCCTCTCCCTAAAGGTGCATCTGATTCTGAGCACTAAGTGAGAGAAGAGGTTTCTGCTGCTAATGAGAAATTAGCATCTGATACTATGTGTGATTCACACATTCCACACAGAGATCTACATATACAGAATTTACAGGAAACTAAAAGCACTAGTCAACACATACACCCAGTTAAAGGCGCTAATCCTAACAGAACATGGTCTGTGAATTATTCATGAAGGAGAATTTTTTCTTTTCTTTTGTGGTTAGACTCTGAAAACCACAATATGCTGCAAGCATCTGTCTCATTATCTGCAACAACTTGAAAGTCTGTCTGAAAACCTTCATATTTTCATTTATAGGCTTTCTAAAGATGTCCCATGGGATATGCCCAGCTACTAGATTTGCTGTAATATCAACTGACGTTTCCCAAAAGGTCCATATACTAGCTTCACCACTAGAAGCCAATGCAACTTACAAGAGGCACTGATCTCAGTGCAAGCTCAACAGCCTTCTGTTAAATAGTTGCAAGAGAAACTACTCTCTAGGGTAGGGGTGGGCAAACTAAGGCCAGCGGGGTGCATCCGGCCCACGAGCCTTTTTAAACTGGCCTAGGAGCCACACCACGCAACTTAGCACCACTCCAGCCAGGGCGCTGGGTCAGGAGCCGCACCACGTGGCTTGGCCCTGCTCCAGCACTCCGGCCATAGCACACACAGGGTCAGGGCCATACCATGTGGTTCCCGGAAGCCGCACCTTGGCCCTGCTCCAGCTCCTACATGCTCCAATGGGAGCTACAGGGATGGTGCCTGCAGATGGGGCAGCGTGCAGAGCCGCCTGGCTGTGCCTCTGCGTAGGAGCCAAAGAGAGAACATCCCACTGCTTCCAGGAGCCACTTGAGGTAATCGCCGCTTGAAGTCTGCACCCCCCCTGAGCCTCTCCTCATGCCCTAACCCCCTGCCCCAGGCCTGATCCCCCTCCCACTCTCCAAACTCCTCAATCCCAGCCCGGAGCCCCCTCCTGTACCCCAAATCTCTCATCCCCAGTCCCACCCCAGAGCCTGCACCCCCAACTGGAACCTGCATCCCTGCCCCAGCTCTAATCCCTTCCCCGCCCTCCAAACAACCTCGGTCCCAGCCTAAAGCACCCCTCCTGCATCCCAACCTCCTCATACCAGCCCCATCCCAGAGCCTGCACTCCAACCCAAATTTTGTGAGCATTCATGGCCCACCATACAATTACTATTCCCTGTTGTGGCCCTCAGGCCAAGAAGTTTGCCCACCCCTGCTCTGGGGAGAATGAGAGCTGGACAGAGCACCTTTTACCTCTCTGTGGAATAAAAGGGATCTTAGAAGACTCTTACGTGATTTTGTTGGGTCTCAGTCCAGTTCCTAGAGCACAAGTGTTCACAGCATAAGAAAATTACCCCCTATAGCTCTGATTAACCATGTCAGCTGAGAAGCCAAGAACTGAATTCTCCGACAAAGACAGGAACACTCAGTCTGAATTTAGTCAGACTGGTGTGGTGATGTGGTGATTCTTGTATTGTTGCTGCCAATGCTGTGCTGTTCAATGGATAACTTGGCAGTTCCAGATCAACTGTCAATCCAGCACCCTACATGGGCAATAACATTCCTTTGAAAGAAAAACAGAGCATGACTCTACTGTGTAAGTGATTAACTGTGTGCAGTTCTGGTCGCCCCATCTCAAAAAATATATGAGAATTGGAAAAGGTGTGGAGAAGGGTGACCAAAAGTGATTAGAAGTATGAACCAGCTTCCATATGAGAAAATAAAAAGACTGGCACTGTTCAGTTTGAAAAAGTGATGACTAAGGGGTCTGATAGAGGTCTATAAAATCATGAAAAAGCAGGTAACCTAATGAAAGTAATAGGCAACAGACTTAAAACAAACAAAAAGATGGACTACTTCACAATATGCACAAACAACCTGTGGAAATTGTTGCCAGGGGATGTTGTGAAGGCCAAAAGTGTAACTGGATTCAAGAGAGAATTTGATAACTTCATGGAGGATAGATCCATTAATTGCTATTGGCCAAGATGACCAGGGATGCAACCCCCTGCTTTGGATGAGCTTCAAACTGCCAGAAGCTTGGAATGGACAAAAGGGAGGATGGATCATTTTATAACTGCTCTGTTCTGTTAACTCCCTCTGATGCCATCTGGCATTGGTCATTGTCGGAAGACAGGATAGTGGGCCAGATGGACCATTTATCTGACCCAGTATGGCTGTTCTTATAAACCACTTCACAGCTTGCAGTGCAGAGATGAAGAGCTGTGCATCTTTTTGCCAGTCTCATTCTGTTCTAGAAGAACAGGAGCAGTTTTTGACTTTCCAAGCAATTTTTTACTTCTCCTCTCTCATTTCCTGGGGGACAGAAAACAATCCTTCATCAGATTGCAACAAGAAATAGAATCTGCAAAATAACACAAGGAGTTCCTTACCAAAGGATGAAAGAAAACATTTAAATTTCCTCCTTGCTGTTGAGCCAGTCCCACACGCTGTGGGAAACAGCAAAAGATTCAAACAGCATGGAGGCTACTGTTGATCCCAACCTATAATTACTCTGCATTGCTTCCTGAAATCACTAAAGCTGCTAGGTTAAAATAGTCTTCCTTACACAGCTATCACATTAGGAGTGCAAAGAGCTCCCTTTCCTCCAACCTCAGACTTGCTAGTGAACTACCCCATTGCTTTTCTATGGGTATGGAGACTGTGCAATAAAAAACGGAAAATAGGTCTGTCTGTTTGCAAACACCAAAACTGGCTTCCCCAGGACAGATAGCCAGACCACCTAGTATTCCCCCTGTGCTGAGATTAAGGGGCTTGGCTTGCTAGAATTTATGTGCTGAAGAGCTTTTGCTCTCTCATCTTCCAAAAATGTTATTTTGCCTTTAATCCCAAATGCAGACACACAATGTACTGCTGAAACTTATTTGCATCCTTTCAAAAGATTTCAGTTAACTTACAATTCTTTTTTAAAGGTCAGTTGTGAATAATTTAGAGATAGAAGAGATACCCACTGAGAGATGTAAAGAGAGATGGACTTATACATATGCAAAAGTTTATGGACACAGCCATACACATTAAAGAACAGAAAATCACACAGTATATTGAAACAATATTAAAAAACAATAAAAATGGGCTATAATAGACACACATATACATAAGTAAGGAAAATGAGTAAAAAACACACACATTTACAGTGCTTAAGTCAGGAAGCCACAATACAGTGAGAGATATATTACACACAAACTGATGCAGATATAACAATCCCATCTAAAGCCACATAATGCATGCAAAAATATCAGTATCATGAATAATGTGCTAGCCTGAGATCTTTTATACTGTGGAATAGTCTCTCTGGGGAGTTGTAGCCGCTGCATTGGATATTGAATAAAACACACTGTAAGGAACAGCCCTGTATCTGCAGTGCAGGCTGGGCTACAGGACTAGCAAATCTTTTCCATCTCAGATTGCTGTGGTTCCATTGTATTAAATCCATCTATATTTTCAAGTTAGATAAATGTATGCATAGGAGGACTGGATTATGGGAATACAGTGCAGCAGAAATGGATGAAAATATTGGTGAACAGACACAAAGTATATGTGAAACTACCATTCTTTTCAATTATTTAATTCAACTAATTAATTAATTAAACTAATTAATGGATTTACTTATAAAATTCTCAGATGATCTGCTCTTCATTCATAGAAGAAGTGTAAATTTGGAAGGATATGCTGTATTTCCAAAACATGTCCCATGGGAACCTACTAATTTTGACAAAATTGTCAATGATAAAAAGCTAAAAAATAACATAAATTAATCATTCTTGTTATGATAATGTAGAAAAGTTTCATTTTGACTATTGTTTCGATTCATTGTACTAACATAAGAACGGCAATGCTACATAAGACTATTAGTCCACCTAGCCCAGTATCCTGTCTTCAACAGTGGCCAGTACCAGAGCTGCACGCAGAAGTGATAAAATATTAATTTTAACAGACCACATATATTTAATATTATATATTTTATATTATGTTTGCTATTATCAGAACAATGGGTGAGAATTGAAACATCTGAATTTTTGTTTTATGGGAAATTTTGAACTATCAGCTTTTCGTTCCAATTTGAAATAACAAACTTTGAAATGTTGGAATGTCCCATGAAATGGAAATTCCAGTTTCTGAGCAGCTCTAGTCCAGAGATTTTAGACAGATATTTATAATCACCAGGTGATCTTCCAAGCTAGCAGACAAACCCTGATTTCATACAGCATCTGCAGAGGAAGTGAGAAGAAAGGGGACATAGGAGGGAGATAAAGAAGTAGAAAGGGAAAAAATCTATGTGAAGGAAGAAGAGTTGATGTATGTAGAGGAACGAAAAAAATGCACACCAAGCCTTTATAAAATATACTGCAGCATCCTACACTTCTGACCCAAAACAACTGAAGACTAGGAACATGAACACAAAGGTAGCGTTTTTGTTTATAATATCAGAGGGGTAGCCGTGTTAGTCTAGTTAGTTTGTTTATGATGACTCCCTCTCTCAACATACTTCCCAGTAAGCTCATTTTTAGAACAAATGGGAAAGTTTAGATGCCTGTGACAAGAGTGAGCATCTGCAGAAGAGAAAGTGTTTGATATTTATTAACAGGAATTCTCTATCCAGAAGCCAAATTGAACCAAAATGTTTCCTTCCGACATTTTTCTATTGTTTTAATAATCCAGAGCTGGAAGTCTTCATTTAGCTGGAAAATACAAGTGTTCCATTCAGTTCCTGTCCAGGAGCAGACAATGATTAAGCAAATGCTTCCTACGTTATTACACAGATCTTTACTCCAACAGCTGAAGACAAAGCTGGTTATTGTTTGTGTGACATTTTGGAGATCAGCAAAGGAGTTTTTGTAACCTTTGGTGCCTTTATGTTACACATCTTTGGTTTAGAGCCCTGACACCAGTAGCCTGCCCACAAGGTCTCACCCTGACTTCCACCAGCCCAGTTACTCCTAGCAGGATCATACCAACTGCCCTTCTAGACTAGAGTGTCCCCAAACAGCCCTCCTCAGAGTTCTTAACTATCAAACATTCACATTTTTCCCCTCTGGTTCATCACCCCCAAAAGTATAAAACCAGTCCCTGAAACACCAGCTCATTTTGGCACACATGCGCCACTGTTTGCACAACAGAAACCTGCCTAGGGTAAAAATAAACAAAATGTTTATTTAGTAGAAAAAACACAGATTCAAAGATGAAATAGTGAGAAAGAGCAAACATATGCAAGTTTCACAGAAAATAAACAAAGATGAAACCTCAGCTTTACACTTCTATCTTAGATAAAATCCCTGTTCTAATACAAGTTACCTATAGCTTCTGTAAAGTTTCCCCACCTACCCCTAGTCACAGGGAATATCCAGTCCAGCATTTCTTGGACAGCACCAACCAAGTGACTGTCCCTCATTTTCTGGAATAAAAAAAAGCTCAGACGCAAGCCTACTTTTACAAGACTTTTCCCTCAGTTTCTCTCTCAGTCCATGGTAATTCATGTTTATTCAGTGTGTGAAAATCCCCTCAATTTCACAGTGGGTGTGTCTCAATGTCTTTCCATTAACTCTAATGGCCCACCATGGTGTCTTCTTGGCTGGACAACAGGTTATTTGGAGCTGATTTTGTGTAAATACCTGGCTAGGAAGATGCTCCTCTTTGCTGTGAGGCACAGTTGAGAGAGAGAAGGTGGATGAGGTATATCTTTTATTGGACCAACTTCTGTAAAGTGTATTAGATCCCTTACCTTGTCCCATTCATATCCTAGGACCAACATGGCTACAACATCACTGCGAACTCCAAATTACTGCACAGGTATCAGCCGGGCATTGTGCCTAGAAACCCAGATGGATTCGGTCTCAACTAGCTGGATATTAAACACAGACCTCTTAGGTTTTTGTCCAAATACCTCACCACTTGAACACTGAACTCGAAGCTTGTGCCCTCAGCAACCTAAATTCAGGTCCACTTGCTACTGGCTAAGAATCTACATTGCCTGTGATCTAGTCTTTGGGTTGATTCAATTAATGTATTTTAGTGGCATGACAAGCTTATGCAAGTGTTGCCAAGTGTAAAAAGGGGACAGATCCCTCATGTATCCCTTGGAGGCAGGTAGTGAAGCATCCCGGCTAGGGCTACACACTAAATTTGGGTTCAGTTTTTCAGCCACATCTGTTCCTGATCTGATGGCAGAATGCTACATAGAATTACAGAAATGTATATCTGTCCAGCCCCCTGCACCATGACAGGACCAAGTAAACCTCAACCATCTTGGACAGGTGTTTGTCCAAACTGATTTAAAAACTTCTAGTAATGGGGACTCCACAACTTCCCTTGGAAGTTATTCCAGAGCTTAATTATCCTTACAGTTAGAACATTTTTCCTAATATCCAACCTAAATCTCCCTCGCTACACATTAAGACCATTACTTCTTGTCCTACCTTCAGTGGACATGGAGAACAATTTATCCCTGTCCTCTTTATAACAGCCAATAACATCTGAAGACTTATCAGGTCTCACCGTGGTTGTCGTTTCTCAAGACTAAACAAGTCCTGTTTTGTTAATCTTTCCTCGTAGGTCAGGTTTTTTAAACTTTTACCATTTTTGTTATTAGCCAGGATGGACAGGGATAGTGTCCCAAACCTGTCCTAGCCCTTATTCCCCATTTTGTAGTTGTGTGTTTCATTTTTCCTTCTTAAGTAAAATACTTTGCACTTGGCTTTATTGAATTTCATCTTGTTGAATTCAGGTCAATTCTCCAATTTGTCAAGGTCATTTTGAATCCTAATCCTGTCCTCTAAAGAGCTTGCCAACCTTCCCAGCTTGGTGTCATCATCTGCAAATTTTATAAGCAAACTCTGCTCCATTATCCAAATCATTAATAAAAATGTTAACTAGTAGTGGACCCAGGACTGACATGTGGGTCCCCATTAAATATACCCTCCTATAATACAGGACAAAGAATTAAAACACATGTAGCTTAACTGGGGTAAATTAGAATTTATTATGAATGGGATGAGGTAAGTAACTCAAGAACAATTATCCCATGGACCCAACCATGCTTGTGTTTCAGAAAGGTCTTACAAGTTTCCGGCATTCCTGTTTGACTCTGAAGGAAAACCCTGCTCCCTGTAACATAGCTTCAACTCAGGTGAAGACTCACCATGATTAAAGAAGCAGACAAGTGAGACCTTCACCTACTGCGTCTCTAGCCTCATTCATTTCAGATTCCAACTTTAACCTCCTCCTCTCTCTCCCCCCGCCCTTAAAAAATTAAGTTAGTTGTGGAAATTTAAGCTGGAGCTTTTCCAGGTTGGAGCTTTCAAGTCTCTGTCAGCAGAAGCCTGTGAGTTACAGTTAGAAATTTGCAAAAATCTGACACCTGCCACTTTCCATTGAGCTTTCAGTGGAAAACGTCCCTGGCCTCTTCCATTTTTAATGTCAAAGTCAGCCTGGCGGAAGAGATCACCTCCAGGTAAAGTCATTCAGAACAGGAGCGCGTGTCTGTTGAGCTCCTCCTCCTCCTCGACAGAGCTGATGCATCAGAATAGAGACTTGCACTGGGGATTGATATTTCAGGAGTTAGGGGAGTTAGCAGTAATCAGCACTGTGGGAACCTCAAGCTGTCTGGAGGTTTGGCACTCCCCAAAAATACAATGCTTATATAATCCTTTCAAGGATGAGATTCTCCACTGGTGTAAATTAACTTCTGTGAAGCCATGCCAATGGGGGTATGCCAATTTACACCAATGGATAATCTGACCGAACATTGACAAACCTGGATTGGATATACACCAAGACCAGCCACCCATGGTATTTAAGCACTTGTGCTTCTGGCCCTGACCTGAAACTGGAGGTGCAGAGGCAGTCAGAAAAATGAAGGATAACAGGGGTGTAAAAGGTACTGGAGTTTTTTCAAGCCTCAGAAATCAGGCTCCATGCAAGATTTGGGTGGAAGGTTCAGGTGCATTGAAATTTAATCCATCTGATTAGAGACAAGTCTGAACCAGAACCCCAGATTTCAACACCCCCAGACTCTGTTGAAATTTGGAGCTTGTTAGAGATCCTGCAAAATCCAGCCCATGTGTAGTTTAAATTCTTCTATCTTTTCCTTCTCAGATAAGCCAAAATCTCTATCCTGATACAGGAAACACTGGATGGAAATGCTGGCCTAAAATTCCCCTTGAAAGAGGCAGGAGTTGAAATTCATAGAGAGGCATAGAACAAGAGGTTGCTGCACAAAGGGTGGGATGTCCTTTCACCTTACCTCTACCTGTGACTAATTTTTGCCTCCCACCTGGTGAGTTTGAGGCCAGAAATCGGCTTACAGCCTTCAGGCTAACAGTCCTTAGATAAAAGGTGAGTAAGCCTCTGAGTTAGGGAGAGAGACTTGCACTGAACAAAAGACTCCTACAGTACCAGGGAAAAGGACCCGAAAGGGGCTCTCCATGCCAGCTACGTCAAAGACCTGGCTGGATGCACCTGCTGAGGAAGTCACTTTAGGAGAGTCCAGGCAGCAGGATGCAGTTTATCTGCTTTGTGTGCGGCTGTTCAGTTTTGAAAAATAAACCTATGCCTCAATCAAGAGACTGAAATTCTGCTGCAGATGGGAACTTCTGATGCAATGACCGGAGAGTTGGCCCCACGAGTTTACACTATGTATTTCTCTCCACACACCTGCTCAGGAACACACATTCCTGGCACCTCGCTGATTCCTTCTCCAGTCTGAAATTAGGACAGCCAAACAGACCCACTTCCTTTGCGGCACTGAGTTACCCTATCAAGAAACTAAGGGAGGCGCTGACACTGCAAATGTCCCCACTGAGCTTAATGGACTCCTTTAGCACAACACAGAGTGGGGTTTTTACTAAAACCTTCAGAAACTTGCTGGAAACATCAGCTAGAGCTGAATATTATAGCCATAGTGTTCTAAAATAGAAGGAAATAAAAGCAAAGCGATGTCAGTCTCTCCTCACTAATGTCATAAGATACTGATGCTCTTTATTTATTGATGAGTACTCTCATTCCAGCCTGGAAATCTGAACATCTTCATTAATATTTCTATATGCAAAAGATCCTTCTGCTTCTATCCTCTTCCCATTGGTGCCACAGAAAGCAGCTTCTTTATAGATTCTGAAAAATTAAAATTTCAGGGGTGTACCTGTACCAACTAATATCTGATTCTGGCTGAGGATAGAAATGGCTGCCATTCTCTTTGTGCAGTTCCACCAGCCACAACACAAACGTCCCCTCTTCAGCTAACACATACTGTTTCCTACAAGCACGTTTCATGGTCAGCCTGTGCTTCAATTATTACTAAGCTGCTACATGTTTCTCTCCAACCCTCAAAGGCCTTAATAGCTGTAGATATTTAAAGGGTTTTCCCTTCCCCTCCTCCCCCTGGTTTCTCTGGGCCATTAGTGCTTTTCATAGCTACAATTAGCTGAAGGCCAAACGCAACCTTTTAAAACACCAGAGCTCTTCATCAATCACTCTGCTGAGAGATGGAATTAGCCCTCCAATGTTAATTTTATCAGACAAGGATCTGATTTCCTCTGGGGTGCTGCATGACTTCCTGCGTGAGCATAGACTAACCCTAACTGCCTTATCTTGGTCATGTGCGAAGCAAGTCTAGGGAGATGAGGCGGCTGGAGGATAGCTAGATTGCTCAGCTTGACATATCTATGTCATGCTATGTTAATGCACTGGAGCTGAAAAATTTAGTTCTCACTGTTTTAACCCTCAATAAGGAGGAATTTGAGATCAGGGAACTTATTAAGCTTCCTATGTCAAGCACATGGGAGATAAGGTTAAATTATTTCTACAATATCTACAGCATCCAGAGCATTTGGCAAACAAACTGAAATATATCTGAAGCTATATTAGCTATATTGGGCAGTCCATTCATCCACTCTTAAAATGCAACCAGCTCTGGAGCGGAACACAGCTGCTGCTGCTGAACAGCTGCACAACAATGAATATAAGCTAATGAAGGAAGGGAACAAGATTAGCATATTAATGTGAAACAGCAGGGGTATATTTAGGTACTCAGAATGTATTCACCTTGGCTGAAGCCTAGTCAAGACATTTAAGTTAACACCCTCATTTGCAAAATGTGCCATGGGATCTTTAAAGAACACAAGTGGTCAGAACAGTGGTCTTTCAAAGATAATGTAAAAATCAACCTCCAGTAGCTAACTCAGGATTAACTCAGAAGAATAAAGTACTAAATCCCTAAAATCACGTCCTGTAGCACCTAGATTTCCCTTGCAAGATTTGACAAGATCAGAGCTTGAACTGGTAGGGCTGGCAGCACAAAAAAATCATTTCATTTAAAAAGCAGGAGGCATGAGTCTTCTTCCTCTGTGTTTGCTGACTGAGGAGTAAGAGGCTGGCTTGACTGAGCTATTTCCCCCTGAGAGACAGCTAGCTCCTACAGAAAGAGGTTGTCCCTCGAGGCTCTGGCCAGAGCAACTCTCAAATGAAGCTATTAATTGTGGGTCTGATTCTTCCAGGCTACCCATTCATTCATACATATCTAACTTTACTGTTAGTGGAAAAGGGCTCACTCTTCACCAGGCGAGAACAGAGGAGTTTGGTGGGGGCTGGTGTCAAGGAAAGAACAAAATGCTTCAGAGCTAGAGAATTACTTGTAATAAACCCACATAATCTCCATTGCCTTTTTTTTGTTTTAAATGGGGCTGTTCTGGAGAAGGGGTTGAATTTTCTGCAGATTCACAGCTCTTTCTTCTGACAAGACATAACGGTTGGGAACCCACTGTTGGCATTCTATGCTCCCATGGCCAGTGTCCCTCCTTTCTGAGAGAGGATTCCTATCACTCTTCAAAAGCGTCCTCTGGGCCACTGGGTTTTAATGGTTTTGATTTGTGCAACCAGGACTGTCAGAAGAGGTTTAGCCACTAAGGAGTAACCCCCTCTTAAGTTTCGCTTAACCATGAAGAGGCAGCGTTATGACTTCATTGATCATACTGACATTTTAATAGGAGCTGAAAGAACAGGTCTTGTAACGTTCACTCTTTACAGCTCCGATTAAATTATAACGATTATCTTAAATGGCATTATTCAAACATACCTCACAGGACATTCTCCTCAAGCCGACCACATCAGATAAGAGAACCGATCATGCTGCTTGTGTATACACGAGTGTGCAATGTGTGACTGTGTATACACGAGTGTGCAATGTGTGACTGTGTATACACGAGTGTGTGCTAGTATTCAGGTATGTGTGCAGACTGCACAGTTGCTGTTAAAAGTTAAATAATCTGAACTAGGTCAGAATCCAGTGCCCTACAGGGGTAAGATTTCAGAAATTACTAGTAATTTTTGGATGCCCAACTTGAGACACCTTAAAGGGCCCTAGATTTTCAAAGTGTGGGTTCCTCAGCACTTTTCTGAACATTTTCTGTGATATGGCTCTGCTGGAAAAAAAATATTCTCTATCTGGAGAGAATTTTCCTTGCAATTGTGGGCTTGTCTGTTTTACCACTTTTGTCTGAATAATTTATGTTTCACACCCCTCTGAGCAACATAAGTTACAGACATAAGCACCTGCGTGTACAGCGCCGAGTTGGCGGGAGAGCTTCTTCCTTCAACGTAGCTACCGCCGCTCATTGGAGGTGGTTTAATTATGTCAACAGAAAAGCTCTCTCCCATCAGCATAAACTACATGAGAGACCTTACAACTATGAGTGTTTTACTGCAGTGTAGACATACCTGCAGCAAAGAATCCTAAGCAGTACCCCAGAGAGACAAGCCCTCTGCTGCGTAGCCACTGACTATAAATAAAATGGGCAACCATTCACAAACACACTGCTCCCGTGCTACCCTCAATTTGACAACATGATTGAACCCTGATCTGGAAGAACCAGTTCTAGGTGATGGAGCCTCCAAGGCTTCACTGACCATTTAATCTTCAGCCTCTCTGCTGAGACTGCCCATTCCAATGGCAGTTTGAGTTGTGCAGACAGGTGCCCAGTAGGAACTTATCTGAGACCAACCAAATTCATTTCACATGGTCCACTGAGCAACTGTGTCATGCTAACAACTTTCGCTCATTACCAAACTGAGCTAGATGCAAATCAGCAGCCCACATCTTCCATTTAACAAAACCTTAAGCATGCTAGCCCCTGTAGTGAAAAGATACGTAGTTAAGAATCCATTAAATCTGAGATAAAAAATAAAGAGATGAATCATTTTATCCCTTTCTTGTCCCTGTCTCTTCCCTCTTCCAGTTCAGTACGAATCTCTTCTTGTCTTTAGGGTCACAGGAGATACCCTCCTAGTGCCAAATGCTTACATGCAACACACTCCACTGCTAACAAACTGGTGCCTGCCTCAAGAGAACAAAAGAGGCTGCAGGGAGGTGGAAATAATACAGAGTGACCGTTTCCACACAGAAATGACTTTTTCTTCCCTTGCTGAGCTTGAATAAATGAAAACTACAAGAGAGCCAACAATGGTTTGGGACTTAGAGTCTGGCTCCCTGGCTGGGTATTTCTGGATGGCCTTGCCTGCTTCCACTGGAGCCATTTCCAGTTCACTGCCAAGGGTCCAGAAATATATTTAAAAAGCAAACTCTGCAGGCCTTTTTCTAACTTTTTCTTTCCAACTCAGTATTTTAAAATAATCCCTTGTAAGCCTGAAAGTGAAATCGTGCTTGCTACCAAAAACTTTTACATTGCATCATCCACGCTAAGAGTATGCATATAGGCTTCATTTCTCTACTGGCACTTGTGAGTACTAGATTGTACAAGATGGTTTGTTACTACAGCAATGCTCATGAGTGCTGGCTTAAGTCTACTGGTTTATTATTGTAGGGTTGTTTAGAAACACTGGGCTGTATAAAGAGAAGTACAGGATAACTCAGAAATGCTGTTAACACATTCTGACATTACTATTGGGTTGCTCATTTGTGTTGAGAGAAACATACAGGTTTATTATTAAAGGATTGTTCAGGGGTGGTAATATTATAAATATGTTTAAAGAATATTAAAACATTTGCTTGATGTGGTGTAAAGACATAGGTCCAAATCCCAAAGTTCAGACTCATTGTTTGTATTCCATACAGTTTCACTGAAGATGGGACTTTAGGATTTGTGCCTTAAAATATCATAATGGAATTTTCATACCAACATAAGACATTTAAAATCAAGTCAAGCTTTAAATCTACTTACCTTGACACTGTCCCTTGACAAGTTAAAGATCTCCAGATAACCAAGACAGACCTTGAGTTAAGCCATCTTACTTCCATTGTACTAATCAAAAAAACAAGAAAACAGAAACAAAAGACAATTCTTAATGCACAATTGAGTAGCGCAAATCTTTGGAAGTTTGATTTATAAACACTGCACAAATGTTTTTAAAAGCAGATAAAATAAGCAAAGCCTGTTTTGCAAACTGTTATTGGCATTGATTCTGATTCTACTATTAAATGATAAATAAACTGTGTTACAGTTGTCTTTAGATCCCAAGTTTTTCAGTAAATTTCAGATTTGGGACTCTATCCCATCACTGAAGAAGGCTGGCACTTTTCAAAGTGCCTTGGAAATGTAAATTAGCACTAACAAATAATTATTATTTGGACTAGAGTAGCACCTAGAGGCCAAGATGAGATTGGGGCCTCATTTTGTTAAACTCTATACAAAAACTAATAGACTCATAGACTTTAAGGTCAGAAGGGACCATTATGATCATCTAGTCTGACCTCTTGCATAACACAAGACATAATTTCACCCACAGGTTTCTGCCCCAGATCCCTAAATGACCCCCTCAAGGATTGAACTCACAATGTTGGGTTTAGCAGGCCAATGCTCAAACCACTGAGCTATTTCCTCCAAAAGGGTAGGAACCATGGAAAATAACTTGCCCAAGGTGGTCAGTGGCAGACTGGAGACAGATTCCAGAAATGAAGTCAATGGGATGAAGTCATCCCAGGACTTGAGTTCCTGTCTATGCCATACCCACTAGATAAAACTGCCCCCACAATGACTCAATCCTCACACTATCCCCTATGCAGATTATAAGGATTATTCCAGTTTTACATTTGTAATTTTCTTTGGTAATTTATCACCCCAGCACACCCCTCCCCCATAGTAACTGGGAACTGATAAAGTCCTGCACACTTAACATTGTATTTCTCATCTCCTTTGTAGCATGGTATTAGTTTTCACTCTAAACTGAAAGTTTGAGACTGCACCCAACTAAATATTACAGATAGCTTAACACACTCCATTTCATATAAAATATCAGCTGTTAGGAGGCTGATAATAGTACACAAACCCCAAACCCGCATAAACACCATGATTATTGCAGCAACCCAGCACCCCTTCCAGGATCAGGTCCTAGGTACACGTTAATACTAATAACCAGAAATTTTTTTACCACGCATGAGAAAGATGCCTGAAATACCCCCATCTTCCTGAATAAAGGTTTCGATTCTTTTCCTTTCTTCCTACTCCCTTAGCAGTCAGGCTGAACAAAAGGTGCACACTGTGAAGTTTTGTCACATTTCTTTTTTCCTGCACTGCCTTTATTTTTGGGTCCATTTTGGTTGAAACCTACCTGCTTCAGAACAAGTTTCTCTGCAGCAAGAGCTGTGCTTGTTCCAGAAGAGTTCCAAAATGGAGGAAGGTCTGCTTATAGATTAAGTCCCTTCAACAGCTGGGGTTGTTGTAATTAATGGTGGAAACTTAGTAACAGATAGGCTGCTGCAATTTGTCTTCTTTTTGGATAAATCCTCTCCCCCTGCATATTTTTATTTTGATCATTCTTCCTGGTCTCTGTTTACTGCATTTTATAACATCATATGCATTACCTTATAAGAGTCTAGATTCAAGCTCTTATTTATCAGTCTCCAATAGTAATTGCACTGGGTCAATAGCAGCAGCAAAGCAGGTTTATTGCATATGAGATACACACTGCACTCTGAATATTCTTTTAAATGAGGCTGAGGTTTGGTCAGACTTTGTAAAATATAGTCAAACCAGTACATTAAGCTGACCGCTTTTCCTCTTCCATTCTCTACCCCCTCTCTACCTTTTCCTCTTCCATACCCTACCCCCATCTTTTTCTCTTTCAGTGTCTCCTTCACCTTTTCGCATGTATTTAGCTTCCCCACTTCCATGGTTCTTCTAATTTTGTTTCTCTTCAGCTTTACTTACAGCACTTGAATGTTTTCTTACTTGCCATATCCAAGACAGTACTTTGCTCTGATTTCTCCCCCTTCTCCTCTTCACAGGTGGGAGCGATAATTAAGCATTTGCTTTGAACTCCATGCCTAGTGTTTCTTGAGGGAAACACTTACCACATTAGAGCTTCACAGTCAGGCATCCCAGCAAGGAACAGACTGGCAAACAAGTTATGTCTCTTGCCTGGTGATGGTGCAGTGTAAGGCAAACCTTTTTATTTACATTTAATGTATTTTAATCTCCTGCCAGATGAAGGAGCTGACAGACATTCATGTAAGCACCAACATTCCCCAACTTGAAATGTTTGTCTTAAGTACTGGTCTCCTTTACAACAGTGTCTGAGAACCTCACAGCACCCTCAGGGGGCAGGGAAGTGTTATCATCCCCATTTTGTAGATGGGGAACTGACAGCAGCAGAGAGGCTAAGTGACTCCACCATGGCTACTCAAGAAGCATGGCCCAGAGCAGGGCCCTCAACCCCTAGGGTGAGGCCTTAACAACTGGGCTATTCTTCCTCTCTGCAACAGCACAGTGTTAATACACTGGGGAAGGAACATTAATTATCAGCTGTATTATGGGAGCACCTAGACACCCCACTGGAGACCCGAGCACTGTTATGCCAAGCCCGGTGCATACACATAGTACAGAGCACTCACTTGTCCAGAGAGCTCACCTTCTAACTAGACAAGAGCAATAGAGGCAGGAGGGAAAGGAGAGGCAGGTTAGCCTGACTGGGAGAGGCTTACACAGGTGGGTCAGGGCAAACCTGCCCTGGAGGTTAGAAAACACCAGGGATGGAGCTGGAGGGCAGGGGGAGCGAACAGAATTTTTAGTCTATTAAAAGCTGCCTCGGACACTAGGTATCAAGCACCACTTGCAAAAATACAGCAGTGCTGCTTTTCCTCCCTTCTGCCTGTTAGCACAAAGCCCAGAGACCTGCTGGCAGCTTTTACCTCAGAACTAGCTTTGCATCCTCCTTGCATTCCACGTTCAGACAATGGAAAGGCAGATGAGCCTTAGCCTGGCCTTTTATACCCGTGAGCAGCTCCCCCTGGTGCTAGAAATGCAGTACTGCAGCTACCCCGTGAGGAGGGGAGGTACAGTCTCATTTTTGGTGTGTGGTAGTTTTTTGTTTTGCTTATTCTTTGTTGTTGTTTAGGGAGGATGATTCATGCTGGCAGCCCTTTATTTTCTCCAGGGCAGGGGGAGATGTAAACTTGTTTTAAGTTACCACTATGTCTATATACAACTATCATCAGGGCTTGAAGGGAAGATTTTCAGAGCTAAAAGCTTCCCCTCTTCTTATTATTTGAGCTGAAGGGAGAGTTCTTCTACCAAGTAGCTGCAGCAGGCTCTTCTGCAGACCAGCCCCTAGAGAGAAACAAAGGCACACATCCTCCTCGTGTGGGTCACATGCACAAAGGTGAAAAGGGCTGACTGGCTGAAATTAAAAGAGGTGCAGAAACAAGATTCTAAAGTTGGTCTCCAGCCCTTCAGAATTCACCTGCAGCTAGGAGTCAGTGCAGGATAGATCTTAGCTTAACCTAGGCAGGGTTGTCCTGGGGGGCAGGCAAAAGGAGCTGTTTGCACTTGGCCTCCTATTAGAGAGGCCCTCAACTGAATGGCGATGCGACCTAATGCAAACCTGAGTAGTGCCTCAGCACTGTGCACCAGGTCGCAATGTAGGGTGACCAGATGTCTCGATTTTGGAGTCTTTATTGTATTGGCTCCTATTACCCCATTCCTCTTGTCCTGATTTTTCACGTTTGCTGTCTGGCCACCCTATTGCAATGCCACTCACTCAGATTTAACCCACTGACCGCTCTGTCACGATAGGGGGCAGCCAGGCCAAACTGTAGCGGTGCTGCCATCCAGTGCATCAGGTTGCAACACTTGGAGCAGGGAGCCAGAGCTAACCCTGCAGGACAGGAGCTGCCTCTACTGGGTGAATGTGGGGTGGGTTCACTCTTGAACCCCCAGGCCTCCCCTGGATAGTAATTTTTTTAAAGGGGTGTAGGGCTCAGTATCATATTTTGCCCCGAGCCTCGGTTTTTACGAAACACTTTCTTATACTTAAACTCTGAAATAAACTGGTTAGTCTCTAAGGTGCCACAAGTATTCCTCGTTTTATTTATACTTAAAGCTGGGTCTTAAGAAGGGGTAACTATAACTAGAATTTTGTTACTGGAACTTTGCCATCCAACTCTATTGATTTTTACAGGGATTTTAATTAAAGTCCACTGTTCTAGATACCTGCAATGGCCCCCTGATTTCTCTCTGCTCTCTTTCTCTCCTTGTGGATTTTTATGAGTTGACAATCCACATCTCCCATTATACTACAACTTCAGAGTGTGGCCAAAGGAAAATCATTCACAATCTTGCCTGAAAAAAAATGGCCTTTTTAATAGAAGACATTACACCGCAGAAACCACCTGCTTACCCTTAAATAGACCAGCCAAGATCCTGAAAATATCAGCTTGTATGGGATTGGTTCAGGTCCTATTGTGACTGCCTGAGTCAGCCCAACCCAATCTTAAAAGTCACCACTTTGGAACTGTTTCGTTATGCATGCAGCAGAGATGTCCTGTCAACAGCAGGAACTAACACAAAAGGGGGAATCCTCACTGAGCCCCAAAGCATTACTTACCCTGAGACAAGTTTCCTGAGGGGATGGACAGGAGAGGAAATATAGCTTGACAAGAGGATATAGAATGGCTTGTTTAAATGATAGACATAGCTTCTGCAAGCATGGCTTTCTCCCCACACCTTTCCTATAGCTAGTCCCCGGCAATGGATTTCAATAGATGCTGGGGAATAAGTGCAGAGTGACAACACTTTTCTTTCTCAGCTCCTGATGCATTGATTCTATTAAAGCAAGGAAGCATTCTGGGTACGCATGTCATAGATCGGGCCATCTTCTGTCAGAGCCGTAAATCTGGAGAGACAAGCTCAGTGCTCCTTGGATTCTGGAGAGCCGGGGAAGGGATTAAATGCACTTTTCTCTATTGATTTATGTCTTACACTGAAAACCAACGCTGGTTCTCTCAGATCAATCCACACTGCTGTTTGAAAATTAGCAGCCTGTTGGGCCAAGTGTGAGGGGGGAAGTTCTGAAGGAATCCAGTTTCTACTCAATGGGCAGATGACACAGACACCGCTCCCTTTTAGCAACTGTTCCATTTGCCCCAAATGACGGCTTTTGCTTTTTGTCTCCACTAGCTGGATCTGCCATTTAAAGCTCCTTTTTTGTCACTGTTATCGGGAGAACAACTTTATAGTAGACAAGGAGCCAAATTCTGCTCTCGTTTACATCTGTGAAACCAAAAGGGATTACCCATATGTAACTGAGAGTCAAATTAGACTGTGTATGTTAACAAAGAACTGGAAAGAGGGAGGATTCTTTATACCTTGGGTACCAATCACCATCACTTCTCTCTGATGGAACCCATGTGTGTGCCAGCACCTGCTGAGATCAGAGTAGCTACAATTTCCTGTCAAACTCATTTCCTGTCCTGAAGTAAATATTTAAAAAGTCTCTGTCAGAGTGAAAAGCCAGGTTATGAAAGTCCTTGAAGGACAGGAAGGAAAATGTGTAAAGGCTACATTTTCTCCCCAGTGCTTGTTGTTTTTGTTTTAGTGAAGGTGGAAAGTGATGGCCTGACAGATCAGGAGACAGATGCCTTTGTTCCACAGAATACATCCAAGCAAGGCAAGCTACACTCACTCTCCCTCATTGATGTATCTCAAATCTGTCCTGTTAGGACCTCTTTTAGGGGCTGTTGAGCAGCTCTGATGTGCTAAAGAGTTTCAGTTACCACTAAGCTGGGCTGTATCTGAACTGATGGTGTAGCGATAAAGGGCTTCCTATCACTTAAAAGAAGTTCCCTGAGCAACTGGGGCAGTTAACAGTGGAACAAAAGAAATGCATGGGAAATACTCATTGATCTGTGTTAGATGGTGCACCTTTGATCCTGAGATATTTGGGTAGGCAGTTAGGCATGGAATTTCCAGACCTGAACACCAAGACCTGAGACACAGTCTGACCCAAACTGAAACTTCAAAATGAAAAAGAACCCATGGCAACAGCCTCATGGCTTACAGTGTACACTTCACATCAAGAAAAGAGACCTTTAATTCTTTCTGGGCCTAGCTTTGTAGCCAGTCCAGGGCTGATTGGGAGCAGAGTGGTTGCACAATCCACCCCTCCAGGTGGGTGAAGCTTTAAAATAATTGTAAATGATAATAAGTGCTCTGTATTGCCTGCTCTCTTCCACTGTGGAGGTGTGAATGCCCAAGAATATTAAAGAGTGATAGATGATATCCTGGTATTATAGTACAATATAACATTAATCTAAAGTACTTATTATTTGTTTGTATTGCTGTAGCACTAAGAGTCTCCATCATGGATCAGGACCCCATTGCGGTAGGTGCTGCACAAACACAAATGAAAAAGACTTACCCTACCCCAAAGATCTTACAATCATCGCTCTCACTGTTGAAGTCTCTGAGCACTTCATAATCCTTAATGTCTTTATAGTCATAACACCCCATTACTCCCACATTACTAATAGGGGACTGGGGCACAGTCAGACTAAACAACTTGTCCAAGGTCATCCTGGAAGTTTGCGACAGAGCAGGAAATTGAACCCAGATTTCTTGAGTACCAGGCTAGTGTATTAGTCACTGAACCATCATCATCTCTCATCTAGAGCATGATACCCAACTTCATAGCACCGCTCTTAAGAGTGAAAGTTTATCCTTATGCAGTTGGCCAAGATTTTTGCTCTCCTCATTGTGGTTCAATGTATTGACTCTTCTGGCCGCTCCCCAGATAGCTGCATCTCAGTGGCGCTAGAAGTGACTTCTTGATGTGCATAACGGGCTGTGGATGAAAGTTGCTGAATATACGCAAACGCGTAGAACATTATCATTGTGGTCAGTGCAGTGTGATTATCACTCACTTTCTCTTATCACAGCAGTAGAAAACTTCATCTAGCTCCTGCAAGAGAGATCTTCCAGAATAGACAAGGGATGAAATTTCAAAAGTGCCTCAATGACTTAGGAGCCAAAGTCCCACTGACTTTCAATGAGACTTTGGCTCCTAAGGATCTAGGCACTCTTGAAAATTTTACTCTCCACCCAAATCTTTGAATACATGGGATCCCACCCATCTGTGCATCACAAACAAGTATCAGGGCAATCATAAACATTCTCCCTTTCTTTACAGTCAGTTGGCAGGGGAGTGCTGAAACTTATGGCAGAGGGGAATCACAAAAAAATGGTTTCCATTGTAACATGAGATAATGGGATGGAAAACAGTCTGTTTTGGTGAAAATCTTTCAGTCTTTCTTTATGATTGGAAAGGAGAAGGGGCACAAGTCCAACTTTTTGTTTCCTTCCATCTCCTAAGTAATTCGAGCCCAGTCCTATTATGTGCTAGTTGCTTCCTGTGCAGGACTGAGCACACCTGAAATGCAGTGAGATCATTGTAGGACAGGTAATGTGCATGCAAGAGCCAAGATTTATTGTAAGAAGGGACTAACTGCCTGATTTCAACCTACGGATATGTTCTCATTCAATCAGATCAGTGGGGATTGAATACTGATGTGGAGGACAATTCCCCTTCACAGGCTGTTTCCAGCTGCTGCTCCTGTGGTGTAATCTTACTACATGAATGGAAAAACTGGTGATAGCATCAACTAAGCAGGGCTTCAACTGGCAGTGCTGTGACCCCACTGAGACAGTAATTTAAATCTAGGTATCAGAACGAGGGGAAAAAAACATCTGTTTGTCTAGATGCTCAGCTGCCACAGTGATGACTGACCTTATAAAGATCTAGGTACATACATTCTGTGGCCTTCATCATTACGATATCTGATTGCCTTCTATTTGTCCCTCTCCATGTCAGCTAAGGGCTGGGTTCTGCAAAGGGATTCACATAGGCAGCATCTTGCACCCCATACAGAGCCCTGTTTAAATCCGTGGAGCTCCAGGCAAGTCTCTGCTGCTACATCTGCAGGATCAGGCCCTAACAGCCCCTCCTGTTTGCTCTCGGTGGCAATCAAGCGAGAAGGGAACTCTCAAAATCAATCCATTTTCCTTCAGTTGATTTGCTTGGGTTTTTTTCTCCTTAAGAAATTAACACTGTGCTTTCAAAGGAAAAAAAACCCCACCACCACGCCATCCTGGGAATGCCCCTGAGTGGGGATGTCAATGTGAATTCTGCAGCTTCTCTGCTGCTGATGACAATGACACTTGTATGTATGTGGATGTCTATCTATGTATCTAGTGCATGTATTTTTTCCAAGACAGTCTATGTCTCTGGCCCTTGAGTGACGAGTTCCTAATTTTTCCAAGCTGAATCTTGACTGTCTCCAAACTTAACTATTTTGACACCAGAGAAGTCTGGTTGTTTCCCCTCAGAAGGTAGAGCTGCATTATTGCCAGAAGTACATCTCACCCACATGACTGGCCTTCAATGCTAATTCCAGTTGATGGTAGGGAGGGGCTGTCCTGGGAGGCAGCCATGTGGTTAACATTGTGCACAGTGTATTTTTTTCTCCTCTTCTCTCCTTTTCTTTTCAGACATGCAAAATTGTTCCATACAGCCCTAGATGTGTCTCCCTGCTGCACTGCCTCTGTCTTTTCTCTTCCAGAAACTCAAGGGCCTGAATTAGCAGGCAGAGAGATCTAAAATCTGCTATCAAATCTGGATGGAAACTGGAAAGGAGATGAATTGCAGAAGGCAAGAAAGAGGAAAGTTGGTTATTTTTCTGGCACATGGATGCAATTACACTCAGTGCATTCCAGAGGCGTTCCTTTGAATTCTGTGCAGGTCTGCCTAACATTCCTGGGAGAAAGGAAGAAAAAGGGAGGAAAAGTCTCTTTCTCTCTCTCGGAGACGGAATGTCTGCACTTTCCATCCTCTTTTTAGGTGAGTGGGGCTTTTTTATGGAATTTAAACTTACAGATGTTTTCTCTGGGCAACAGAAAATCCCATAGGAGCCAGTAAAGGAGAAGCTTTTTCAAAGAAAAAAACTTGTAGCAAAGTCTGTTGAGTTCAGAGACTGACTAGTTTAATTTCGTTGGAGTTTTTGTTGTTCTTGTTTTAATTATTACCAGATTTGGGAACGGGAGAATTTTTAAACCTGATTTTGCTTTCGTATGTATCGATCAAACCCAGTCATTATAATGTGAGTTACTTTTGTTTTTAAAAGGTGCAGTGGTTCTAAGCCATGAAATATTTAGGGGTTTACCCCTCCTGAAAAAACAAAGGTGAAGAATATGTCTTTGTTCCACGGATGGTGTCGAATTTGTTTAAGTTTATTTTGTTTCATCCAGGAATTTTAATTTCAGGTTAAAAAAATAAAAAGAACTTATTGTTTCCAGTAGACGATGCAGACAGCTCAGATTAGAAACAGATGTGTTAAAGTGCAAGTGGAAGGGAGGTGGGGGAGAGAAATGGGGAAAGGGAGGAGGAGAGGAAGGTATAGAAGAAGAGAGAGAAGACGACAAAGAGGAAAGAGAAGGGGGGAAGTGAGACAAAGTAATACAGGATGGAGAAAGGAGAGAGGGAGAAGAAAAAGGGGGTGATTGAAGGCTGGAAAGGGAAGAGGGGTAAAAGAGAAATGGGGAGAGAAAGGAGTGGATGAGAGGAGTGAAAGTATGAGAAGGAGTGAAAAGAAAGAGGAAGACAAAGGACAGGAAGGGAAGATGAGTGAAAGAATGAATGAGGAGAAAGGGGTAAGAAAGGCAGAGAGACTCAAAGGAGGAATCTTTATTAAAGAGGAGACCTCTCGGGGAAGGGATTTGCAGCCCTGCAATATTGGAGGGATCTCGCCTGAGCGACAGGCTCCGAAGCAGCCCCCGTCTCCTGGTCTCCAGAGGCTCCACAGTGCAATGAGTGAGCCTTTGCCTCCATTCTGCCCACCAGATTGCATTGACAGGCAAACAGCTCTGCGAGAAGTCTTGTGTCAGGGCTGGACATGGGCTATGAGGGCTGGATCCCCGCCAGCAGACTGAGGTTGGGTGTGAGGGCAAGGTCTCTTCCTCTCTGGGGAGCACGGGGTGCCACAGGCTCTGAGGGGCAGGTCAGGGAACCACCACAATGGCTTGAGACAGGAAGATGGAGATGCTGAAATGGAAGGTCTTGTCTGCTGCGATTCAGAGGTCTGAAAAACAGAGACTAGTCAGCATTCTAGATAGGGCTCCAAGAGGCGCGGGACTGTCAGTAGAGCTGGATGAGTAATAATCACGACTCATGTGTTCCATTCATTTTTCCACGCTCCATCAGTTGTTACATACACTCGAGTGACAAAAACCTTTGTTCGCAATTCATGTAAGGTTTCCTCTGTGAGGACGTGGGCTGGAGTGCCAGAGGCTGCTGGAGGCAGCTCAGAGATGCTGCAAAGTCTGCAGCAGACGTGCAAGTAGGAGCTTGTCCCCTCTGCATGTTAGCCTCGGCCCTTCTGTCTCCACACTCTGCAGGTGTTTGGGAGACTCTGATAGCACATAGTTTTTACCTCAGTGCCTTTGGAAGGCCAACAGCCAGGCACCTCTGAAAAGGGTCAGTACTGGGACTGCCACAGAACCACCACCATATTGGCACTACCTAGCCTAGTTTTATCAGTGTTAAAGTTAATTCAAGTAGCAGAGGAGGTCAGTGCACTAGCTGAGGAGGAAGGGGAATTGTGGGGAGCACTGCTTACCCCAGCCAGTGAGAGGAAGGGGGGCAATAATTTCCCCCTACTTGAACTACTGTGTCTTATTAATGTGGCTCACATGTTGGACGGACAGGAAGACAGAACTAAGCCTTAGCTACATTTATACTTTGCATTGGTGCAGGAACCCTTATCCAAGAGTCCCAGATAACTCATGATTATTTGCATTCTAATAGTCTCTAGAGTCTAGAGGCCACATTGTTCTAGGTGCTGTATGTATCTATAGCTGGAGCCCTGCACGGATACACAATTTGCATCTGCTTCCAATCCGCTAACATGGTTCATGGATATCCGTAGACCTATAGTGAAAGATGGTTCCTGCCCTAAAGAGCTTATAGTTTAAATAATCATGAATGAGTTAAACCTTACCATCCCTTTGCGAATCTTGGAAGTGTTGTTACCCCTATTCTGGCACTTACACTAGGGCTAAATTTGGCCCCTTTGTCTTGGGAAAGGTTTTGTGAATCACAAAGCTAGAAAATATTCCCAGATGCTCCATACTAGAGACTTCACAGACACTGGCTGTGTCTAGCTTCAGAGATAGAAGGGTTCTAGACCCAAAAGAGTATAAGATTTGCCCAACCAGATCAGATCATTCATCCATCTAATCTAGCATCCTGCCTCTTACAGTGGCTGAGACATGAATGTGAAACCCACCCTAATGTCCTAAACGCTGCTGCAATGTTGTATGGCAAGATTACTTACAAATCAGTAGATTAACTGCCTCATAGATCTGCACAGTGGAGATAACCTCCCTGTCAGAACTACAGCAATTTATTACATGGAAAATTAATCTGGGGGAATTATTCATAGCTTCTTTTAATGTGACTGACCAGCTGGAGGCAAAGAAGAGCCATCACCATGTGACCAGTCTGCTCTCTGCTTGGGTCACAGCCTTAGAGCAACTGCTGTATGTATAGTGGAACCCCACAATACCACGACGGTCCAAAAATATTGACTGCGGTAAACACGGGGTCGCAGTATTGCGGGGTCGCGCAACATCAAAGTACCACGCGCCCTGCGTTATAAGTGGATTCGTCCTATCGCGGGGCGTGGTATTGCAGGGTTCCACTGTACTATCTTTTGGGGTGGACATTGCGGGTGAGAGAGACAAGCTAGACATCAACAGACCCTGTGGTTCTCTCTAGCTCCCTGATCCACTGATACAGATTACAGAGTGACTCTTCTCCATAAACACCTAAAGCATGAAATCTGATTCACCTTTATGATAATCTTGACTCTGACTTCCAAATACTCATCTCACTTAGCATCTTCAAAGCTCTTTATAAGTGTTAATTAATCCATACAACACTCTCAGTAAGTATTGTTATCCCTATTGTACAGATAAGGAAGCAGCCAGTAAGTAACTCAACCAAGGTTATGTAAAGAATCCTTGACAAAGAAAAGTGTAAACCTAAAGCTGGTCAAAATTCCCCCTGCCAACCCACCTCCCATAAAAAATATCAATGAAAATAGTTTTGTGAAAAAAAAATCTTAATTTTTTGTGTTTTTTTTCCTTGAAAACTCCTAAACTGTGCATGGGTGTTTGGATTATTTTCTGCAACCAATTCCCCAAATATCTCAATTTAAAATCAGTTTTTGATGAAAATTTTTTAAAAAATGGATGGAACCCCCTAGAAATATTTTTGGGAAGAAAAAGATCTAGTTAACATTCAGAAACTCCTAGCAGGAACACGGGGCTGGGACATATTAGATCGCACTTCAGTCTCTAGAGGCAACGTATGCCACAAACTGTGTGTAATAAAGAGGAATTTTTCTGGCATCTGGTCTAATTTCATAGCACTGTGTTGAGCTCTGTCCACTGAATCTCTGATATCAAGGAAGTATTTCAGAATTGTCCCAAGGGTCCACGGTTAGTGAATCAAACTCCAAGACTCCTATAATCTCGCTGTATGGGGAAAGGTTATTGTGAAAATCTCTCTAGTGCCAGTTGGCATGAGCACAGCTGCCCCAGAATGGAGCGATCAGGTCTGACAGAGGATGAGCAGTTTCTTATATGCTCACCAGAGTTCCAGGATGCATCTTCTGGCATAAAATGGAGGCTTTTCTGAGGCATTTAGGAACTGCAAGTCTGATAACACTAAAGCAGATCAGGGGTCTGTCATAAAGGCTATTCATCCTGCTCCTAGTGGGGGAAGTTTCTATTGGTTTTAATGGGCAGAGGAAAGAGTTGTGCATTAATTAACAGAGAGGGAGGGGGACTGGGTATTAAGAAAACTCAAACTCTGAGCTGGTGCTGTCATCTCCTTTTCTCAGCTACATACTGTGCTACATGCTCAAATGGTGTAAATTAGCATAGTCCCTGTCATTTCACTGAAACTATGCTAGCATACCTTAGCTCTGGATCTGGCTCATTACCTCCAAACTAAACTTAGTCAGGATGGGAAATAGTTTTGGTCTGTGCTTTAGATCTATTTAATCTCTTCATCCCTCACATTGCTAATGCTCCCATCGTTGTAATATATGTGCACTACATGGCAGGGTCATCAGTTCTTCTTTAAAAATAAACTCTCCGGTTTATCTTATTTACTGACATATTCTTTCTGTAGAATCAAAGTCAGTAATCTTGGCATGTTTGATACATTAGGATTTGTTCGATATCCAACAGCACAAGCCTGAAGCTATACCGCACCAGGCTGTGAATTAGAGGATCTCATAGGTCAGAATTTGGATGGGAGATCTGCGAAGGAAAGCCAAGTGCTAGAGAAAGTGGTGTCGGAGATAGTATTGAACCAGCTGGGTGGTCTGGCATGCTGTGTACCATCTTTCAGAGAGAACATAAAACTACATAAACTTCTCACAAGGCTATATAATGTTGTTAGTCAAATTCCAGTTGAGTACTTGCAATTTTCCTATCTACAATTTTCCCCAGAGTTTCAACAGGATAGAATATTCTCTATGTTTCCTATATTGTTATACTGATGTGTTTCACCCCAGCCTCCTCCTGCATTATGTGGTGGGGAAGTTATGTGTCTTATATCTATAAATGAATTTTTTGGGATCCTTCTGGATGAAAGGTGCTATAGAAATGTAAGATCTCTAGAGAAAACCATGTGATCTTAAATAGACCTGACTGCTGGACCCTCATTAAAAAGTGTTTTTGTTTTACTATTCATCTCCCAGTTCATTAGTTAACTGACTAAAATCTTTGGGTAACATCATGGTGCCATGAAAATTCCATTTCAGTTCCTTTGAAAAGTTATAATTGGTAAGCATCAGCATTATTGACACACTCTTTCCTCGTGCATCCCCATCTGTCTGATTTATCAACCTATTGTCTCTTGTCTTCTACTTAGATGGTAATCTCTGAGACAAGAGCTATCTTTTTATTCTGTGTTTGTTCAATGTCTAGTGCAATGGGATGCTGGTCCATGATGGGAGCTTCTAAGCACTAGCATAATAATAATAATAATAATAATAATAATAATAATAATAATAATTAATAATAAAAATGAGTCTGAAGTAGCCACAGATATACATTTATATCACGGGAAATAACCTGAAGGAAACAAGAATACATATACCAACTCATAGAATTGTTCCATACATCAAGGATGTGTGGTTACATCTAGGGTGAGGCGTGGAAGCTATTTAACAGTACACAGCAGAGCGTGTGAACATTAGGAAAGTGAGGAAAAGCAACCTATTCCTTTGAAACTGCTGGGGCAATTCAAAGTGGCTGATGTAATTAAAAACAACAAGAAGTCCTTGTGGCACCTTATTTGGGCATAAGCTTTTGTGGGCTAGAACACACTTCATCAGATGCATGAAGTGGAAAATACAGTAGCAGATATAAATACACAGCACATGAAAGGATGGAAGTTGCCTTACCAAGTGGGAGGTCAGTGCTAATGAGACAATTCAATTAACAGTAGGATACCAAGAGAGGAAAAATCACTTTTGTAATGATAATGAGAGTGGCCCATTGACAAGAAGGTGTGAGTAACAGTAGGGGGAAATTAGTATGGGGGAAATTAGGTTTAGGTTTTATAATGACCCAGCCACTCCCAGTCTTTATTCAGGCCTAATTTGATGGTGTCCAGTTTGCAAATTAATTCCAGTTCTGCAGTTTCACGTTGGAGTCTTTTTCTGAAGTTTTTTGTGTTGAAGAATTGCCACTTTTAGGTCTGTGTTGAAATCTGGTTAGACATCAGTGTTAACACTCCTTGTGAAAGGCACCGAAGGACCTTTTATGAGTGGCCAGAAGTAAGAGTGGAACTGGTCCAAAAGTCTCCATTTATATATATTTTACAGAAAACGGCCTGTGTATGCTAAATGAAAATTTTTGTTTAATATGAAACAAAATTTCAGATTTTCAACAAAAAGAAATATTTTTAAAAATTGTCTTTTACCCTTTCTCTCTCCTTTTTGTTTTTTGTTCTTTTTTTTTTTTTATTTTGCCATTGGAAAAAGAGGAAAAACTGAAATGCCAAAGGATTTTTACTAGAGGTAAAAAAAATCACAGGAAACTAAAAGGAAAAGATTTTTTTCTGAATTGTCTATGGAAAAACAACTGGCATGTTTTCATCACCCCCGTACAGGCCCTTGCTTTTATGTCTCCTTATAACCTGTCATCTGTTTGTGGGATGTTGGTGCTGTTTAGAAAAAAAGCCTTGTGAAATTGCAGCACAACTTCCCAGAAATGTTCATTCTTGCACAACTGGCTCCTAAAGAAGGAGAGGTCTTTCTGTTTATCCTCATGGTTGCAACAAATACCTCTGCTTCCCTCTTGGCAAATACAGGGGTTTTATAAGGAGGACAGACAGGCTGGGGATTTGGGGATTGTTTGAATCTTCAGGAATTGCCTGGGGAAGAAAGAATGTAAACAAGCACCCTGATAAAGCTTTCTGTGTGTGTGGGAAGGACAAGATGTTAAAGTTAACTAGAATTATGCATGAATAAGGACTGCAGGATTGGCCCCAACACATTTATTGCATGATGGTGCATGTTGTGTGTGTGTGCACGCTCAGGTTCAGCCTCTGTGCTTGATCCCCAGAGGAAAAGTGTCTGTTACGCCACTGGCAGGGGTGTGGTAGTTCAAGCTGCAGTAAGTAGTTAATGCTTTTAGTTCTGGAGGTCTGTGATTCAATCTATGGTGTGTCAGCCAAGATGGTGGCCATTGCTATATCCTGTGCATGCAAGCAGGAATAATTGGTATATGTGTGTGAACTTATGCACACGTGACTGCGTGTGTCTTTTGTGTGCGACTTGTGTGTTTTGAGTGTGCTGGCACATGTGTTACAAAGCAGAGGCATTCCGGCTGCAGTGTAAACTTGGCGCCCGTCCTGTCTCAAAGATGAATGGGTCTTTTTCAGATGAGTTCTGTCTGTTTTTAGAAAATTGTTAGTTTCCAAAAGTGTCTCAGCAAAGAGGCTTGGGGGAAGTCAGGTCACTAAGGGTATGTCTGCACTGCAATTAAACACCCGCGGTTGGCTTGGGCTTGCAGGACTCGGGCTGCAGAACTGTGGTTTAGTTGTTCAGGCTCTGTCGGGCTTACGCAGCTAGGGCTCTAGTATCCTCCCCGCACACGGTTATGAATAGATACTCGGAAGACTCAAAGGGAGGGGGATCAGGAAAGGTAACACCATGAAGCATGAATAATGGCAAAGGTATAAATTGAAAGTGTCCCCCAAGGGCTTCTTGCCATCAATGGGAACAGGAATGAGCAGAAAAAGTGTATTATTTCTCTCATTTATCCTGGCTCTCATCTCCTCCCTTTTAAATCTACCCTCCCTATCACTACTGGCTGGAATGGTAGCTGTGACAGAGCAGAGCTCTAGTAGTAAGAACACAAAACTCCAAAACAGGACTTTTAATCCTAGTTTGGATTCTGACTCTTCCTCTTCCTCTTCTTATTTGTATTATTGGAACATCTCAGAGCCCCAGTCATGGACCAGGATCCCATTGTGCCAGGTGCTGTACAAACACTGAACAAACAAAATTGTTCCTGCCCCAAACAACTTACATGGAAATAACAGATGGGTTCAGACAGACAGATGGGCAGAAGACAAGTAAACAATGAGGCAGTATTCCTCAGCATAACAGGAAGTGGTCTCAGAATGCTAGCAGACTAACCCTTCTCAAGTTTTTTGTAGGCACTTAGCCTCAAGGGTCCTCAGTTTCCCAATATGTAAAAAGAGGTCAGTTCTCCCTTACAGATGGGTTAATGTTTGGAAAGTATATTTTAGATGGTAAATATGATGACGGGACAGAGGTATGAAACAAATTCTCTTCTGAAAACCTCATCTGCACCTTCCTCCTTTCCAGAAAAGGGCTGGTTTTTTTCTGGAAGGCAAATGTTCTTCTAGCTCATCACCTGTCTTAAAGGGCAAGGGTTTCACTTGTGTATGCCAAAATCCCTCTCCTGCAAGGATCATTGCACATTAACACGTGCATTTTCAGCCTGGCTTCTTTTCTCTCAGATGTAGATTGTCTCCCATTTTTGGTGCCCACAAAATGAATTTGGCCACCAAATAAATGCCTGGGGATTGTTACAATAGCTTTTTATACTGATGTGAATTAACTCTTATCTGGAGGGATGACTTCAAAGGGGAAAAGGAGAGGTCTGATTTGGTCCTTGCTTCCTGCTAAAATTACTCAACAATAAGTGTCAGAAATGATGGTGGAGTTTATAACATGGGCACATTGCTACTAGATACTATTCTGACTACATGAAAGACACAATATAGTTTTATTAAGAGAATCCCCATTCCCAATAAAATTAATGTGGGGCTCCATATGTTTGTTCCCTTTATTGGTTTACTCCACATTTGGGCAGGGACTGTCTAAACATTCCATGTAGAGTACTTATATGGCTCCCTTTACTGTCGTATCTGAGCATCTCACAGTCCTCTTGAATTTACCCTCACAATTCCCCTGTGAGCTATGGGAGTGCTATTTTTCCCATTTTATAGATGGGGAACTGAGGCACAGAGAGATTGTGGCTACACTGTGAGTCAGGGCTGTGATTCCCATATGTGGACATTCCCATATGTGATTCCCGTATGTGATTCCCATATGTGAACATACTCTTGCTGAGCTAGTGTGCTAAAAATAGTAGTGTAACCGCAGCACTGTACTAGCTACCTCGAGTACAAACCCACCTGAACCCTGTGGATATATACTAGATGCTGCTAGCCTGCGTCACTACAGAGACTATTTTAGCATGTTACTTGTGCTAGCTGTCAGCAAGCTATGTCCACAGCAGCTGGGAATCACACCTGTGGGTATGTTTCAGTAGCAGCTGGGAGGGTGTTCCTCAATATAGATCGATAGACACGCTAGTGGACTACAGGAAGTCTATGGTCAAACAGGGACTTGAAGATGGTGCTTTAACCACTCAAACATCCTTCTTCTTTGGATCAATTTGTAAAAAATGCACACCGGGAGATATGGGTTCAGATCCTACAGACCTTGGCCAACTCACATAGTGTCTCTGTTCCTCATCTGCTTTCATATTGTACTCTTTT
This sequence comes from Dermatemys mawii, assembly GCA_007922305.1. Taxonomy (NCBI): domain Eukaryota; kingdom Metazoa; phylum Chordata; order Testudines; family Dermatemydidae; genus Dermatemys; species Dermatemys mawii. Next base: position 2,651,922 of record ML677397.1, on the reverse strand, counting down.
CTTGACCATTAAGCCTGTACCTTCTTTGGGACCAGGATTCTTTTTTACAATGTGTCTGTACAATGTGCAGTACAATGGGGCCCCAATCTTGGTTGGGTTCTTTAGGTGTTACTTAATATAAATCATCATCCTGATAAGAACCATTCTGTTCCCTTCCGCATTTGCTCTTTAGTAAAAGCATCAGCAGGAGGTGGTTTTCCTGTACTCAGAATATTTATGAGATGTGTGTTGGCTGGATCTCACAGCTCAGCCTGTCGAGGAGATACACATACACACAGAGAGAGAAAGAGAGAGAGAGACACATATATAATGACCCTAAATAAAATTTTATGGCAATGTTTAATATAGAAATGAACCCTATCTGTTAGCACATGTACAGCACTAGGAAACCACAGAAGAAAGGAAGGATCTTCCATACATCAGACAGAGCCTGGCATATCAAACTAAAACACAGAGTCAGGGGTGGGTTTTTTTCCATTTCAGAAAAAAAAATCACAGGGTTTTCAACCTTGAAGGCAAATCACTTGGTGACTTCATTGTTTAAATTTAGGTTTTGTTTTGTGGGAGGGATCATTAGACTTCAAGCAAAAGCCTCATAGCCCAGGGACTGTCACTTCTGATTACTTCCAGTGACACTTCCAATTATTTCCAATCACAATTCCAGGGACAAGACGGAAACAGAGCCAGATTCTCCAACATCAGGCTTTCTGAACAAAGGCCATTTATCAGACGACTGCAGAAAGGGAAGTACCAGGCCAGCTTCTGAGTTCAGTTACATTAGAGTAAATCCAGTGGATTGGAGTCAAAGCCATTGCATCTTTGTATTACAGAAGAACACTGGGAATCAAGAGATCTGTTCCTGACTCTGGCACTGTTATGCTGGGTAACATGAAGCAAGTCATTGTCCCTGTCCGTGCCTCGGTTTCCCCAGATGTAAAAGGGGAATAATAGAAAGGCTGCACAAAGCTTAATGTAAGTTGAAGTGCTTTAAAGACCTTCTATGAAAGGGAGTGGAAATCCAAAATTATTATTGTTTAGAAAGAGAGTGAAGGGGGGAGACTGTGCTGGAAACGGGAGACTAATGTCTCTGCTGGGAAAACGCCATTGATCTTAATGGAGATATGCCAGCAGAGAATTTGGCCCAATTGTAATTCAGGAAACACTTGCCACTGTATCATTTAATAGCCCTACCCAATAACGGTCGGCTAGAGAAAGAAAGAAAGAGGAATGACTGATGCATGTGTAAGTGATTATAATTCCTCAGGGCTTGCACCTTGCAGCCTTGAAACAGAAGGCAGCTGCTGCTGTCCCCAGGGGCAGTGTCAGGCAATGATGCACCCCAAGTATGTCCCGGTTCAACTCATTAAATTGTGGATAGCACAAGTAATGGGTTCACTGGCCAAGGACCGGGTGGTCAGAGTGGAAGGAGCCACGACTCATCGGGGTCTGCCCATGGGAAAATGAGAAGGATATTTTACTTCAGCCTGGTAATGTAACCATCTCATCATTTTCTGACCTGTAATGTCAGATGATGACAATGCAGCATTGGGCCAATGATGTGTTTAGGAACCTCTGGATTTAAAGGGCTAGATTCTCCACTTCCCTCCTGTGATTCCACTGCTATTCCTGATATACACCAGCTTAAGCGAGAGCAGAATCAAGGTCCAAATTATAAAACCCCTTCTTCAGCTTTGGTGCATTAGATCTTTGCATAACATAAAACTGTTTTCACTTTCCTGACTTGACGGACATCTTAATTAATTGTGACTTCAGAGTACCACAGGCCAATTCCCAGCAGAACTGGGGAACTCCTGAGGTGGGAGAACAGCAATGAAGCAGGCTGGATTCCTGCTGCCTAGGTGTTCAGACCAGCTCTTTGGCAAGATGAGACCTGCCACTAGAGCTGGTAAGAAGTTCCTTTTTGTTTTAGAATGTTAGTAATAGCACCAGTGCCTTGACCAAATTCTAGTTCTGCTTATTATTTGCTACTAACCTAAATTCCTACCGCAGATGAACGTGGCATGCCTCACTTTGTTTTCTGACCTAGACTGCTGTGCACTGTGAAGCAGCCATTGTTTTCTACCCCAGAGGAAGGTGAAGTGATTTCAGTATCTGTGTCTATCTGATCAAATCTATTCTTCTGTAAAGTACCCTGGAATGGAAGGTGCTATATATAAATGTAAGATATTATTATTTGGCACATTGAGCACAAGCAGTGGAGTGCACAGATATTTTTGTCATCAAAGTTCAGAAATTCACTTTCAGATCAGTGGTTTTGGCATTACAGTATTATTGGTCCAAGGCCTTTAAAATCTAGACAGCACTGAAGTCTTTGCTTTTTTTTTTTTTTTTTTTTTTTTCCTTTGTTTTTCTCAGCTTTCTCAGCTTCTGTGCTTGCTGGAACAAGTCTAGGCTTTCATTACAGGTGCACATCACTGGTGTTGCTTTTAGGTGCTGCTCTCCTGAGAGTCCAGCATTAATAGTCTATGACTTTCAGCATTTCATATGAAGAATCAACAGCTTCACTGAACACATCCATTCTAGCTGGACATCTATGCGGAACTGACTAGTCCTGTTCCACTATGGACTGATCCCTGTGCAAAACCCATCTCTACTTTGGTTGTTTGAAACTCTTGTTTGGAAACACAACATGGATTTTCCTAAGACAGTGTGGTGAGCAGTTTCACATAATTCTGCATTTGGTGCAGCCTGCTATTTTCCATATTTTTTCCCAAAGTGGAATTTTAGGGAACTGAGTGGATTTTCTATGGTTAAAGCAGTAGGCTGGGAGTTGGGATGTCTGGATTCTGTTTCTGGTTCTGCCTCTTACAGTGTGACAAGTAATTTAGGCCTCAATTTTTAAAAGTGCCCACTAATTTTGAGTGCCTCTATTTTCAGGTGGATATCATGAGTCGTCTAGGGCCAGCACCTCTGAAAATGAAGCTCAAGAGACTGATCCAAAGCCCACTGAACTCAATGGAGAGACTTCCACTGACTTCAGTGGGCTTGAGATCAGGCCTTAGCTGTCTCAGCTAGTGGACACTATAGAAAATGTAGGCTTCAGCCTCTGTATGCCTCAGCTTCCTACCTGTGAAATTAGAATAATAGGCATTTATCTGGTAAAGCTTAAATCATGATTTTAAAAATGTTTTGAGATCACCATAGTAAAGGTGCTGCAGAAAAACAGGGTATTATTGTGTCAAAGTAAATGAAATGAACACCACAGAAGAAGTGATAATACTGCAGCTGTTAGTTATTTCAGATTCACAATGACCTCGTGCGAGAAAGGTTGAGGACTCTGAGGTCACTTGCTTTATAACTAATGATCCTGTAATGCACAGTAGTACTTCCTCTAATTACTTATTTATTTCCTATTTAGTAACGCCCTGGGCATGTTGCTTCCATTGCAGGATTGCGGTGAATGCACACCCATTAGTGAGCAAAACCATCTAAAGGGAGTGGAGGCTTCTCTTTCTTTTTCTAGTGACTTCAAGTTCTTGCCACCATCATTGTTGGATTCCACACACCCCCCAATTTTAGGAATGACAAGAGAGGAAACAAGCAACAAGCAAAATCTAAATAGAAGAAACTGGTGGATTGTGGCACCAGATGGAAATACATGGAAATATTATTTAGACTGCAAGCTCCTTCAGACAGGGGCCAGCTTTTTGTTCTGTGTTTGTACAACACCTAGAACAATGGGATCCTGCAGGGCTCCTAAGTGCTACAGTAACACAAATAATAATAATAATGTAATAATAATTAATTACAAGTACAGGATCTGGGGGCTGCATGCATTGTGCACATATAAGTTAGAAAGAGAAGAAGGTCTTCAAGCCTAGCCTTGTGAATTCTCACCTCTCATCACCTTGACAGACAAAATTGGAACTAAGATGTATGGAGACCACATATGATGGTTTTAACAGCACAAGGACATATTCAGGTACCCTGCTGATGGTCATTGTAATAAGATGGCTTACTCAGGGTCTGGAGACCCTGGAGTTAATCCAGACCTGATTACAGGAAGAGCCATGAATTGAATCAGAGGATCCCAAGGTAAAAAGAGCAGGAAGCTACAGGGATGGGGGAAGCCTAGGAGACTGCAGGTGTGTTTGCAGAGGCTCTAGGGAGCAAGAAGGCTCTAGCAGTGTCAACAGTGGGAAAGCTGAAGAAGAAGAGGTTGGGGAAAAAGCTCTCCAGGCAGCAAGACCCCTGCCCAAACAGGGGAGAGGCTGTAAAGGCCTGCTGGGATGAAGAATATGTGACATTTATTTTGGGTTAATTAAACCAGAGTCACTGAATTGGACTTAGGGCCAGGAGTCTCTATGCACAGGAGCACTCAATAAATTGGAATCCTAGAGGGGACTGTTTGAACTATTGTTGAACTTAGTGAGTTCTTAAAAGGGCCCTTGAGTGGGGAGGGAACAGAAGCAAAGTACTGCTGAGGCACCACTGGACACAAGGGAGTGCCTGAGGGACAGTCAGTGGCCACACTGCTACAGTCACTGTTGTAAATGCCTGGACAGACAGACAGACAGAAGGCTGTAAGGGCCTTATAGGAAAACCTGTAAGGCCTTAATAGGCCAAGGTTCTGATTTTTGAAGGTGCTGAGGACACTCAGCTCCCATTAATGTCAATGAAAAAGATTTGTTCTGTCTGGAACAAAAAATTTATCCCTAATGCTAAACTAATGTTTAAGTGTTCTTTTTAACCAAAGCTCCCAATTTCTGGCCAGTTCCAGACCCTGCCAAGGTGTCTTTCACACCACTAGCTCTCAGCAGATAAAGGCATCTCAAGAAACCTAATTGTAACCCACTTTGAGAGTGCATCCGTCTCTTCGGAGCCCCCCGGTACTTCCTGGATACCCACAGTCATAGGAGTTTCGAAACTGGCTTGCAGCCGGAGTTCCGCAGGTCTCCATAGGGTAGCACAAAAACATTGAGGGGGCAGGGAGATGGATTTTCAGGCTGGCAGTGATCACTGGATCTGATGTCCTGTATATCAGAGGCCACTGAATTTTGCTCAGCTTCCCCTGTATTGAACCCAATAACTGTTGTCAGATTAAAGCATATCTTCCAGAAAGACATCCAGTCTTAATTTGAAGATATCAAGACACAAAAAATCCACCATTTGGTAGCTGAGTCTAGTGATTGATCACAGGCACTGTCTGTTTTAAAAAAAAAAGTGCCTTATTTCCAATTAGAGTCCACTTCCAGCCGATTGGTTCTTGTTCTCACTTTCTCTACTAGGTTGAAGAGCTCTTGAGTACCTGGAATTTCCTTTCTGTGAAGGTACTTATACACCCTAATCAAGTTACCTCTCAGTCTTCTTCCTGATGATAAACTAATCAGATCGAGCTGTTTAAGCTTTTCCCCTTCCTTTCTTTGTTTGCAGCAGTGGTTTTGCTACAGCAGAGGGATTCCTGGAGCACGATGCTCTGCTAAATTTCTGGTGCCAAGCCTCATATAGTAAGGTGAACTTCACAATTGGCCAAGATTTTCAGAAGCAGCTAGTGATTCCAGATACACAACTTAATATTACTTAAATGGGCTGGATTTCCAGAAGGCTGGTGCTCAGTGCTTTTGGAAAATCAGGCCCTTTAACGTGTCTTAAATTGGGGCCCTAAAAATTGAGCCCCCCATCCTCTAGCTAGTCACGTTTTTGAAAACGTTCTTCAAATGCATGCTCATGCTGATCTTTGCAACCCCACAGATCAGCAAGAACAATACATCTTTTTAAAATGAATTCAAGTGAATTTCAGCTGGATTCATATTCTTCTCTCTCTCTCTCTCTCTCTCTCTCTACTTGGATATACTTCTCTCTGTAAAGGCTCAAATAGAAGGGAAACATGAGTGGGGAGGGGAGTTGATAACATTCATGCATGTGGAAGGATTTATTTAACTGGCCTGTTAAATAAATTACTCAAGATGCCAATATCATCTGTCTCCCCTATTAGAGCTCCTTCCTAGAGCAACTAAAAGCAATGGACTGATCCAAGCCCTTTTTGACTTTTCCATAGCTGAAGCAACCCCAGAACAGTTGCCCAGAGATGGACCCTCTGTGAGGGTATGGCTGTGCTGCAGTGACTCAGGACATGCATTGCAGTATGTACAAGCATAACCACGTTAAGTTGTGATCGAGCTAGCTGACTGGCAGTAGCAGCGTTGGCAGGATGTCAGCACGGGCTAGCCACCCCAGAACAATCCCACCTGGTATAGACCCAGGTGGCTAGCTCGTGCCACTCTGACTACCTTGCTATTTTTTTGCAAGCTACCTTGATCCAAGCTAGCTCAGGTTTACCTATCCATGCTGTCCTGATTTCTGTCTCTGGAAGCAGGTACAATGATAAAAATCCACACACACCTTATCACAATTCCAAAGTACCTAGTGAGGTGTACAGTGACGACTAACTTAAGCGAGCAGCAGAAACTAGTGGGTCATCACAGTTGGTTGTACTGGACACCCAGAAGGAAGCTTTGAAGTCAGGCCGTAGGAGCACAGGATGCCGGTGGAGGGTGGTTTTTATTTTTTAGAGACAGAGTTTCTCAGGCAGGGGGATTCTTTGAATTCCATCTTGTTTAGCACTCTGGAATGGCAGTGACCTGTGTGAGCTCCCTGCCTGTTTCTGACAAAGAGAAGCTCCCAGTGGACTATGTTTTCTGTCTTGGGCCTGATTTTTCAGCGATGCTGAGTGCTGGCAGCTCCCATTGACTTCATCTGGAGTGGCTGGTGCTGAGCACTTCTGAAAACCAGACCCCTTGAATATTAGGAGATTTTGGGGGCCCGCACACACTCATTTCACTTGCCACTGGCCCTGAGGCTCTGCTTGTTCCCCTTTCATGTGAACCTCTTCGCAATGATCTGTGCTTTTGCAACTTCCCAACAATGCGGTCTACTTGAAAAGTGCTGAGCTAGTACAGTATGCAATGACTCACCTGTTGACAACAGTGTTCCACAGTCTACACTGGCTTCCAGTTTGCTTCTGAGAGAAGCTGAAGATGATGATTATTATGATGTAATATTTATATTGCATTAATAATAATAATGCCTAGCTTTTATATAGAGCTTTAGATCTCAAAGGGGATGTCTATGCTGCAATAAAACACCCACAGCAGGGCTATAGAACTGCATTGTCACCATCCAGGCTCAAGGACCTTATGAGGAGGGAGGGGCCCAATGCCCAGGCTCCAGTCTGAACCCAGACATCAACACTGCAATTTTGTAGCTCTGTAGCCCAACTGACACAGGTCAGCTGCGGATGTTTTTATTGTAGTGTGGACATACCCAAAGTGCTTTATGAAGGAAGTCACTATCATTATGTGCATTTTACAAGTGGGGAAACTGAGGCACGGCATGAGAAGTGATTTGCCCTAGGTCACCCAACATGCCCAGGTTTCCTGCAGTCTGGTCTGCAGCTTCACCCACTAGGCCACACTGCATTTAATATAGCCTCTCCCTAAGGAAGGCAGAATAGCCCAGTGGGTAGCACCCTGGGCTGAGGGGTAGGAGGCTTGGGTTGCATTCCCAGCTGTATTCTCACTGACCTTGGTCAAAACACTTCACCTCCCTGTGTCTCAGCCCCATTTGTAAAATGTCCATGATGATCTTGAATCTCTTTTGCAAAGCATTTTGAGCTCCAGAGGGGAGACATGCTACATAAGATCTAATTGCTGTTGTTATTATTTATGGCTGTAACAAGTTTTTAAATAAATAATTTAAATGTGCAGACTAAATAAATGAAACAGTCAATCGGAGCATGAATTACTCCCACTTGCTGGAAGCCCCTGCAAAGGCAGGCCCAGAACGGATCAGTGCCATAAGAGGAAAGGAATCTATTAGCTGCACATTCCTGATCTTGAGGGACGAGCCCTCCTCATTGCTTTAAATCATTCTGGGTTTTATTCTTCTGTGTCAGCACTGTCAGTACCTATAATCCTCAACCAAAGAGACCATCCTAACTGACCAAGAGGGGGCTTAAAGTGAGGAATCCCTTTCAGCAAGGATGTGGCAAGCAGACTGATAATATAAAGGAAAAGAGAAAATAGCCTGACCTGAGAGGCATAACATTAGGGCCTGATCCTGAGGGCAAATGCTAAGAGGTCTCAGCTCCAAATGAAGACATCTCCTCTCCGGATTTGGCCTTAATTTCTCTCCCTGTCTAAACTACCTTCACTATTATAATTAGAAACTAAAAACAAAGCCATGCATGATTCCTCTGCTGTAAGAGGCTCATGTGGTCCTGAAATGGGCCATGCTTACTGACCAGCCATGTGTTATAATCACTGTAATTGAGCAGGTAATTATTACACATGCCTTGTAAACACACACCATTGGTAATGTTCATGTTGTGCACACAGGAAGGATCCATGCAGCAGATAAATGTTACTTCTGCATTCATTGTAAAGAGCTGCCATGGTTCATGTTCCTCTCAGTGTGCATTATAAATCCACAAAGCAAGTAAAATTATTATGCAAGCAAAGTTTATTAGGTAAGCATTAGAAATTGAGGCATTTGAGAAACAGTACAGGTCTCAGAACTCCATGCTGTTTGCAGTCACAATATACACCCAAAAGTGTTAACTGCCTACTTCATTGTAAGTGGCTTCTTGCAACATGTGTTAATCCCTTATGTTTAACAGTCCCACCTTGTATTTAGTTGTGGCAGTGACACTCTGACTACCTTTTCGAGCTCTGAAGAACAGTTCAGCTTGGCTCTTCCACTAAGAGAAGTTGGTCCAATAAAAGTTATTACGCCACCCTTCACCCACCTTGTCTCTCTAGGCTGCATGGTGGCAGGCACTGTGGCTTAGAGGATAGGGCACTGCCATGGGATTTAGGAGACTTGTATTTAGGAGACCTGACTCTGCCACTGGTTTGCTGGATAACCCTGGGCAAGTCACTTTCTCTCTACCTCAGTTTCCCATGCTGCAAAACAGGGATAATAATACTGACCTCCTTTCTAAAGCATTGGTAGCTCCATGGATGAAAAGAGCTAGATATTATCATTATAACATGACAGAGAAGGCAGAAGTGTCTAGCTATTAGAACAAGTGCATCAGGAACCAAGGACTATACTCTTGGCTCCTTTTGTGGTTATGTGACCTTCGGCAAGTCATTCACTCTCTCTGTGCCTCAATTTCTCCATCTATCAAATGGGAATAATTTAATCAACTTTGTAAAGCACTTTGAGGCCCTCAGATGAAGAGTGCTGTATAAAAATGCAAAGTATTCATTGCTACTGTTTAATGTCCTTTCCAAAGAACTTTCAGTTCTTGCCTATCATTCTGATGTATAATACACCCATCAACCTAGTAACTAAGCACATAATGTGTTCTGTTGATGGAGCCCGAGTATTGCTTCATTATTTAATAGGAAAAAAATTGAATTATCCAGGAGTTGCAAAGCTGTTTACTTCACTTTTCTGCAAATTTTTCAAGAAACATACATTCAGCTGTCCTTCCTAAAGGGGAAAAAAAACCTCCAAATGCCAGAATCGTCTCATCTTGGTGCAAAATAAATAGAATCCAGATGTTTTAATCTGGGAGGAAAATGTTGTTTTGAATGCAACAGTCTGAATAAAACAACCCTGAAAAGAAAAAACACCAACAACCCACCCACCAACCCACATAAAATCTGGCAGTTTCTAGCTTAGAGAAAAATAGAAGTGTCCTGGTGTCATGTCAGGTTAAGAGAACGGATGGGAGAAGGGGAATTGGTTTCATCACTAACCAAACAAGGCATCTCAAGCAAGATTTATAATCATGCCAACTCCTATAATTGTCCCAAGTGAGTCTTATGAAACAATCAGAATCCTGAAAGTGGGTTTGCTCGTATTTAATATAAGTGGCAAATGGAGACACCAATAGTCTGGCCTGGAAAATCACACTTTGGTATTGTTTCTAGATGCTAAAGAGGGCTGTACTTGGACTTGGGTGCCAATGATCCACTGCTGTCTCTGCCTCATAAAGATTTCTCCCCATCCCACTATTTTTTGTATAAGAAGACTACTACCTAGCTTTTACAGAGTGCTTTCCTCTGGATGGTGTTTTAATTTATAGGCAAAAGGGGATATAATTTCTGCAGCATGATGAAGCCATTGTGATTTCTCTACTGCTCGGCTTGCTGGTCTGGAGACACAAGGGAGGTATAAACTGGGAGGGTAAATATGGAGTTGAAAACAAGGAGAGTAGGGGCATAAGTCATGTCACCAGTATATACTGCCAGCAGGCACTATGGCCACAGCATAAGGCCCCAGCCTCACAAAAAGAAACTCACAATGGGACTCTAGATATCCACATAAGTTATTCTACACTGCACGCTAACCTGAAGTCTGACTCAAGTTCTGGCTCCCAACCACCTGCCCCCGGTTCCATCCATGCACAAATCAGTCTCATCTGGGTCAGTAAAGACTCAGGACTGAGTTCCTAGGACCCTGCCGGAGGCCTGTCATTTGGCAGTGTGGATGCAGCTCAAGCAACAGACGCGAGTCAGAAGGGCTGCACAGCGCAGTATGGAGGCGTTAGCACAGCTATGAGACCCGAGTCCAGCAACTGTAAGCCCAAGTTTACAATACAATGTGGACTCTCAAGTGCAGGCTTGGAAACACTGAGTCCATAAGCTCAGGCCCCACAGACCCTGGTTTACAGTGCGGTGTCGAGATACCCAAAGAGTCGCATTGACTCCAATGAGCCGCTGGGATCTGCCTATGCACATCTCGTTGCAAGAGTGGATCTTAAGTGGATACATAAACCTTTCTGAACCTCTCCCTGTACAGAGACAGACAGTGAATGGGGCCACTTTGAAAACTGCACACACACTGTCCTGTCGCTTGTCTTCTTCCTGCCCCTCTCCCTGCAACATACACAAGCCGTGGACTCTAATCTAGTTGAAGAGGAAGGATGCTCTTGTGTCTTCTAAGGCACTAGACGGGGACTCTGGAGATCTGTGTCCAGTTGCCTCTTCTGCCATAGATTTCCTGGGTGACTTTGGGCAAGTCACGTCTGTGTCTTAGTTCCCTATCTGTAATATAGGGACAATCATACTCCTTTTCTCCCACCCTTTGTCTGTCTTATCTCTTTAGGCCTTGATCCGGATTGAGCAGCACATGGGTGGATTGCTGTGCCTTCCCAGAACCCTAATGTCATACATGGCCTATGCTCACATGCTACACACTGCAGGACTGGGGCCTTAGATTGCAAGCTGTTCTAGGCAAGGAATATTTCTTCCTATGTGTACAGCGTTTAGCACAAAGGGGCCTCTAGAGTAGACACTACTGGACTACATATAACAACTTGTATCTTGCATGGTGCTGTAACTAACAGCCACAGAGCCCAGGTGATTCCAGTGGAATTATACCCATCTAACTGTGGGGTCAGTTTGGCTTATTCTCATCACTGCCAGAGCGGGTGTGCAGTTACTCAGCAGGCTCTAGCCGTGTGCCGCTAAAGGGCCTAATGTCTGATCTAAAGCTCTCAGGAGTCAGGGGGAGACTTTCCATTGACTGCAGTGGGCTTTGGATGAGGCCTGACAAAGCACAAAAACACTGCCATGAGAAACGCAGAAACATGCACTTTTCCCCAGTTGTTGTGCCCTGTATGTGGAATTTCACAATCCATCGTATATTTGTCAACAGAAAATGATAAATATGCTTTTTTAACTGCTCTGCCTTTCTAGCACATGGGCCAATACCGCCCACGTTCACCCATGCTCTACACTCGGCTCTACAAGTGCTGTCACGATTGCCTCATGCTCTGTCTGATCAATGGCTTGGAACACCAAGAAGTAACCCATAATTAACAAGCATTTCACTCCCTCTCTTAGAATAAATTTAGTCAGTGAGTCAGTCTGCTTGCAGTCCTGAAATAAGTGTTTGCTTCATGGAAATAGAAAGTTAGGAATTGCCAGACCAGATATTCTGCCTCTCAAAGTAGCTAACACCAGGTGAAGATGTGATAAACCCCATGATGACTTTCCCATTGGGAATATCTCCTTCTTGCTCCAGTGAGTCACTGGTTGCTTTATGACCTGAAGCAGGAGGCTTGTGCCTTTTTTTTTTAAAAAAAAATTCTATTGGGTATAATTTTGGATCTTCATCTCTATAAATGTGTAATCCTTCTCTGAATCCTGCTAAGATCAAAATCTTTGCTCTGCCATTCTGGAGCCAAACAGTCCATTTCCTTTGCATGTTCCTAAGCTGATGTGGGTCTTTTGTCTTGCCTTGCCCATGCTGCTAAAATTCCAGTTGCCTGCCATCACCAACCCTCTTCCCATGAGTGAAGAGCTGTTAACGCAGTGCCTATTACAGACCCAGAACTCTCTCTGCAGCTGGGTAGGAATCAGTCTTGCAAGAAGGGATTGTTGGGAGCTCAAGAATTATGGACCTATTTCTAAGGGTACCCCAACACTGACATTAACAAATCCGCAGCCTTGGGTCTCAGAGACAGGTCAGCTGATGGAGGCTTGCCAGGCAGGCTTGGGCTGTAGAGCTATAAAATTTCAGTGTAGGGTTGGGCTGGAGCCCGGGCTTTGTGACAGGAGAATCTCAGAGCCAAACCTGAACGCCAGCACTGCAATACCCATGAGCCCGAGTCAGCTGACCTAGGCCAGCCCTACTTGCGCTTTGGGTCTTTTATCACAGTGTAGCCATGACCAAAGGAATCTCTCTCAGGCATACAGTGGAAGAGCTTTGGGTATGCTGTGTAGAGCAACAGAGATGCCGCGGAGTGGGGGGGCTCAATACCCCAATGTACACTAGAGAGGTGATTTCAAACTCACCATGAAAGGGACAAATGTGGCACATAACAGGGTCACCTTATAGGTCTGTATAACAATATGTACGGGGCCAATTTTACATGATTTCAATGAAGGACAAGTTTCGTAACCAGCACCTGAATACTGTGTGATGCGCACACAAGAAAGGTGTCATTAGATGGCTGGGTATGTGAGTCAGTTGAACCTTGGCAAGCCTTCTGGATTTTTGGATGGATGGATATATATGTGCTAGAGAAGATGGACTCAGGAGTTAGGCAGAAAGGCTAATGAACCTGTGGGGGAACTTAGTCTGGGTTTCAACTCTGTGTTGAGTTTCATGTAGCCTCAGGTTTCACTGGGATGGTTTGGTCTCCTGAAGCCCAGCGGTCATCTTGTTCTGCCTGAGTCGTGATGGCAAAACACAAATAAACAAGCCGAGTGTGGTAAATGGTGTTTTGTTTTGGAGCTTGTGCCTGAAGAGAGTCTGGGTCAGAGTAAAGGTCCCTCCATTAAACCACAGGCAAAGGCTGCTTTTTGGCTTGTTTAAACAATGCAGCTGAGTGGAGTTTAGCTTGGGGAAGGAATGCAAACTGTTTGGGCTTGGGAGGCGACTCTGGGCTATGCTCGCTGTCAGATGTATACAGAAGCTTCATCAGAATGTGCTGTCTCACATCTCTTGGCAGCTCTCTATAGTTTACCTGATTACCATTTATAGTAAATGTTTTTTTAATCAGCACGGATGTGTCCGGGTGTGCATAGATGCTAGGAAGATATAAGAGAGACTTCCCCATATTGCAAGGTGCTGTGCAGTGACTAGATTTATGAAAAAGAGGGTGAGAATTAAAAACAGCTCACCCAGTTATATAAACTCCCTCCAGTTCTGAATGAATCTCAGATCTTGATATCAACTGACAGCTGGGCCTAGTCCATGATAAAGCTTTCCCCTTGCGAAAGGAGCACAAGTTCATGACAATCCCTGCCACCAGCATAGGAAGCAACTCAGTAAAAGTATAGTTCAGTAGGGCATAATGTGCAAAGACGTGAACCAATTGTCCTTGGTTTATGTCATTGTGAGAAAAATAAGTTCAAATACTACAATAAAAGTTTTAAGATCATCTGGGGTAATTTTGTCAGACAGTCTTTAATCTAGCAGACAAAGTCACAACAACATCCCATGGCTAGATGTTCAACATTGACAAATTCAAACTGGAAATCAAGTTTCTAAAATTTAACAGTGAGGGTAATTAACCACTGGAACATTTTGTCAGGGGGTGTCATGGATCCTCCATCACTTGAAATCCCTACGTCAAACATAGATGAATTACTAAAAGTGACACTTTCGTTCAGCCACAAGTTATTGGACTTGCTGCAAGAATGAATGAGTGATATTCTATGGCCTGTGTGATGCGGTGATCAGACTATGATCAAAATGGTCCACTCCAGCCATAAAATCTATGAATTTTATTACCTTTCATTTGTTGTTCTTATTTTATTGATTGGGGCCCAGATTCAGCAAGACATTTATGCACATATATAATATTAAGTGTGAGTACTCATACTGATGTTGGTACTAATCACAGGCTTAACTGGTTTTAAGCGCATTACTGAATCAGAGCCATAGTCCTATGGAGGTACATAGTGCTTTACAGTAACTAATCAATACTCAGATGGAGGTAGATGTTATTTACAAACCTAAGATAGATAAATTCAAACAGAAAAACATAGGCTTGTATTCAATGTTTAACTCAACTCTTCCCTAATGGCTTCTCTGAGTGGGTGTTTATGTGCAGAATCCAGACTCACCCTTTTCCTGGGTTTGGATATATTTAAAAAAGAAAAGAAACAAGGTTCCTCCTTCAAGACCACTCAGCCCACACCCTAATCTTCTCTCTATAGACCCACTCCCATCTTCATTATATCCAGATGGGGTAATGTACTACAGGCCTCAATGGGTCAGCATAACCTACTTAACCCTTTCCCAGCAGGACCCAGCACCTGCTAACGAAGTGTTTTAGGAAAACACTGCCAGACTATTACAGTATCTTTTGTCCTTTCCTCATTCCCCTTAAGAAAGGTCTGACCTTAACTGTTTGATTTTTATTACTGTGTAGGTTTGCTTTTGTATAGTAAAATCTGCAAATATTTCATATCCCCTTTCCTGTGTGCATCCTTGTTTTCTATGGACCATATCCAAAGTCCTTACTCAGGACCATATGCCAAGAGGGGCTGAACTCTCTTAAATCCCACTGACCTCCACTAAAGTTGCAGATGTTCAGCACTTCCTAAGGATTTGGTCTAAATTTAGCTGCCCATGCTTCATGATGGCTCCTCTAATGAATAAATATTCAATAACAAAACAGCACAAGTCCATCTGAAATGTAAAAGGATCAGGAATACAGAGTTAGCATTGCCATGCAGAGAACTGAATTTCACATGGGACAATTGTTGTTTCACTTATCACCAGCAAACAAAGCAAAGTAAGCAGCAAAGAAAACATAACGCAACAAAAGCCACAGTCTCGCCATAGTTTGCAATCAGCAAACTGCTCTGTTTATTTACATAGTGATGTATCCTTTGTGACTTTTTCTATCGCTAGACTACTTTTGTCCTTCCAGACTGTTGATTCATCAGGTCTGGTGCCCTACTACCAGCAATGGCTAATTCCTGATGCCTCTCTCTCTCTCCTTCTTTCTAGCTCTTTCTGTTTTTTCTCATTTTCTGTCTGGGTTTTTTTCCTTTTTTTCTCTCAAATTTTTATTTCTTTGTTCTTTCGTTCTTCCTTTCCGCCACAGTGCACCTGACTAGTCATCTAAGCAATGTTCTACATTGATGCAGAGGGAGTAAATGGTTCCTTCCTAATTCCTGTAGTGATCTGCTTATGCCTTAGCCTGCATAATTATGAATGTTGCTCATAAAACTATTCAGGCCTTTTAAATTCCACTTACACTGGTCCTGACCCCCTCTGGCGGTCTATTCCACAGGCCACAGGCCACATTGTGCAAGCAAAGGAGTTCCCTTTGTTTGTTCTAAATTTATGGGCCATTTCATTTTCAGTGTCTCCTACTTCTCCTGTTTTGATCCATTATGTTCCTGTCACATTCATGTGTATTTCTTGCTTTCTTTTCCATACGGTAGTTGATAGTGCAACACAGCTAGAGTTCAGGACACTACAGTTCAGAGGAAATAAGAAAGGACACAAACTCTCACCCCAAAATCGTATCAAACCTTTTCTGAGGGTTGGAAAAAATTTGATGCTTATTTTTTATTCTTTATTTTTAGGGATCTCGTAGGGTTTGAGGTTCTGTGAGCCTCTCACGCTATTTTTAAAATTTGCAAAATAGGCTGGAGTTCCTGAATCAATTTTTCCTATCCTTTAAACCCATTACTTTTATTTTTCTAGGCTGAGACAATTGCTTTAAAATAATCATGATTTTCCAGCTGTAGATTGGCCAGTCTAAAGCCATAAAGATAGAAGATCCTGGTTTTCCCCCACTCTCAGATTAGACTGGCATAAGCAAGTGCCATATACACATACATATAATAGGCTCTAACAAACCTGTGGCTGCCTAAAACTTCACGGTTGCTGCTATGCTGCACATCAGTGCAACTAGAAACCTCATTGCAACAGCAGAGGTAAAAGTCCGGTCCTCCTGCTCAAAGCTTACAGGCCTCTACCTGAGCTAAACGACACCCTCAGTTGGCAATTAGCCCTACAGGGCCTAAGACAGGCAGGAGAGCATATTCTGTTTTGTACAGGAAAGCGATGCACATACACACTAATTAGTCCATTAAAATACTGCATTTGTATTTTCATTGGATTTTTTCCCTCTCTCTCCATCTCTGCTCCTTTCCCTCCCTCTCTGTGTATTTGTTTTGCATCTATCCATTCTTTACTCCGCTTCTCACTTTTTATTTTATTGGCCTTTTCCGTCTGCTCCTTTCCAGTCTCTGCCAAGGGGGATGAAAACCCAATAACATTTGAGTTCAAATCTAATTTGAAAACCCACAATATTCAGGTGGATTTGAAATGATGTAAAATGACTTTGCACCTCCCTGATTACTTTATATTTTTGCAATACGTCTCCACTGCAAAAAAAACCTCAGGGCACTGAGTCTCAGGACCTGGCTCAATTGACTTTGGTTTGGACTGCAGGGCTCAAAATAGCAATGTAGACATTTCCACTTGGGCTGGAGCCCTGTTTCTGAGACCCTCCCCTGGCACTGGGTTTCTGAGCCCATGCTCCAACCTGAACCGGAATGTCTAATCTAGTGTTTTTGGCCCTGCAGCCCTAGCCCCACAAGCCCAATCCAATTGACTCAAGCTCTAAGACTTGGCACCATGGATTTATTGCACTGTGCAGCTCTGATCCTGTTCTAATTCAAGACAGTGGCAAAACTCCCTTTGACTTCAGTGGTGCAGGAGCTGATCCTAATTGTGCCATTTGGAAGCAGTTTTTGAAAATGAAGAAAAATAAATCTTGCCATAACTCTTCCTTGTGCTCTAATGTCTGTCTCCACCTGATGTCTCTTGCCTTCGACTTAGATTCTTAGCTCCTTGGGGCATGGGCAATCTTTTTTATTCTGTTTGTACAGCGTCTAGCACAACAGGGTTCTGGTCTATGGCTGGGTCTCCTGGGCTATACCACAATATAAATAATAATTACTAATATTGAGGCACGGCTCTGTATTTAGCAGATAAAGCATGTTCCAGCAGACAAATTAGTCCCATAGTCAGTAACAAGACATGGAAACACAGTTCACTAAGGATGATTTGACCCTAAACGCAATATTCTCAGACACAGTGCTTTAATCCTCCATAGCAACGCTCTTTGAAACACAGCCAGAGCCACAAGTCAGGAGCCTTAGGACAGCAGAGAGGCATCAGGCCATTGTTTATGTATCACTTTTATTTTTTTTTCTTTTAACCTAAAAGTTCTGTGGGGGGAATTTATTACCAGCTACGATACGTGGCTGCATCAGTGAATGAGAAGCAGTGACATTAAAAGTAATTGACATTAAAATGTTGTGACATTAAAATTAATCATGTTTGATGGATGTTAGAGACTGAATCCACAAGGCTCCAGGGTTCACATTTTAGCAAGTTCTAACATTCATTCCTACCCTCTTCTGCCCCGTTATGTAACTTCTCCCTCCACCCCCGTCTCTAAAACCATCTGTAGGGAGAGGTGGAGAGGAGTGAGTGCTATTTCAGGATGTAGGATGCCTTTCCACTTGGAATGGCAGCCAGGGCTCGGGCTAGACTGTTGGGTTACCTATGCTGAGTGCACTTATGCTTTGTCTACACTGGAAAGTGAAAAACAAAATTTTTGTCCTTCAGAGGTGTTAAAAAAACACACCCTGAAAGACCAATGTTTTGCCGATGGCAAATGCTGGTGTGAGCACGCTCCTGCCGACAAACAGTGGCTACCCTGTGCACCTTTTAGGGCACGGCTGTAGTAGCACAGCCGGATCGCAAAAACCTGCATAGTATAGACACAGTCTTAGCCTGAGAAGTGTTGGGGGAATCTGCTCACTGCTTCAAAGGAAATGTCATAGGCTCTTCTCATAATGTGTTTGACTGGGACAACCCCTTGCTTCTGTGGGGGAAGAAAGGGGTACAAGACTCATGTCCCATAAGTTAGAAAGATTAAAATAATCAGTTTGCTCTACCCTCCTACTCATGGGCTGACAGGTACTTACCTTTTCATTTTCAAAGAGTTATATAGGATTTAGCCACTCCTATTGATTACATGGAGGATTGCTTTCAGAAGATTCAGACAAAGGAAATGGGAGTCAGGATTCCTGAGTTTTATTCCTGACTCTGTCACTGATTGACTATGTAACTCTGAGCACATCACTTAACTTCTCAAATTTCCCTATTTGTAAATAAGGATACAAGATCACATGGAAGCTGAGGACAAGTACTTGTAAAATATCATCATCATCACAGTTCTGAGATTTAATTAACTGGTGCTTGTAAAGAGCCTTGAAATCCTCAGCTGAACTATGTATAACACAGGTGCCAAATAATGTTAACTTCTTTATTGCTGCCCAGTTTGCCAGGGTTTTGGAAAACAAATACACCTCCCACTCTGCTTTATTTGAGTGGAACACCCTTACTGAAGTACCTGACTCCTCAAAACACACTGCCAACCTGTGCCTGTGATACTCTAATTAAGGCTCCATAAACTCTAATCACTTCCACTGACTTTAATGGGAAGCGTGGAGCTAAATCAGGAGCAACTCTGAAAGTGTTCAGAGGTTCTATTGAAACTGGATGTTTTAGTATAGGGGGCTTACCCTCAGGTAGCCAGTCCAAGAGGGAGATGTTCAGTGAGCATCAATCAACATAGCTTGGTCAATGGAGCTACACTGATTTATACCCACTAATAACCTGACCTCGGGTCATTAAAGATGAAAGCAGGTTCCCATCTAACAGCTCTTTGGTGTTGTTGAAATGGGCGTGCTGATCTCAGTCCAGTTCCAGGTGGAGTGGCATCTGCATTGCAAAACCATCGTTGCAGGTGGGACTAATTGGTCCCATGGGCTGTAGTCTCAGCAAGGAGATTATGGATTAAATGGATCATAGAGACACCTAGAGAGGGCTCTTGCAAGACAGGGCTTATGGGAGGCAGCGTAGGCAAGTTTGCTGTGCCACTACCTATGCTCTGCCTGTTGTGTGCAAAAGCAGCCGTGTCAAATTCTTCTCTTTCTGTGGGAGTAGCTTTCTTCCCTATTTTGATAGGCTTGGAAAAATATTAGTGTGTTGTTGTCCTCATCATCTTGGTAAGACTGGCCGTAAGCCGCGTGTATATCCGGGCTGCTTAGCTTTCGTAACAATTGTGCAAGGTTGAGCCAGGGACATCACATCAGTTTTCAGGGCTGTTAACTCTGCACGAGCACAGAGTGCAAAAGAAACTGGCATCATTTCCACCAAAGGGCCTGGAGCTTCTCTAACAGCTGGAGGGGCAGAGCACAACGTGACACCTGCACTTCAGAGCCAAGTCATTTAACAGCAGCTAGGAGTACAGGGAATGTCAGGAGTGGCTTTTGGCAGGCCACCATGCACACTGTTTCCTTTGCAGAATGAAAGCCAGGTGGTAATGATGGCAGCTGGCTCCTCCTAAATTGGAGCCAGCCCTGAGGAGACGCTGCCTCTGAAAGGGGAGGAGAGAGGCAGCATTTTCTGGTTTTGCATGTAATATTTTCCCACTTCCTTGTTTGGCAACATGAGGTTCCGTGTGGCCTCAGAAAAAAATGAAACGATGCACTGGGCAAGAAGCCAGCCACCTTCTCAGAGCCTCAGCTCCAGGCTGGCTTCGCTTCCTGGCCTGTTTGCAAACCACAAGAAGCAGCATCGTGCTGAGCTGTGCCGTTTCTCTTACTGTGGGCAGCATGGGCTGTGTGGGGTGCATCTCTTGTTTATTGAAAGAGCCGGCACAAAGGGCACATGGCCTTTCACAATGGCCTGTTTTCCAGCACTGGACAAGGATTTGCTTTAGAAGTTCTCTCGGCCTCTCTGGAAGCCATGCTGATGTAACTGCATTTTCACAGCCAAGCCCAGAGACCATCCTCCATGGTTATTTCAGGTGGTTAGAGGAAGCCTTGTCTAGCGGTTATAGCAGAGGGATGACCACACTTCTGCTTTTGCAGGAGACCAGAAACTCCCATTGAAGTCAATGTATTTTGCAGAGAGAGAATCAAATCACGGACCTTTGTGTTCAATTCCCAGCTCTAATATTGACTCACTGTGACTGTGGACAAGTCCCACCATGTCTCTGGGCCTTGTTCATCCTGAGTGTAAGGGCACGCAGGAGTTAAACTATGGGTGAATTTGGCCCCACCCTCTGCAAGCTGGAAATAATGATACTTAACCAGCTTCATTTGGAGGTTGTGAAGCTCATTTACTAACGGCTATAAAAAGCACATTGAGACCCCAGGATGGAA
The DNA here is from genome assembly GCA_007922305.1 of Dermatemys mawii. Taxonomy (NCBI): domain Eukaryota; kingdom Metazoa; phylum Chordata; order Testudines; family Dermatemydidae; genus Dermatemys; species Dermatemys mawii. The sequence goes on along the minus strand of ML677397.1, from coordinate 2,631,226 downwards.
GGATCTAGGGAAGCGCCACGTTTTTCTCTTTTGACTGATGCAACATGTAAAAGTTTTACAGCAGAGGCACTGTATGAGGGAGGGTAATTTTAAGACAGCTTGAACTGGGCAAGCCAGTTGAGTGGTTGTTCCTTTTCCTTATGCAACACGAAACTTTAGTTGGTTGGATGCCACCAGATAGATGTTGCTTCCTTAAATTCCTAGCTAAGCCAATGATGAGAAGAAGAAATAGGGCAGAAAAACTTTATTTTCTACTGACATTTTAAAATTTTCAAAATGAAGCTCAATACAAACAAACTTTTCTCCTGTGGGTAGGTAAACTGAGGCATGGAGCAGTTAAAATCCAGAGTTTGGCTCCCTAATTTGAAAAACCTAAGTCCAGCGGTGCTGAACATCCACAACTCAGGGCTAGTCTACACTGGCAACGCTAAAGCACTGTCATAGCAGCGCTTTAGCATGACTCATGTAATCAGGGCAGAGTGCTGGGAGAGAGCTCTTCCAGCGCTCTAAAAAACCCATCTCCACGAGAGGCGTAGCTACCAGTGTTCGGAGCATGGCTCCCAGCACTTGTGCACTGTCTACACTGGTGCTTTACAGCACTGAAACTTGCTGTGCTCTGGGGAGTGTTTTTTCACACACCCCTATGAACATTCCAGTTTTTTTCTGGCATCTTGAAAGTGAATCTCAATGTCACCTATGTGAATATGAGTGGGAAATTAATTTTAAATGCACATGCACATTTGCTTGCTAGCTCATCCAACCAGGAAACAACACCGGATGATTCATCTGACGAATCAAAACTAAGCTCTCTTTTTGGATTTTTCATAATGACACAGAGTAAAAAATTCAAAAATCTGTTTAGTCAATACTACAATAATGAATGAATTGGAGGAAACGGTGACTTGCTCACAGATATTCAGTCAGCAGCAAAAGAGGTTAAATTAATCAGATAAATGATTTGCTCAGCTCGGCACTAGACCACCCATGCTGCAATAGCTGGGGTTTACTTTAGAGTAAATGTATCTGACAGATGGCTACCAGACATTACAATGGACCCAATCACTTAAAAGAGTCTCCCTGTCTAGAAGCTGAGTGTGCATTTTTCACGTCAATGCAGTTGAGCTTCGAGAATCAAGCTGTGGGACCCCGGTAGTCTCAAGGAAAGTAACTGTACCCGGTGAGGGAACATCTCCATGATAGGAGAGATGCAGAACCTCTTGCCAGATGTTACTGCCATGAAGAAAGATGAGAGACGTGTTGGGGAGTCAAAAGGAGTGGAAATCAAGAAGTTGTCGTTCTCGTCTCAGCTCTGTCCCTGACTCAGCGTATGATCTACTGCAAGGCATTGCTTTGCAATGAGAAAGAATCATTGAAGGAGGCAAAATAACACTATGGGACTAATTCTGGACCTCATCACTTATATGCTGCTCTGTTGGGACTGGCAAGGAGCCACAGTGGGTTGGAGGAGAATTCTCTTGATTCAAGAGCAGCATAGCATAAATGTAAGCAGTCCCAGTGTAGGGAACAAATCATAGATCAGAGACAGCATGCTTGTATTGCTGAATGCTGCTGGTATTCTGGGTTGCAGCACAGCCCTGGGGAGCCTGCTGTAAGTGAGAGCAGCCCCCAGTGGCTACACAGTAATTTATGCAAGAGCCTGTTTTGACCTCCACAGCAGCTCAGCTTGAATCTGGATGACGGAGAGATGATGGAAAGTCCTTTGCTGTCCCTCTTTTCCCCCGCCTCTCCTCCTGTTGCATCGCACCTTCAGTGCTGTGTCTCTGAGAGGGTGCAGCATAGAATCTGCCCCTTGCTCTAATCATGGTATTTCAAGTTCCTTTGTGCTTGGCGTATTGTAAGGAGACGTGAATGTGAACTTGGCCCAGAATGACTCCCGTAGGAGCTGTGGTTCCTTGAAGCAAAACCACATCAAGAAATAGACAAATACTTAGGCCTTGGAGTTTTCCTGCACACAAAAGCTGCTTGGATTTATTTGCGTTCCCCCAGGGCCAGAACACATAGCCCTTGTGTTAAATTACCCTTCAGGTCAAACCCTGGCAGGCGATTTACAGCCATTCCCTGCAGGCCTGCGTTTCCCTCCCAATGTGATAAGAGCTGGGCTTAAACCATGCTCCTTGGGGATTCCAGGAATTCATTTTCAAACAGAGCTTTTCATTGCTCTGTAATCCGAGTGCAGCCCAGGTCAGTGTGACAGTGACAGATGAGGGGGATATTGAGTGACGGGGGTTCACAGCCTGCGAAGAGACACATACCCAGCAGGGAGGGAGGATCTGGTGTTTGTGTCTGGATTTTGAGGGGTGTTGTTCAGTGGAATATCTGAAAACTTGTATCCTCTGGGAAATGGTCTCTTCTTGGTTTGGAGCTGTGTAAGGTTGCAAAGAGCTCCTTCCATGAAGAAATGGGTGTATATCTCCTACATTACTGACCCGAGGGAAAAGGTTCAGATGCAAGTTGCTTGAGAAAAGATGTTTTTATGTTTGGTTAGTAACACTTTTCACCCAAAGAGCACCTCTTGGCTCTTGCCAACCATTAATTATTTAAGTCTTACGCCCTCACACCTTGACACAGGTAAGTATTATCATCTGCTTTACAGCTGGAGAAAGTGTGACACAGACTTGCTGAAAGTCCATCCTTTGGGCCAGGTCCGGAAGTCTTTCATTCATAGATTAGAAGGCCAGAAGGGAGCACTGTGAGCATCTTGTTTGACCTCTTAAATAACACATGCAAGTCTTATAGTTAAGAGAATGCAAACCATTCCAACAGTAGATTAGACAGGAGTTGAACTTGCTGCTACAAACCGTTCCTCTTTTCACTGATCCATGAGGCTCTTCTTTAGGGCCAGATCCGTCCCTGCAAGCAGGGGCTAATCAGAAGAACACTCTCAGGCTCCCCCTTGCAAGTTTCCTCTCTTATCATTCTGCAGAGTTGGTCCCTCCCTCTCTAAACAGGTTACAGATCTGCCTCCAAACCACATGAACCCACTAGGATCTGAATCTGCATGGAGGCACTTGCTGTTATCTCCTTGCTCAGGACATTCCCTGGGAGTTCCAGTGAATCTGAGCTACTAGGGTGCTAGAATTGGTGCCAGTGTGCTGTCCCCAAGAGCAGAGGAACGTAAAGCTAAAGTATAAAGAGACTTCTCTCCAACTTCTTAGGTCCTGCACTAAGTACAGTTCAGCTGGACCCAAGGACTGGGGTACTTAGTCACTTAGAGCAATCAGTAGTGGGTTTAGGATATGTCAGAGAAAGTGCAGATTAAATAAGAATTCAATGTTCAATTATAAGTGCAGCAGATGCAAAAAACAAATATAAATTTGTACAATAACTCATCACACAGAGCCCAGTTAATAATGATCATCTTTCTTCTCTCTCTTATAGAATGGGAGAATCCCATATTTCATTATATCTACTAGACCAGTGTTCTCCCCTGCCACAGCCACATCAGTTTCTCATAGCTCCCACTTGTGCCCATAGCTGAAGCCATTCTTGATGCAAACAACTCTTGATGTGAGGGAGTTGATCGGTCATGTTGCCATAGGGGCTTCCCAGGGTCTGGATGAGTACAAGGGAAAAGTTCAATGACACATTTATTTAAGCTGACGCCTATGTTGTGGTCAGCCCCCTTCAATACAATGAGGGGAAGGTGAAAATTCAGAGTCTCTGTGGCAGAGTTTAGCTGGACATGAGCGAGGGTTACTCATTCCTCGTAGGCTTAGCTCTGTAGACTCCACCTGACCTTTACAGTATGTTCCTTGATAACACGCCTGACCTTTTCAGATCTAATTAGCAAATACGCTCAATTGTTGCCCAAATGCTGTATTTGTCTTTTTCCTCTTCTGTTTCGCATGTTGGAAACACTGCTGGCTCACCAGAACTCAGTGATGTATCGTAGCTCTCAGTCGGAGCTTCCTTACTCTCAGGACACTGATATCCAGATGCAAAGGGCTCTTCCTCTTCAGCCATACCTACAGTAGCCCTGACTGTGAAACTGGGACACGTGCCTAACAGAACTAAATTCATCTTTTGTGCAAAGGTCACAGGCATATGTGGCAGGCGTGGCATTTGTATCTTCTCATCATCATTGTATCTTCTCATCATCATTCAATGGCCTTAAGCTGATGAAGCCTTTGCTGTTGGACAGTGCCCTGTGCACTTAAGAACGTGCCAAACAAACAAATGCTTCAAAGGATGGCTTAAGAACCCTGCAGCGTAGGCACACATAGCATAATCTGTCCCCCACATAAGTCTCTAATAGTCAAAAGAGGCTTACGCCCTGAATCACAAGATTTAATATTCCTTCCAAAATGTGCTGCCATTTTGTTAATTCTGGGTATTCCTGGTATCCATACAAATATCCAGTCTTTGTTAGGTTCCCCTCACCGTCATTAACGTTTCTATCCTCACAACACCGCTGTTAGAGAAGTGCTGTTATCCCCCACTACAGAGACAAAGAGCTGAGCCGAGGTCACATAGTCTGTGGCAGTCCTGGGGTCCTGAATCCCATGTTAGCATCCCAATTACTGCGGTTCTTCCTTTCAACAACAACAGCCTAAGGTCTGTGAATGAACCACTGTGTCTTGGACCTAGGCATTGAGACCTCACAAAAGGCCACAATGAGCTACTCAGGATGGAGAAGAAGATTCAGTTTCCACCCCGAGGAGCTTACAATGGAAAGAGGCAACAACAGATAGCAAGACAGGAACCATAGAGGAGGGTTCTATTTATTATTGTTTTGTCAGCTGTTTGTGTGTGACCGGATGGACATGTTAATTACGGGAGATGAATCAGAGGGAGTTTGGGGATTTTTTTTGGCTGAGGTGGTTTAACCTTTGTGAGCTTCACAGAAAAAGTCTGGTTTAGTCTCCAAGAAAACAAAGCCCAAACCAAGAACCAGTCTCTTTTCCTTTTGGTTGAACAGGTGGGTGGGTTAATTAAGTGCTACAACATGTGCTTGAAATGATAACTTGACCCTCCTTTCCTGTCACAAGGGGGACATTTTTGTTACAGATTATCCAGTTAATACTGTCCACAGTAAATAGGGGAAAATGTAGTGTAATGAACTACATAGTTTGTATCTGTAGCGCTATTGTCCTCTGCTGGATAGAATCAGAACTGCTTTACTATATGACATAGATCCCCATACTGCTAGTAAATAATGCAGATTCCTCTTTCGCTCAAGTGGTGCTTTTGGAGAAAGAGTTTGAGTTTTAACCCTTTCACCATCAGGATGTTCAAAGGAGAGCTGCTTTGAAAATGGGGGAAGGATTTGGTGAAAAATTCAAAATTTCAAAGATGTTTCTGTTCCACAGGGTTTGAAATGAATTCATTATTTATTTTATATTTTTTATAAATTCAAGATATTTTTAACTAATTTTTAATTGAAATTGTTTTCAAACCATTTTCTTTACCAAAACCTCCCATCTTGAGTAAGAAAACATGTTTTTTGGTAAATAACAAAAGCAACTAAAAATGATTGATAAACTTAGTTAAAAGATCATGGAATATTTCACAAAAGCAGAAAACTTCAATGATGTCAGCAATTTTTTGTGAAAAGTTTTGTTTTTTGTGAAAGGCCATTTTTCAATGAAAAAAATTTAGTGTAAAAAACGGTTAACATTATTTAGTTCCAATTAAATGTGCTGTGCAGCACTGTGGCGACAAGTCCTAAGTAGGCATAGATTTATTACAGTATTCATCTTGCATATTCAAGGAAACAATTTAATAGTTTATATTCAGTGCAGATGCAGTTGTCTCTTCAATACCTTGAATCCATTAGCACAGGGAGGAAGATTAGGATGTTTAAAAATAGAGATTAAAATTACCTTGCTCGGGTTCTAAAACAGTAGTTGATAACGCACATTGCAGAAAACTTTCCTTAGCCCAAATGTGATCACATTTCCTGGCACATTTACTTTCAGATCCTCAGCTGGCATAAACTGGCATAGTTCCACTGAAGTCAAGGCAGCCATATTGATTTATATCAGCCGAGGATATGACCCTCAAAACAGAAATTTCAATCTTGTTGGGGATGGAATCCTTTCCAGACCATTGCTGTGTCTAAGTGTGTGTGGGTGGTGTTTGTAATATGTACTGTAGCTGTTCTTTCATGGCAGTCATTTCAAACTAAGAATACATCTAATCAGTAGCAAACCAGTGTGAAAAACATTTGGCCAAGTCTGGCATTATTATATTTTTCATTTATTTAGCACTTAGCAACACAGTCTTCTTGTATTCTCTGATCCTGAATTTTCAGTCCCTTTATGAACTTCAAAGGCATTGGTAGCTATGGTGCCATGTTGCTATCTGTCAGTTAAAACAGCTGCTGTGTTCTGCCTCAGAGGTGGCTTCCCTTCCATGGTGGGAAAAGTCCTTCCAAACTGCATATGCCTTTCTCCTATGAGTAACTCGTCTGAAGTCAGTGGGATTGCTTGCATGAGCAAAGTGTGCAGGATGTAACCTTCAGTTTGTAAATGTGATTGTAAAGAGCCTTGGGATTTTTTGGACACAGTGCCTTTTACAGAAATGCGAGCCAAGTGTTTTTGCAGTGTAACGCAAACTAGCATTCAGTACCTCTGATGAGCCAGGGGACAGCAAAGATGCCTGCTTTCCAATATCCACATGCCTGCTTATCTTTCAATATATAAAGTCGGATTTACATTCCCATACACTCCTTGCGTTGCTTGGACTGGTAATGTGACTCATGGAGTGTGACGCATGGAGCTCTGCTTCTTGTCTTTTGGGAGACAGCACTATGCATATAGAATTGTATAATTCCTCATGGTAGTGGAAAAAACATGGGAAAGGATGAAGGGAGCAGAGAGTAGTCTCATTTCCAACCCAGATTCCTAAGGGATTGCTTGCAGCTGGCATTGTGTTAGGCCAAACCCTGGGAGGGATGTGGACAATGGCATAAAATAACACTAATAAGATTACTCACGGCTTGATCCTCCTCTTATAGTGTGTAAATCTGGAGAAACTCCATTGAAGACGGTGGAATGACATTACTGTAAAAGAAGAAGAGAATTAGACCCTTAGCATTTACATTCCATCTTCCAAAAGCTTTGCAAGCATAAACTAATTAATTCTCACACTTTCCCTGTGTAGTGGGAGAGTATTATTAGGCCATTTTAAAGATGGGGAAACTGAGGCAGAGCAGGTTAGGTTATTGATGCAAGGCTACAGAGGGAATCTAGTCGAATCTCAGATTAGATTTTAGTAGTTCCTGATACCCAGTTGTGTGCTTAGCCACAAGCCCACACCTCTCATTCAAAAAATGATCCCTTGGAGCCACACAGAATTTAATGTATCTTTTTCACAAGACTACCAGGGAGGTTCTGCTGTTCGTTTTCTGCCCTACAGTAAACTGCGGCTGCATGTTTGAGAGTGGGTGAGAATATGCAAAGTGACAGAGTGCTATTACATTAGGCATTCATTTTGCATCATATTAGCAAAACTTGTACTGGATAAGTGAAATGTCATATCCTGTTAATGCACAATTACGGGAATATAACCGAGCATTTCACTAACGTAACATGGAAGTGGTTAACAGGGATGAAGCTTGTACCTTGGAAGTGCATTAGTCTTCACTGTGGATTATTGCTGCAGCAATAAAAAGAGACACAATAAAGCACTCCATTTACTTTGGAATAGCTTTTCTTTGTCTTTAAAAAATGAAATCCACCCCCTGTGAAGAAAAACAGCAGAGGAAATGGAGCCATAAGCCAGCCCTTTTTGCAGAACTTTTGTCTTGCTTTGGAGCCTAAAACAATAACACCCCCCCCCCCCCAAAAAAAGGCTTGATAGTGGTTTGTTCAGAAGCAACTTTTATTACCCTCCCAAATGTAACTTTCCAGTCTTTCTTTGCGCTGAATTTTCAGAACTGAACATCTCAGTTGAGCCCCCACATTCCATCTCTGGGCCTCCATTTGATGAGGAAAGTACAGACTCGGGCTACTCCATTCCCCTTTGAGCACGAGGTGGGCATGCAGCGTTGGTCTCTACATTTTGAAATAAGGCTCCCTGTAAAGACTCCAGTCTGAGGTTTGCACAGCTACTCAGCTGCATCTCCACTGAAGTCTATAGAATTATATTGGTGTTAACAAGTGGAAAATATGAACCCATGGTTTGCACAGGAAAGATGTACCCTGAGCCAGATCCTCAGCTGGTATAAATCCACATAGTGCCATTGACTTGACATAAATTTACTCCTGTTAAAGATCCTTGAGACCACCCTTTGTCTGTCTTCTCTGTTTGGACTGTATATTCTTTAAGGCAGTGACTGTCTGATTATGGGTGAAAGGCTGACTCCATTGAATGGAAAAGCTTCCAATGACTTCAGTAGGGCCAGGATTTCACTCTATGTGTTGAGCACAATGGAACTCTACTGTCAGATGGCAGCCTCCAGGCACTCCTGTAATAGAAACAATATGTAATCGCAATAAATAATAATGAGAGGCAATGTGTTCTCTAATGCTTAGAACAGGCCCCCGAGAGTCAGGTCACTTGGCTTGAAATCCAGGCTCCACTGAAGACAATGAGAGTTTTGTCACTGACTTCAATGGGATTTTACTCTTCAAGGGTTTTACTCTTGGTTTCTATTCCTGCATCTGCCACTGATTCACTCCATGGCTTTGGGCAAGTCACTTCACCTCTCTGTGACTGTTTTCCTATTTAGTTTGGTTTTTTTAAAGAATTTACAGTTAGGAAGAAGCTACTGGACTAGATGGACCATTGATCTCTTCTGGTTATGGCAGTGCCTATGTCCCATCTTTAGAGGAAACATCAGATGCTATACTCTGTTCATATCAGAATACCTGCCTTTTTCTCATGTGTTACTCTCCATGACTTCCATGTGGCTGGACTGTCTATCCATTTCTAGCCAATCCACCCAGTCAAAGTCCTGTGTTTAGAAGGACTAAAACAGCATAGAGAGCTTCATGCAAAACCCACGTGTTCTCTGCCCCATTGAAAAGTAGTATTAAAAACCCGAATCAGAACACATTTAACTAAAATAATCATTTTAGTGATATTGGTACATAGAGAAAAGCAAAATGCCGTCACCTCCTTATCCCCTGATGGTATCACTGTATGTATATTTCTGAAATGACTTCTGAATGATCCAGTAAAGAGATCCATTGCTGCAGTGATAATGCCCTGAAGTTCACAATCCCATTGAATTCAGCAAGGGCTTAAGGGGTCCATGCTGTGGGAACCTTTTGCAAGATCAAGACCTGAGTATGCATCTGCATTCCGACTTACACAAGTACCCTGTACAATTGCACAATCTAGCCCTACAAGAGGCAAGAGAAGCTGTGCAGGAGTAGTGCAAAGAGGCTGTGGTACTGCTCCATGCATTTGCATACGCGGACCAGGCCCTCGCCTGACATCTTCATCTCTCCCATCGTATCATGCCCTTCTCTGGCTCTTGTCACAGAGCGCCTGAGGAGTGGTTCCTCTGAAACACATCTGAATGAGCCAGAACAAGGGAGGCCTACTCCCTCCCCACCAACTCCCACAGCTGGTGGAGTTTCTTTTGGTAGGAGTCTGCATAGCGCCAGCCGGATTTTAGCCCCACCTGCCCTCCCCCTCTCAGTCTGTTAGCTTTTAAAAGGAATGTTTTTCTTCATTAAACTGTATTTTTCAGTTCTGCTGGGGCCTGATTAACTCCTCGGCAGCTCTGATTCCAGAAGCCTCACATCATCCCTTGGAAACGCCGCAACACGCATGTTCCTCCAGTTTTATTTCATTGCTGTGCAGGAATCCTGTTCTCAACCCTCAGTCTTAAGCACATGTGATTTCAATCAACAAGAGGACCTCTGCAGCACTGCGTTTGCATGGGTGGGATCTGCTGACCTCTGGGTTTTGACACAGCTCTGCCATCCCTGCGGGAGCTGACTACAAGCTCACATTTTTTTATTTGAGACGCTTTTGCCTCACAAACAAATTCTTGAAATGAGAGAGAGGCTGCGTGGGGCAGGCGGCGGGCGGCATGCACTGGAGGCTGGATCTTGCTCGCTCGACGCGTTCAAGCTCTTGGGAAAAGGTGACCCCTGACCCATATCCCTCTGCTGGCCAAGGAATACAAAAAGCAGATGTCCCAGAACATAGTCTTGGCTGAGCTAATTACCCGAAGGAGACTTCCATCCACCCCCAGCTCCTCCTCCACTCGTGAAAAAGAATGTCAAATTGCCATCTCTGTGTCAAAGGACCCCATTTTAGATTTGTTTGGACTTCAAATGCTGTCGAGGGTAGCAAAGTGTTAAGACTGGAACCATAAATGGCAATGGGAAATCTAACACAAAAGGAGGGGATCGGTCTAATGGTTAGTGTCAGGGCTGCACAGAGGTTTTTAGGGGCCCAGGGCAAAATTTGAAACAGAGGGCTCCTCACCCTTCCAAAACATTGTCACTGAGGGGATCTCGGGGTGGGGGCAAGCTGGAGAGCAAACCCCACCACACTCACCTCTGGGCATTGCGACCTGGGTGTGGGGTTGCAGTGCCACCCAGGTTTGGCTTGTCCTCCTCCTGCCTGAAGGAAGGGCTGCTGAGTCAAATTTCAGTGAGTGTCACTGCAACCCCACCTACCAGGTCGTAACTTGACGCCATTTGGGAACCCTCTCAAATGGGGGCCCTGGGCAAACTGTCTCTTTGGCCTCCCTCTTTCTTTCCCCCGCTGTCCTTGGCAGCCTTGGCTAGCACAGAGCACTGGGAATCTTGAGTCCTGGCTTCTATGCTCTGGAACAAGTCAATTTAACCTCCCAGTACCTTATTTTACCCAAATGTAAAATTGGGATGATGATATCTATCCCACACGGGTGTTGACACAGTGTACATTTGTAAAGTGCTAACCTAGTATTTTTAATTGCACAATATTTGTACTAAGAAATGACTGGTCTTGCAACATGATATTAATTGCAATGCCCAGTGGGTGGAATAGTTGGATCATAACTCTATAACAAAACAGTTCTCCTTGGCCTTTTCATCTTCATTGTATCATCCATGAAGTCACAGACAGTCCCCTTGGTAGTCTGATCTATTTTGTCACCTATGCAGGCTTGCCTTGACAATAAAGAGTCACTTTCACCAAAAATCAAAACTACTCTCTGTCCCAAAGGACCAGTCACTTACAATGGGTCTGTTGCGCCTTAGATCTTATACCAAAGACAACAATTGTAGCCAATCCTCTAATAAACTATCTAACGATGTATTAACTATGAAAGGGAAATGAGAGTTGTTCAGAAGGTTAAAGCAGGTAAACATACTGTGACAAAGCTCCAAGTTTGTACTTGTGGGTCCTGCACTTCCTGGCAGATTTAGGGGCCTCAGAAACTCATCTAGGCCCCAGAGTGACCTCCCTTTCTCAGTAGAATTGGCAAGAGTCACCACCTAGTGAGTTACCTTCATCACAGGCCAGTATGGAAGATGGAAAAGGGGGGAGCCCGGGCCCACCCTCTACTCTGGACTCCAGCCCAGGGACCCTAATAGTGTCAGCTAAGATGGCTGACCTTTTAGGCACAAAACACAATACAATTCCCTGGGCTACTTCCCCACAGCAGTCCCCGCTTCTTCAAACTCCACTTCACCCTTACCTCAGGGCCTCCTTCCTTCTGTATGATATGTTGTTCTACACTCAGTCTCACCAACAGCACAACTTCCTCTCACAGCTCCTGACACCCACACCCACCCACCTGACTAACTGGGAGGTTTTTATCTGGTTTCAGCCAGTCCCTGATTGGCTTCAGGTGTCCCAATTAGGCTAGCTGTTTCTACTCCTTTCTAGAAGGTTCTTAACTGGCCCCAGGTGTCTTGATTGGCCTGGAGTAGCCTTTGTTTGGCTATCCAGGGAACAGGGACCTGCACATCCTGAGACTAATATACCTGCCTTCCAGCACTCTCCTATATCCTTCTGGTCTGACTCCGTCACAATACATACACAAACGAGTTATTGCCTTAAGTTTCAAACGGCAATAGGAGCTTCTATAATAAGCAACCTTTATATGTCCCTTTGGGCTAACCCAGGCTAAAAACTGGGAATCTCTTGCTCATGCTTAGAAAACCTTGCCCTCAAGAGGCCAGCATGGAGATGCAGTTCTTCTGTGTTAAGGCTTTTTTATTCCTTCTCCCATTCTGCTTCCAGCTGCAAACTTTGCTGATGGAAGGAATTCACTTGCACTCCTCCTCTTCAAAGGGAGTGAGGGGGTGAGCAATCAACAAAGTGTTTTGTCATCTGGTGTTGATAGGCCTTCTCTTTTTCTCTCCCCCCCTCCCCTGCCCGCCCTCGTGGCATCATCTGTGGGCTGGCTAGCAGGGGTCGAGGCGATGGCTTGGGAACTCAGGGAGATAGCAGGAGGGAGGGAAGTTTCCCCCTGGAGCAGCCTTAATGCCTTTTGTTGGAAGCCAGCATCTCACGCTAATTCATGTTCCTTTCTGATTTACATAGTTACAGTGTCTTAAAAAGCAAACACTTAAATGCTACCTTCATGGGATGCAGATGTTATATGTGAGATTAATGCATGCAGCAATTTACAAACATTCAATAAAAACTAAACACTAAGCAGGTTTTTATAATTCTAATGCCTATTTTAACAACACTAACACACACAAGCCAGATTAATTCCAGCTACGTGTTTCTCAGTATCCAAGTGAGGCATGGGGACCTTGCCCCAGCATCACAGATGGATTTAAGCATGTGCTTAAGTGCCTTGCTACTCTCCCAAGTCATCCAACCAAGTTGAGAGAGCCCTCCACCTGCCTGATACTAGCACAAGCTGTCTTTGTTTAGGGTCAGTCACAGGAAATTGCAGGTTACCTGTCTACTTCACAGACTATCATCAACCTTCTGGAAGAGATTTAGCAACCTACCCCCCAGATAAAGCCAAAATAAATGATAACAAGTGTAGCTGAAGAACCTGCTTGTAAATTAAACAACAAGGCCTCAAAATGACTAAGTTTTCAAAACCAATTTTAATAATTCATTTTTCAAATGATCATGGATGGGATATTAGTGACACTGATTCTCAGTGAGTCACTAAGTGTTCCCCATATCCAGAAGCCTCTAAAATTTCTCTGGGCCATTCATTCTCTCTCCAATAGTCCATAAATGATTGAAGCAGAACTTATATTTTTAAATGTGTAATTTATATTTAATATTAGTCTCTGGTTCTACCTCTCTTCTGGAGCTAATAAAAGATTTAGGTCCAGAAGCACTTTAGCTTTTAGTATTAGAATTTTCCTATAAATAGAAATGTTGACAAAATATGTTAGTTTCTAATCCCATTCTTTGTGCATGCAGGCATTTGTGTTGTATGTTCATGAGTGATTATCTGAGGATATGTTCCTGCATGTGTGTTCAATGTGTGTGCAATTGTACATGTATGCACCTGTTTCAGATGTGTAAGTAAATTTGGTTTTGCACATGTATCTTGTATATCTGTAAGAAAGAATGCATGAAAGTGTATGCTGGCACATGTACATGGTATGTGCATTTGTGTTCATATATCTTTGGTGAAAGAATTAAGGGCTTTCTCACATTGAGTAGTACCTTACTCCTTGAGTAATCCCACTGATTTCAGCACACATTGCAGCGGGGAGGGAATGGTACTCAGACACCTGACTTTCTGAAAATTATCCCCCTTTAAAGTGTCTCAAGTTGAGTACCAAAAATTGAGGCACTCAAAATCACTAGTCATTTTGAAACTCTTAGAATTGAAGGGACTATTTCAGAAGTGAGCATGACTAAGAGTTGCAGAATCAGGCCCCATATATTTAAAAAAATGTGTTGCTAAAAAGAACTGAAACTTCATTATTACACTGTCCACCATATACTGTTTAGGTGTGTGAGCTTTTGCACTGCTTAAAACATTTCTGTAGTTTTAATAAAAATATTAGACTGGGATGAGAGAGCAAACCTCTCTTTTGCCTGCAGGGGTTGTGGGGTTGACCAAGTCCATTGTCTTTTAGCACGAAGATAAATGTTTAAATATTAAAACTGTTTCATCAAAGTGTTCTGTTTTATGATGCACTAAAAGGCACATCACCTAGCCTGAGGGCTAAAGAGGATGCTCATTTTTAAGGACTACGTGCCCAGATGTGAGCCAAAGTTTATGCAACCTAGGAATTGCTATACAGGATCAGAATCATGGGCTGTGCTCGGAATAAAGCTCCCATTGTTGTCTGTGGGAGTTTGCTTGAGTAAGGAGTGAGTAAAGGCTTTAGAAATCTGAACACTATCGTAATTTTGAAATATATCACATGACGCTCAGGATCCATGAAGGACTGTGAGTCAGTGGGGGTGCTGCTAGGGTGAGGAGTACAGGATCAGACTTAACGTAGCCACTCCGTTATTAGTAGATGAAACTTAAAAAACTGACCTTTGGGAAAATCATCTGTTGTATACCTCTAGCAGAGTTCAAAATGTCTTATTTGGGTGGATTCTGCCCTCTGGTGGCTAGAAGGTTTCCTAGAGATGGGTGGAAAGGTGCTGTAGCCTATTGTGCACAAATATTTATGGCTCTACAATGCACAGAACCAGCTCCAGGGTACTATATCTGTTGCTTTTGCAAACCAGCAAATGTTTATCCCTACCAGTCCACAGATAACCACACAAACAGTTAGGGATGGTTTGGTTCCTTAGGCAATTGCCCATAAGCAGAGCCAGATGATTTTTATACCCATTAAGTGGGGTGGAGTTTTTTTTGAATTCCTCTGTTTATAAAATTAGGAGCAAACTCTGAGTTTTCTGGAGTGTTTCTTGATAGTTGCTCTCTTCCATGCCCTCTCTCCCAGCCCCAAACCAGAGAGGATAGACTGCTGTTGCATTTTGGACACTATGATCTCCTCCTATGATCTCGTCTAGATATTCCTGGCCAGAACTTTGAAACATCCAAAGAAGATCCTGCCACCCTAGGAAATCCAACCCAGGTTATACATGAAGCCCAGTCTGACAGCAAAGAAAGGACTTTGGGAGTCTAGTCAGTGCCCTGTGTGAACACTCCCTGCAGTGGCAGATCAATTAAGCTTATTGATTAATGACCTAATGCAGTGGCTCTCAACCTTTCCAGGCTACTGTGCCCCTTTCAGGAATCTGATTTGTCTTGTGCACCCCCAGTTTCGCCTCACTTAAAAACAACTTGCTTACAAAAAAAAAAAAAAATACAAAAAGGTGTCAGAGTACACTATTACTGAAACAATTGCTGACTCTCATTTTTACTATATAATTATAAAATAAATGCACTGGAATATAAATATTGTACTTACATTTTAGTGTACAGTATATAGAGCAATATAATTTTAGTTTATACTGGCTTTGCTAGTGCTTTTTATGTAAGCTACTGTAAAAAGGCAAATAGCTAGATGAGTTGATGTACCCACTGGAAAACCCTCTTTGTACCCCCAGGAGTACACCTACCCCTGCTTGACAACCACGGACCTAGTGATTGACAGTGGCTTAATTGATGGAAGATCCAGCAATTTAGGCCATAATAGAAAGCAAGCATTTATCTTTAGAAAGAATAAATAATTGCACTGATCCTAGTTCTGGTCACTAGAAACTTTGGCATCCGTGAATCCAGCTATAAATCGAATTAGCTTTCCCTTTAGAGAAATCAGCCAATGTGGCTGAGTGGGGCCTCTTCTGGGCCTGTTCATTCCTGTAGAAAGCAGGATGAGGGAGATTAATTTGCAGCAGGAATCCACCCATTTAAAACTCTGTGGCAATAAAGGTCGAAGGAGTGCCAACGTATAAAGGAGGGTGGAGTAGGCACTGGCTGGGCGCCGCCTTCAGTCTGGATAATGTGTTAATTTGTCACAGATTTTTTTGGCCATGTATGGAAAATGTATTTGTAATGAAAAAAAGTAGGAAAATCTGCAAAATGTATGTAAGGTTTGTGTGCATGCAATTAGGCATACAAATCCTGATTCTTACCCTGGAAGCAGAGATTTTATAGGCCATTCATGCTGTTAATTCAAAACACACATTAAACCATTCAACCTCTTTTCTTTCCATGTTATTATTTTGTCACTATTACATTGCACAGATGTCCTGAGCAGTGCCTTATATCCAAGCATGTGACATATACCAGTTAGGCAACACAGATAGATAAACTGAGGCACAGGAAGTGAAGGTCAAACAGCAATTCAGGAGCGGAACTGGGAACAGGACCCAGGAATCCTGGCTCCAGCATGCATGCTTCTGAAGGTAAAGTTTGTCCCAAAGGGAGGGAAAGAGCAAGCAAACAAGAGAAGTCCAGGGAAGTGTCTTGCTTGTCCTTACACAATGTAAAGGAGAGGTTAAAGGTGGAAAAAACCTTTCAGCCTTTCTGAATGTAAATTCTGAGGCACAGTCATAGCGCGGTGAATGCAGGTCCCGCAATGTTGCCAACTCTCACAATTTTCTTCAGTCTCATAACATTTGTTTTTTTTCCATAGAGCCCCAGCTCATGGAATCAAGAAATCACAAGAGCTTCCCTTTAATATTAATTAATAAAAAATTACCAGTCCTCATATTTGCAGATGAAAGTTTGAAAACATGATCTGACTGCACTCTAAAGTCTCCATACCCAAAAAGAAGCCCACATTTATTTTATTTGTTACAAATCTAATTATTTTTAAGGCACTTCTCACAATTTTAGGGTACGGTGACCAGATTTCCCTATATTATAAGGACAGTCCTGATATTGTGGGGCTCTCTCTTATATAGGTGCCTATTATCCCCTTTCACCTCCTGTCCTGATTTTTCACACTTGCAATCTGATCACCCTATTTTAGGAACCTGACCCATCATTTTTTAATGCTGAGTTTGCCAATAATGTATTCATGTCTGTCTGCTTACAGTGCCTCTAAACATGTGGCTACTTCACAACAGCAATGATGCCTGTCCCTTGGGAACAAGATGAAAGACTAAGACACTCTGAAGCTTGAATGTTTGCCTTCGGATAGGTGGTGATCCCACATATAACAGCACGTCTTTTGCCGTGCCTGAGTTTTACTTTGAAAAACATGTTCAAACAAATCCCAAAACTTCCAGTGAAAACTCAGTCAAAACTGCCATTTTTCACTTGATTTCATGTGCGAACCAGAGATGACCCTGAGGGAAATGCTCAGAACCTTTCCAGCATCCCAGAACTCTGCAGCTGTTTGGATCAAGATCCAAATTAGTGTCTCAGGGTTAATTTCTAATCAAAGCGGGGAGATGGGCATGGTTCAGTGCAAAGCCATACTGTAGCCCAGATCTATTTGGAACCGAGCCTGATTTAGTAACAGTTCCATGAAACTAGGCTTAATTTTGAGTTTCTAAGGAACCCCCAAAATAGGTGAGTTTCACGATGACTCACGGAGTCCTAATATTAACACAGTGCATGTAAATGTAATGCTTTGCCTGGCATCACCCAGTCTTCCTTTTTCTTGATGTCAGATGCACGTAAGGATCTGATTCCCTCTAGTGGTCCAAGTTAGGATTTTTTTTGTGATTGTAAACTGTTCAGGACAATCAGGGTTCCGGGGCCAGCTCACTAACCTAACTGGGCCATGCATGCTTTATGGAATATCGTACTTTTATTTCCCAAGCTTGACCTCTTCCTTTCAGTGCTGCAATCATACTGAACTCGTCCTCTGGGCTTAGGGAGAGTCTCCCATTCCACCACTCATCAGGGACCAGTCTGGCTGCCAGGAGTGGCATTAATGTAAGGGCTGGAAGGCTACAGTCTGAAATGCAAGCTATTGGGTCATGGAAGTGTAAAAGAAGAAGGAAGTAAAGAAGGAGGCACACTCAAACCGCAGGGGGTGCACAGAGGACTGTGGTGTGCGCATGTAGGGCACATTCATGGTGCTTAGACTATTTTTACATTGGAAATAAAGGTTCATGTGAATTTAGCATTGACAGCTCAGCGCAGACCAAGTAATCTGTTCTTCGTGCTCAGACACTGGGGCGAATCTAACCTGATGGTAATTTACATGTGCCACTTTTAATCAGATACAAAGTGTCCAGTAAGCAAAAGTACTACATTTTCTTTGCTACTATGAAGCAATGGCTCCTCCCAAATCAGCCCCAGCTGAACTGTCAGTTCACAGATGTTTCCTTCCTCTTTGTCACTGACCACTCATTTCTGTCTTTCAGCTTCCTGTTCAGTTTGGATGTCTGAGGCTCAAACGGAGATTAAGAGGGTGGCTGAGGAAAACGTCACTCTGCCCTGTCACCACCGTCTGGGCCTCCTGGAGTCAGGAAGCCTGGATATTGAGTGGCTGCTGCATGATTCCAAAGCCGACCAAAAAGTGGTAGGTCTCTGTTCAGCCACAATTAGCATCCACCAACAGGAAGCCATGTTTCCTTCTTGATATTAACCCTAGCCTGTGAACTGGCAATCCTCCTAGTGGAAATGGGCACACACATGGAAATGAAGAATGAATCTCATGTCTGCCACTAGCTGCTCGGCTACTCGTAGCCTCTCACTGGAAAAGAAACAGTCCAACACAGAGAAATGGTTCAAAAACATATATGAAGCTGTGCTCACAGAAAAATTAACATAGCATTTATGTATCCACCAAAATGGTCAAAGGACAGCTAGAGACATAGAAAAGTGGTTACCTTTTATTCAGTACTCAGATAAAGTACATTCAGCTGCAGATAAACCCAGAGCACCTCTCCAATTGTTTTAAATATTAACATAGACATGCCTGGTCTGTTAAATATGTGTACAGTATGCTGAGGTTTCACTCAACTTAATAAAATCACTAGAGATGACATACCATAGAATAGGGTAATATCATGTTAAACTGAAAGATCTGATGACTCCATTCCTGTACAATATTTCTGTAAACAAAAGCTATTATAACGGTGGTTTTGTTTCTGATATTGATATGGCAAAGATTTGTAAATTCATTAAAATTTCCCAAATAAAAAATAGTTTAAAATAACTTAAAATGGGGATGGTAATATTTCCCTATTTCCCAGAAGATAAATCTGTTAAAACTGTAATGCACTCATATACTCCTGTAATGTGGGGGCATATAAGTACAGTCAGTAAATGGATGGAAGTGTAGTGGTGTTTGCACCAGTGAAAATGGTAAGCAGCACCAATGTAAATCACACTACACCAGTATAAACTGTGTCTAAACTAGGGGTTTGCACCAATGCAGCTTAACTGGTAATTGAAATCCCAGCATAGACATGAGTTTTCTAAACTGAACCATGACAGAGTTTTGAGAGGGATTAAACTCTGGGTACAGGAAGAAAGATCAGTGCAACCATAACTGAATAACCACCACCATCTCCATTATTACTAAATAACCAAAGTAATTGCCAGATAGAAATCCTATTGCAAGCTGACCTGGTTTCAAGTATGAGTCTCCTGTGATTCGATTGGTTGGTTGAGCTGTACAGAACAATGACTGGTCCGACGACTGATCAATGCCTAACTCTGCCTTTTAGGTTATCACCTACTCTGGAGGCAACGTGTATAATGACCTGAATGAGGGGCAAAAAGGTCGGGTTTCCTTCACCTCCAATTTCCTAGCTGGAGATGCCTCCTTACACATTGTATCTCTGCAGCCAAGAGATGCGGGGCAGTACACATGTAAAGTTAAAAATGCCGGGCAGTACGAGTGGTATCGCATCACCCTCATCGTTCTGGGTAAGGTCATTTTTTTGTTGTTCAAAAGAAACCCCACTAGACTCAATTCCTTGAGGCAGATTTTGCTTCAACACAGTTCCAATGCACCTGTATTGCTCCCAGGATCTCATGATCAGGTTTTACATTCATGCTTCACATTTGCCTTTGCATTTTCCAGTGAAGGACAAAGACTGGAAGAGGCCTAAAGTGCTGTTTGGAAGTCATCATAGCCAACTGAAGGATAGCATAAAACATTTGTTCTGAATTGTATCTCTGATTTGATCACTGAAGCTAGCATGCCATTGTGGCTGAGTTGGTGATGACCCCATACAGTGTTTGAGCAGAGAACTCTAGGTTCAGATCCCAGTATCAGGAACTGGCCAGATGTCTGATGGTAACAAAATGCTGGAGTTGGCATTGTTTCCTTCTTGACTCACTGAAGGCTTTCAGTTTGGGTTTTCACTTAGTATACAGTTAAAATAATAATAGGAATGCAGGGCTCCCAGCAGACAGTGGGGGAAAGAAGGATGGACAAGCAGAAGGAAGGAAGCAGTGAAGGAGAAGAGGGCGGACCACAGGGCGTTCAGGGAATGAAGAGCACTTAAAGCAGAATGTGATACAAAGGTTTGCAGTGTACTGAGCTGCTCCATGATGAGATTATGGGAGGTAAGCCAAGGCACCTCACCTTCCTGGCTCCGCTAGGCATTCATTGGGGTGGCAGACAATATCTAATTCCCAAAGGGAACAAGGATGGTGCTTGGGTCTCCTTTACCCTAGTGCAAATCTCAAGGAGGGAACTGGCATTGATGGCATGTCATGTTGCTTCTGTACCCATAGGAGACACATTCAGTCCTGTCCTCAGGCTGTGGTGAGAGTCATTGCTATAAAGGGATCAGAAGTAACACCAATAAACAAGCAGCAGCAGCAATATTCTGTGACACCCCCTAGAATGGTTAATTTGGAAAGGCAGCTTTCAGAAGCTGCTAGAAATAGTGTCCTCTTGCCCTCTGGCTACGAGCAGCCGTAGAAAGTGTTGCCACTTGATATTCATCTGGCAGGTTCTGCCCTATTTCCCTGGGGAATACTCAACTCTTATTAAACTCAGTTGTTGTTATTGTTGTTGGAGGTGAGGTTTCTAGCTTGCTTCCAGGGATGAAATCCTGGATCCCTTGAAGTCAGTGGCAAAGCTCCCATTGGCTTCAAAAAGGCCAGGATTTCACACCAGAGTCTTAGTTAGCTATTGATCCAAACCCCCAACCTGTTTCTTCCAGAGAAACCTTCCAAGCCAAAATGCTGGACAGAAGGCGAGCTTTTTGAAGGAAAGGAGCTCTCCTTACAGTGCAATTCTGCCTCCGGCACAGCACCCATCTTGTACCAGTGGCAGCGCATTAGTGACAAGGAAGGAAAAATCGGACACTTACCACCCACAGCACGAGTCAGTAAGTCATCCCAGGCCCTGTCCTAGTTCTCATGGTGTTTCAGCAAATGAAAGAACCATCCCTAAGGGGGTGGGGGGGAAAGAGGCCTACCCTCTAGTCCTTCCTACTCCCATCTCTGTCACTGAATTGTTCTCAGCCACTTTTCTTGTCATTATAATAGAGGCTATTGAGTAGAAGTAATGCAGTATTGACTAAGAGCTCCAGTCTTGAGTTAAGGCCCCATTGTGCTAGGCCCTGTGGGTACCCATAACAAAAGGACAGTCCTTGCTCAGAGGAGTTTACAATCGAACTGTTCAACTTCATTATTTGTTGAATGTAAACAGTAGGATCAATGATAATAATACGTCCTAGGGGTGTTAATGTCTTTGTATGGTAGGTACTATAGAAATGCAAATTATTTATTGTTAGCATTAGTTATATTAACGTAACGCATAGAAACCCCACCCCAAGACTGGAGCCACACTGTACAAACATAGTGAGAAACAGTCTCTGCCCCAATGAGCCCAGAACTTAAATAGGTAAAACAAAAAGGGTTGGAGGGGAAAGATAGATGGACAGAGAGGTCAAGCAACTTGCCCAAGGTTACCCAAAAAGTCAGTGGCAGGGCTGGAAATAGACTATAGCTCTTCTCTGTCCAAGTTCAGTGCTCTATCCACTAGGGAACATTTCCTCTAAATTTTATGACTTATTTATTCATTTTGCTTGTTTTTTGTTTCCATTTCAGACATTTCTAACCCTGGGCAAGTTCTAATGAAGAATCTCACACAGATGGTTACAGGGTTATACCAATGCACTGCCTACAATGAGGCTGGACAAGAGAACTGCGTTGTGCAGGTGACAGTGCAGTGTGAGTATCCGAGGGTAACGAAATCTCCAGGGTGCTTTAACAATGGCACAACCTCCAAAGAGTTTCCTGTGTTGTTAAAAGCTCTGTTTCCGTGCAGGAGAAATGCCACACCTTTGGTTCAACCTGAATACTTGCATAATCTGAAATAGCTCTTCCTTACTCATTATTGACTTTATGGGTTTGCATAACATTTACTGGTATTACCTAGGGTTGTACAAAAATACTTCAGGTGCAGAAACCTGGTTTCCTTTGCCTCTGAGAATTGTGGGGGGCGGGGCAGAGGGGGATACCAATGAAAGAAGAGGTGACTTGTAAAGGTGATGGATTGTTCAAAGGACAGAGGGATTTGAGTTTTCAAGTTGTCTGGTTTACTGGTGTTGGTTACCATAAATTGTACCACTGCACCTAGGTGTTTTTTAAGACAAGTCAAGGATGCCCAGGGCATAGAGATAGGTGCCGTTTTTAGTATTTCTATAAATCTAAGGGCTTTTATATACAAGAAATTATCAGTGGCTTAACTTAAGATGTGAAGAAAAAAAATCACATCTAGTTATATCAGTAAAAAACCTTGTGTGGACACACTGCAGTTTAAGAGTGGTGCATTTCTGTTTAGCTTAAACCTATACCTAATCAATTTAAAATAATCCAAAAATAAGCCTGGTTTAACTGGGAAAAGAGTGTTCACATAGCCTTTTGCATCAATTTAACTAAACCAGTTTAAAATTTCATTTTAAGTTAAACCGGCAAACTTTGTGTGTAGGCAAGAGTAAAGGAACCAGTTTAAGCTAAACTAAAATAAGCCACTTTTAAATAAGAATTACCACACAGGGGTTTGCACAGACTCAACTGAATTGATTTAAAAACCACTGTTAGTGAACTTGATGCAACTCTTGCATGCAGGCAAGGTCTAAATAATTGGATTAATTAAATACATTCTGTCCTGACTCACATCCCATAATGCTTACACATTGATTATTTGATTTAATTAGATATTAGGAAAAACTTTCTAACTAGGATAGTTAAGTACTGGAATGGGTTTACAAGGAAGTTGTGCAATTCCCATCACCAAAGGATTTTAGTAACAGATTGGACAAACACCTGTCAGAGATGGTTTAGGTTTACTTGGTCCTGCCTCAGCACAGGGGGCTTGACTTGATGACCTCTTGAGACACTTTCCAGTCATACATGTCTATTTCTGTGATTCTGTGAAATCCAACTGATGTAAGGGGTTGGGGTGGAGTCTGGCTTTGTGACACTGTGGACAATCTGCTAACATGCACATTTGCTTTCTGGGAGAACAGACGCACGAAGTGTTGGCATGGTCGCCGGAGCAGTGTGTGGGGTGGTGGTGGGAATCTCCCTGGTCTTCCTGAGCGTGTGGCTGACAATAAGAAGGAAAGAAAAGAAGAGGTATGAAGAAGAAGAGGCTCCAAATGAAATCAGGTAACTCTTATCTGCCTGTCCCCTCTTTAGGCCCACATATACCCAGCATGGTCTCAATTAACAGTTTCCATTGTCTGTTAAGTAACAAGCTAAAATCTCTAAGAACCTTGTGTGAAGAAGCTTGACTTTACGCCCACCAGCATATAAATAGTTATTAAAAGCTTCTAGACCACTTTGTGGAAATCTTGCAGTGAAAATAAAATACAGAGATATAAAATGCTGTGTTCCAAGGGCAGATCTAAGATAAAATACAACCCACTCACTCTCTGACTCATTCACTCACAGAGTTTCCACCCCTCCCTAAGCCTTAATTTATCCCTTTCCTAAACTGAATTCAGATGGAACTTCCTTTAAATTCTTAACCATTCAAATGGTTTATTTTCAACTCCATTTCCTGTCTGTAGGACAGGGATGTTCTTGCAGTCTCTCTGGCTGTGATGAACAGTCTTCCTTGCTTCTGGCTTTAGCACTGAGTGAAAGAATTCTCCCAGCATGAGAGTGGAGACTAAAGTTCTACCCAGTGTTGATGTAACACTGCTGCTGATACAGGTTTGATGTATTCATTATGAGTGTAGGCCAGCAGAGGTTAGTCCCTTCCAGAACTTGCTCGAAGTTCTTAACAGAGAAATTCCTGGAAAAGGAAATCTCCAGAAATGCATTTCAGCAAGCTGTGCGCTTGGAGAACACCTCACTTTCTTTCACCCTTAATTCTGTTTATTAAGGAGTCCTTGCCCTCATTTGACATCCATTAAACAGTAGGCAGCAGTCTTTATAATCCATTCAGCAGTGGATCTCCATGCCCTTTGACAGGTCAGGACAGCTACTAAAATGCCTATATTATGGAAGTAAGCTGCTTACTTTGCTAAGCTCCAGTGTACAGACTGATTCCTGGCCTTTTTTCTCTGCTTCAACCCCTCGCTTTCCATTTTCCTTCCATCTTTTGTTTCAATCCCAGCTTCTGGCTCTTGCTAAATCATCTTTTTACCCATCTCTCCCCACTCTGCTTCACCTTCTTCCTTTTTTACATGCTTGACTGTGCACTCCTTAAACCAGTAGCATTTACCAGCACTGTACGACTGGCCCCATTGGTTTCTGCTGACATAAGTAAGTACTTATTCATGTTGAGTAGGGATTGCTGAATCAGGCCATCAGTATCTGAACTCTTTGCACATAACCTCTGCATTAATTCCAGAGATCTCAAAGCCCTTTACAGATAAAATTAAGTGATAAAAATCTTATGAGGTATGAGTTGTTAAATGCATTTTAAAGCTAGATCAGCTGATAAACGGAGAGTTTAAGGTACCTGCCACAGTGTCACACAGCAAGTCAGA
The DNA here is from genome assembly GCA_007922305.1 of Dermatemys mawii. Classification (NCBI taxonomy): domain Eukaryota; kingdom Metazoa; phylum Chordata; order Testudines; family Dermatemydidae; genus Dermatemys; species Dermatemys mawii. The sequence goes on along the minus strand of ML677397.1, from coordinate 2,606,542 downwards.
TGTCAAATGGAATTGAATTGAGGAGTCCCTGCACGCTGCTCAAACCACTAGGCTATTTATCTCTTTTTAAAGTGATACAGAATCTTAAGTAGTATCTCCTCATCCTAGTGGCGACTCAATATGGTATAATCTGTGGGTGTGACTATTCCTATTCTCATGTATTTTAATTTTGCCATTTCTCGTGTTTGGTTGCAGAGAAGATGCAGAGGCTCCCAAAGCCCATCTAGTCAAACCTGGCTCCTCTTCCTCTGGCTCCAGAAGCTCACGTTCAGGCTCCTCCTCCACCAGATCGACAGCCAACAGTGCCTCTCGCAGCCAACGGACTTTGTCCACGGAAGCCACCCCTCATATAACTCCTCCGCAGTACAGCCGGGTGGAGACAGAGAGAAGGGAAATTGATCCAAAGAAAATTAACCATGCCACCCTGGTGAAAATGGGAGCTACTCCAGTCATGCTGCCTGTTCAGAGCCGGGCCTTCCAGACCGTTTGACTGTTCACCTGTTATTCTGAGACTCCAGCCATCCAGAACTACTGTACATGCCACCAGCCATAGAAGAATAATTAGATTATCTTATCTTCCTGGGTAGTTTTTTTTTTAACCACTTCTGATTATTCACTCCACAAGGAGCCCTCCACTTCATCTCTTTTGGCATATTCCTACACTGCAGTTCAGACACTTACTTTTTCTTTTAAGAGTCCTGAAATTGGAGAAAAAAGGAGGCTTTATTTTGTACTTAATATTAAAAAAAAAAAAAAAAAAAGGGAATGTTGGGCACTCTGAAAATATAGCTGAAAATTTGGACAGCTGAGCACTGTGAAAATTAAGTGTATGTTCTGGAGCCTGGAAACAAATCTCAGGATTTTTTAAAAAGGGATCACCAGAGGCACAAGACGTAAACTATTCCAGTGGGGTTTTGAAAAAATCTTTTGTACGAGTTTTTGAGACATTGGTAAATGAGCCATTCTCTTGTCCTCAGTATCTTGGGTGAGGATACCTTCAAAGGGAATTGTCAGCTGCTTCATATTTTTGTATTATGCCTTTTAGCAAAATAACGACAGGAGGCAGAAACTCAAACCAAACGGCAAATGATCACTGAAATCAGTATTGAGAAGCAGCAGTAATGTAACAGATAGAAGTAACCTTTGTGCTGAAGAAAGGACCTTCATTGTTAGGGAATGTGGGTTTAGTAATTGCAAGAGGAACCTGAAGACTGAGTGAATATCAACATGGTCCCACTGCAAAGGAGTCGGATTCTGCTCTTATTAACACCAGTATAAATCAGCAAAAGAAACTACAAAAAGGTAAAATTAGTCTATGTGAGATCATAATCAGGCCCTCAATCCCAAATAAAGGAGGTCCCTTGTGAGGTAAGGGCTAGTGATTGAATAGCATAGGAAGCTCTGGAGGATGAACTTGGAGAATGCCCTTCTTGGTACCAGAGATGATGATGCACAAGTCTGAGATGAGCAGTATTGCAGAAGCCTTGTGAACAGTCGCACAGCTGAATGAACAATGTGGTGGAATTGTCTCGCATACTTCCAAGTAAGGGCTGAGGTGGTTTGGTGGACTATGCTATGAGGCAAGCACACAGGGAATGAACAACTAATTTAAAACTAATTTAAAATCAAATACTTTTGTTATACATTCACCCATGGAACTCAATGTCACCTGATATTACTGAGGTAAGAAAATAGCATGACCCCTAAAAGTATTAGACATTTACAAGAAACATACAAATTATATGAGATAGGATAATCATTTATAGGGGATATAAACCCTCATTCTTCAACTTGTAAGCTTTAGGGATAAACTTCCCCTGTGGGCAGATTATTCCATAATTGCCCAGCATGGTATTTATTGCATCTTCTTCTGAAGCACTTGGTACTGGCCACTGTCAGGCACAGGACACTAGACTAGATGGACCATTGGTCTGATCCAGCAAATCATATGTTCCTGTATTCCTAAATTCAGGACTTAATAATTATGGAAACTGAGTTTTACTCTTATCAATGGGAGAGGATTTTCTGCATCCCATGGAAAAAGTCTGTTGGAAACGTACTGGTACTATACAGAGAACTAAGCAAGTATGAATCTGTAAGTCTTTCATTTGAGGGATTAAAGTTAACCTCCTTTTCTGACAGAAGCCAAGTATTTTAGACTCTTTGATGGAGACTTTAGAAAATAATGGCTTTTTTTCCATTCAATAAAGGCACCAAAACCCAATCAAGCACAAACCTCTGAATGTTCTTCTATTAGGAGATAGAATTCCATAGCCATTTGGGGGAATCCATGAGGAATTTTAGATGGCCTGTATTCTTGGAGAACTTCACTTTCTAATAACAGTTACAACCCGCTTAATCTTCACATGCAAAAAATATTCGCTTCCCTCCCTTACTCAAACTACAATATTACCACTCCCAGAGGTGCAACATAGCAGCATTGTTGTGCAAGGGGAAGAGTTTGGAGTCACACATCTAATCTTGAAAGCCCATGGCAAAAATCCAAATAATATCATTTTTTGGGTTAGATCTTCTGCCTTCATGCTGCAGTGCAGGTTGTTGGCCATGATATTGTTTTACTTATGATCTTTTCATTACTAGCCAAAATGCAAAGATGTTTCTTCTCATTGACCTACCCCTTCATAAGCAGGTGGTTGAAATTAGGGGTTTGTCTATAGGTGCGATTGCACCCATTTAACTAAGCACATGCTTTAAAATCAGTGAAGTTAAACCAGTGCAAAAGACTTAAATCAACATTATACCTAGTTTGTATTGATTTAACTCAAGATGATTAGGAGCAGGTTGAAGCTAAACTGAAATAAGCCAGTCTTAAACCAAAATGAGTGTTTACCCAGGGGTTTGCACCATTTTAACTAATGGTTTGTCTACAATGAACTTCTTCCATCGACCTAGTGCAGTCTACACGGAAATTTAGGGTGGCCTAACTACACCACTATGGGGTATGAATTTTTCACGCCCCTGAGCGGCATAGTTATGCCAACCTAATTGTCTCATGTAGCCCAGGCCGAAGTTGGTTAAAAAAATAATTTTAAGTTAAACCAGTCCAATGGAACTTGTGTATGTAGTGGGATAAGTGGAACCTTTTAAGTAGTGCGTAGGTTTTGTGTTGGCCCGCTGAACAGAGATGAATCTGACCAGTTGTTGTTTAAATGATGTCAAAAGGCTACAATTTACCCAGCATATCTTCACTAAATTATAAGTCATTTCTGGGAACATGTATTTCATATAACGAAGTATTGTACTCACTTCCTCATTACTGAAATCTGTAACTGAGCACCCAGAGGCTTATTACCAGAGAATAGAGGTTAAGGATTTGAAAAGCTGAGATGGCCGAGCCGATCTAGATACAAGATACTGTATATTCTTTTTGAGCCTTTACTTGGTACTCTAGATTCCCAGCCAAACTTGCCCTTCTTTTATTGAAAGTAGTAAAGTACAAGTTGTGATACTGCTGTTCAGATCAGATACCAATAATCTTACAGGTTACAATGAAGTCAACACTGAACTTCATTGCTAAATATGAAACCAAAAAAGAAAAAAGCTAACTAAACAAAGGGAATGTGAGGAAGAGATTATTTCAAAGAATCATAAGCATTTCATTTTCAAAGGGACGTTTTCTGAGTTCATCATGGTACAATCAGGAGTTTTTGAAGGGAAACAATTCAGTTAACCATAAACCAAACTTTTTGTAAAATATTGTATTTAAAGCATTTACTGTTCTGATGTATACTAATTATTGCTATAATGTGATTGCTTAGATTCTTACATAGTTTTCTTTTGTTTCTCAGTGGCTAAACTGAGTTTACTTCTCTCTTCTAGTACCTGCTATAAATGGAGTACTTGTCCTGTGTTTGAGCAACACAGAGGAAAACAAATATTTATTATAGATTCCTTTGAATCAACAATTTAATAAAACTGTTCGGGGTTTTCTGGTTTTGTTTTTAATAAAGATGCTGGACTTAAAAAATCTGTAGTTGAATTAAACTAGTAATAATGGTCTATTTTCTGAGCTTTATTATACTATACACAATCAAGCAAGACACTAAGCAAACGCCCTGAATTGGTAAAAGAGTGTCTTGAAACTAATAATTATTCTGTACTTACAGTGTTTGGTGTTTTAGAAATCCTAAGGAAATCACAGTGCCTGCCCCGACCTTACAATATAAATTAAACACTGTACAGAATCAGGGAGTGAAATCCTGGCCCCACTGAAATCAATATGAATTTTGCCATTGGTTTCAATGGAGGCAGGATTTCACTGATGATATTTAGGTTGAGGGGACAAATTTCAAACTAATAAGGTAGGATAGATATTGTGAGTAGGGACAGAGGACAAATACTATTCACAATAAAGACAACCACAGAAATTCACCCTTACACCTGATCCGTCACATTTCAGTGGTATCTACTAAACTGTATGCAGGCTGACAATAAAACCCTTAAACCAGGCCTGCACAACATGCGGCCTGGGGGCCACATGCGGCCCACATGGGCTCACTGTGCGGCCCGTGGGAGGTGAGTAGGGGAGGGGCAAGCCAAGCAGTGGGGTGGGGGGAAGCGGATGGGGGCGGGGGCGAGGGCGGGGCTTTTTGGCCCGCAGCTGGATTTTTTGCAGTAATATGGCCCTTGCTGCTTTCCGAGTTGTGCAGACCTGCCTTAAACTATCTGATTTCCATTGCAAAGATTCTAGCTTTTCCTGCTTGCTTGGATGTTTTAGGAAAATATATGCATTTGCCATACTCTTAACCACATTGCACAGGGTGTCACATTTTTCACAGCCCTGAGTAATATAGCTAGGATAATCTAACTTTTAGGTGTGGACCAGGCCTTAGATCCTATAGAACTGCAAATGATACAGTTAAATGCAACAAAGACAACCCATTGCCATCACTGAAGCCTCACATAACTCTAGACTTTAACAAAATAATTATATTTGACCAAATCATGAGGTCCTTATTGAAGGCAAAATTCTGCACTGTGTGCTGGAGGGGTTGCAATGTGACTGGAGGCCTTAGGAGGAATGCCAGGCTCCTAAAGGGTGTACCCCAGAGAGGTACCCCATGGGGCCATGGGTTACTATATATATTTCCACTCAAATAAATAACGTGGAGATTGTTGCATTGTTATCCCTTGGTTTATTTCAGTACATTAGCACTGATTCTGGCAAGAGAAGCTTACAAAGGATTAAAGAGTGGGATTGAAAAGATCCCATTAAGGCCAGATTTTCCTCAATAGAGAAAACTCTGCATCACCCTAAAGCAACCCTTTCTGACAAATACAGGGTCAGTTTTTCTCTGACAGGTCAGTTGATCTGATGCAGGGAATTACGGTGTCGGGAGAAAGTGGAGGATCCTCACCTGCTCCCCTGCCAAAGGATAAAAGGCAGGCTGCAGGTTGATCTCCATTCTTAGAAGAGTTTATTATACTGTGAGATATTCCCTGATGTAAACAGCTAAGTACATTTTTAAAAAGGCATTAGTTGATGTATTATAAATAAGAACAGCATTTGCAGTTGCTAGGATAAAAATTACAAGTACTGTCAATTGTTATGATCAGCAGCTGGTTTAGAAAACAATTACCATTCTCCCCTGTGGTACTGTGTTGCACTATTTTTATGTCTTCCTCTGAATCATGTAGCACTGGCCACTGATGATGATAGACTACCTGATAGGCCCACTGACCTATTTTGTTATGGAAAATCCTATGGTACATTAGATAGTGAAGTACATTATGTAGGAGAACAGGATTGCACCTTTCAACAAAGCATCCAGAATTGGCCACTCTCTGAGGCAGAATATCAGACAAAATGGACCTCAAAAAGTTCTCTAATGTTCATACTCTAATATTCTATAATATAAGATTGAATAAGGAGATACATTTGTTTTGCCTCCTTCTGAAACATTCAGTATTGGACACTATTGGAGACAGGGTAGCAGACAAAATGGACTATTCATCTATTGCAACACATGGTAGCAATAATAATGATAGCTGGATTATCTATAGGTCTTTTCTTTAGATTGCAGATTATTTTACAAAAGAGGTCAGTATAGTTTTCCCCATTTTACAGATAGGTAAACTAAGGCATGAGATGTAGTAAATTGCCTGAGGTTACCTGGTAGGCCTGTGGCAAAGCCAGAACCCTCCCCCCCGGCCACAGGTCTCCTGAGTCCCAGTATAGTGCTCTAGCAACTGGACAACACTGCCTCTCCTATGGTCTTGGATTACACAGAGAGATGCAAACAGTGCATGTTCCCTGTTAAAATATCTTACATTAGCCACTGTTGGAAATGAACCCACACTACTTAAGACAATTGATTTATCCCTTTCTGTAGAAGCCTATGGTATGATATTGTACAGTGGGATACATAGGAATTAAACAACTGTGTCCTTGCCGCTGGTGAAGACAGAATAGTAGGTTAGATGAGTCAGTGGCTGATCTGCTGTGAATGCTTCTAGTCTGGCATGATGGGAGAAGTGTGTGATAAAGAGGTGGGGTGGATTATACTCTTCTGTAAAACAGCATCACTCAATCTCTTCACATTAAAAAACCCTTATGGACATGAAATTGTTTTGTGACTATTGCCCAAACATTTACTATTGAAAAGTAAAATAAACAAAACAAAGGTCATATACTTTTATACTATGGTCATATACTAATGTATAGTATATATGGTCTAATGCATAGTATTAGACCATATACTAATCTATGTAAATATACATTGTAAATATACATCTAATACTATGTAAATATACATATATATGGTCATATACTAATCTGAGCCTGTACTTGTTTTCCAGGTTGACAGGGAACACTTGAAGAGTATGAACAAGCAGGCAGTGGCAGAGAGGGCTTTTTGCCTTTGATAATTAATAGCCATTGAATCAAACTATAAATCCTGTTTATGATGGAAACTGCTTCAAGTCAGGGGGTGCAGCAGCACCCCAAGACCCCTAGCTCCAGCACCTATGGGTGAGGGTGGATGACTGCAGCGACTGAAGGACCCCTCCGGCCGCTGCAGTGTCTACACCACAGGCCCCCAGCACGGGGCGCGGGAGCCTTTAACATCTCCCGCCAGCAGCCATGCACAGGAGAGAGCAGGAAGAGGTGCATCATGGGACAGGTAGAGGAGACCCCCCCCCCCCAAGGGCGGCTGAGCTGGGCTGTTGTGCGGGGGTGGGGGCGGCTGCGGGGGCGAGGTTCCCCCTGTGCACCCCCCCGCCTGCGCTGTGAGCTGCTGATTGGGCCCCAGCCACTCCCCCCCCTCGCCCCACTAAGCCACCATTTTGTTTCCGTTCCCCACTCTCCCTGTACGCCCGCGGCGACTGCTTATGCAACTACCTCCGCTAGTTCTGCGACCTGATTGGTCTTCCGCGTTCCTCCCTCCACACCCACACTTACGAAATATGCAAATATAGCCACGCTGTGATACGATTGGTTCAAGTACCGCTCTTCCTCCTTCCGCTTTCTCCTCACCGGCACGCGTCAAGTTCCCTTTATGCAAATAAAGCGGCAGCCTGGCGCTTCTATTGGATCCCGCCCTTCCTCGGCTCCACCCCATCCGGCGACTGCCCGGGCACGGGCGTGAAGGTTCGAGAACGCCGGCCGGCAGGCCCGCCTCCTTCCTGTTTACGTCACTGAGGAGGCGGCTCCACTCGCCGCGATTGGCTCCTGCCGGGGGCAGACGCGTCAGGATTGGCCGGCTAGCGGCGAAGGGGCGCGTCAGTTCTGGAAGGTTCTGAAGGGGGTATATATAGTTTATGGGAGGCCGATAGCCGGTCTCATTCAGCACTGCAGCGCCGGAAACGTCCTTTCTCCCCAGTCCTGAGCCACCTCGCCCCGAGTAGGTACGGAGGGGACCTGGTCTCGCGATCCTCCGGGAATGGGGGCAGGGCGGGAACAACCTTCTTCGGGCCGGGCTCGCCGCTCTTGGAGCGGGGATAGCGGGACCCGCAGCCCGGCCGGGCTCTCGGGGAGGGGAGTCGCGGCCTCGTTTCCGTCCGGTTCGTTTTTTTCAGTTAGTGGGGGAGGGAACTGGGGGCTTGAAGCGGAGTCTCAGCCGGCTGCCGCCCAAGAAGCGCGCCCCCATGGCCGCAGCCGGGAGTTCCTCGTCTCCGCTCCGGGGGCGGCTGCCGGTTCCCTGCTCCCAGCCAGAGGCGGGGAGTGAATTAGGGAGCGGCCTTGTGCGCATGGGGTGTACGGGGCTTGGGGGAGAACTGCCCGCGGCTTCCTGCTGGCGTAAGCTTTCCCGTCCCGCCTGCCCGGCCCCGCTCCCGCCGGTTCCGGGAGGCGGGGGGGGGGGGGGGAGACTGTCCATGTGACACCACCCCCACGGCTGGTTCCGCAGGGGCTGGCCAGAGCGCCTGCGCTAGCGCGCCGGGCTTGCCTGCCACGTGGTGCAGCAGGGCATGCTGGGGCATGTAGTCCGGGGCGGCTGGCGGCCCGCACGCGCTCTGCGTGACGCAATGCGTGCTGGAGTCTTTACGCCTCCGCCCGCTTTGCTTGCTGGCTGCGTTTCCCCATGGCCTGGCCACGTGGCTCCGAGGAGGCTGGATGTACGGCTGGGGTGGTGCAATATGGAGACTTCCCTTCCCGGCATGCAGCGTGCACCACCTTCACCCACGTGGCTGGATGCCCCTGCTCCAAATGCCCTGGTGGGGTCTGCTGCAGCCTAATTAGGAGTCTTACCTTAGGCATGGAGTGAGGCTTGTCTACCTGGCTAAAAGGCCATGTGAGCTTAAGCTTTAGTTCTAAATAGAGTTAATGAGTCACTTTTAGCTACTAAATTGTAAGGGACTTTGTATCTTCAGGTGAGCTTTTTTCTCACTCTGAGGCCATAGAGTAGTCAGTTTTTATTCTAATAGCTAATCTGAGAGATTCAACTGCACACTAATTATACTTTGCACCAAAGCAAATAGAAATATAAGTTACTAAACTCATTAATTTTAAATCTTGTGATTTGGTAATGCTTTTACATTTTGTTACAAAGGAAAGCATGTGTTCTGTAAGTTGACTGATAGCTGATATAGGAGGTTTTTTTGTCAAGTGTGAGCTAACAAACTGAAGTGTTTGCATTACAGGCAAAATGTCTAAGGGACCAGCAGTTGGAATTGATCTTGGCACCACGTATTCCTGTGTTGGTGTCTTCCAACATGGCAAGGTGGAAATCATTGCCAATGATCAGGGTAACAGGACCACGCCGAGTTACGTTGCCTTCACAGATACAGAGAGGCTGATCGGCGATGCTGCAAAGAACCAAGTTGCAATGAATCCTACTAACACAGTTTTTGGTAAGAAAAGCCCTGAGGCGTTAAAACACTTCAGTAGTTGCTTTTAACCATTAAACTGAATAAAGTTACTGTATTGTTGCTTAGCTAGCATAAACTATATAGCTTTTCAGCTTGTTAGGTGGTATAGCCTCATGCGGAATTGGATTCTAATTCGAATGTGGATGGAAAGAGCTAGAGGCCTCACTGCTCCATTGTTTCCATGTTGGCATCAGTTTAAGCAGCAATGCCTAGTTGCTTTTTGATCAACCAGTTCTTGGGGTGAAGGAACAAAAGGTGTCTTTACAGCCCATCCTGTAGTGCAGGTTGGTGCTCAAATTGGCATGAGGCATAGGTTATTTAGATTCCAGTTCTGTTCATAGTCCTAAATGATCCTGGCTAATTACAGCTTATTGTGTTCAGCTTTCATTGACTTCAGAAGTTCCATGTTTAACTTGTATTCAAGTTAAACTTTAAATCAGTGGTTTTCAACCTGTAATCTGTAGACAGACTAAAATTTCCAGTGGCTTACCCTATAAAGAGAAGTTCTGCCATTGTATTGATACCAATAGATAGGATGGCTTAAATCTGTTCATACAATGCCAGGAAACAATCCATAGTTCCTCTGATTAAAATAGCTAAATATTTGGGTAGGAGTGTTATGGTCGGAATTGCATCATGTCAACTTAAACATAGGACATAACTGAAGTGTTCTTGGCAAGCTTTTGTAGAATGGTGCATTAGAAGTGAAATAGAAAGTGAACTAGAATTATTACTGACAATTCTTTGGATCTTTCAGATGCAAAGCGGCTGATTGGTCGTAGATTTGATGATGCTGTTGTCCAGTCTGACATGAAACATTGGCCTTTCACTGTGGTGAATGATGCTGGCAGGCCAAAAGTCCAGGTTGAGTACAAAGGGGAGACCAAAAGTTTCTACCCAGAGGAAATATCATCCATGGTATTGACTAAGATGAAGGAGATTGCAGAAGCATACCTTGGGAAGGTGAGACTTTCCTAGAATTTAAAGGGTTAACTGGCTCAAACCTAGCTTGAACTTAATTTATTAATGTAAATATTACCATGTAGGTGAGTCTTAAATGCAACTTTTTTTCTCTTGTCCATAGACTGTTACTAATGCTGTGGTCACAGTACCAGCCTACTTCAATGACTCCCAGCGCCAGGCCACAAAAGATGCTGGAACCATTGCGGGACTCAATGTGCTCCGAATCATCAATGAACCAACAGCTGCTGCTATTGCTTATGGCTTGGACAAGAAGGTGAGCAAGCTGTAATAACACAGCTAAAGAGCATATAGATTGTTACATCTCACCAGCTCAGTACTGGGGAGATGCAACAAATCAGTAACAGAAAACACACTATATTCCTACTAGGTTGGAGCTGAGAGGAACGTCCTTATCTTTGACCTTGGTGGTGGCACATTTGATGTTTCAATCCTCACTATTGAGGATGGCATCTTTGAAGTAAAGTCAACTGCAGGCGATACCCACTTGGGTGGGGAGGACTTTGATAACCGTATGGTCAATCATTTCATCGCTGAATTCAAGCGCAAGCATAAGAAGGATATTACAGAGAACAAGAGAGCAGTTCGCCGTCTCCGCACCGCTTGTGAACGTGCAAAGCGTACTCTCTCCTCTAGCACTCAGGCCAGTATTGAGATTGACTCTCTCTATGAGGGCATTGATTTTTACACCTCAATTACCAGAGCTCGTTTTGAAGAGTTAAATGCTGATCTGTTCCGTGGCACTCTGGATCCTGTGGAGAAGGCCCTGCGGGATGCCAAACTAGATAAATCACAGATCCATGATATTGTACTAGTTGGTGGGTCCACCCGAATCCCCAAGATTCAGAAACTGCTGCAGGATTTCTTTAATGGCAAAGAGCTGAACAAGAGCATCAATCCTGATGAAGCTGTGGCTTATGGTGCAGGTAACACATTCCATCACTAAGCTTTTTGGCTTGTAATGTTGGTTTTTAGTGGTTATAAATAAGTAGTTTGCAAAAGACTAATACTCAAGCCATGGCTAACTATGGTTAGTAAGCAATTAAATGTTTGACCTGTGGATCACATAGCATCAATGACAAATCACTTTCACTTGATTGAATACTGTGCATATTTCTTAAATGCAGTTGGTTAGCATCTTTCCAGTTTACTTGCATGGATGAATTTGGTTCCAAAGCCATTCGTAGTTTCCACCAGAAGTTAACTGATGATGGTTAAAGCCTTCCTTGGATGTCTGAGCGAGTTAAAAAGAAACCTCTATTTTCCAGTGATAGTATTTTTTGCAGTGTCCTCACACACTACTTTCTTTCCAGCTGTTCAGGCTGCCATCTTGTCTGGGGACAAGTCTGAAAATGTACAAGACCTGCTGCTGTTGGATGTCACTCCTTTGTCTCTTGGTATTGAAACAGCTGGAGGTGTCATGACAGTCCTGATCAAACGAAACACTACAATCCCCACCAAGCAAACTCAGACCTTCACCACTTACTCTGACAACCAGCCTGGTGTACTTATTCAGGTATGTATCTGGGGTGGAGTAACTTTCTTTGAAACAGCTGAGAGGCTGCTACTCATCCCATTTTCTGCCTTTGTACTGCAGTATAGCCTTGTCAGTTTTTAGGTACTGAGAACCTTAGTTTAAACTTACAACTCTCTTGTAAGGAAGTACTGTACTTAGCAAATAACTTCCATTGTAACTCAGCAGGTAGTTCCGTCTCTGAGCAGACTACCAAAATGGTGGGTTTGAAGAATCTCTTCCCTGTTTGAGTTGATTTGTGAAGGGGATAACTTATGGCCGCTATGATGAAAATGTTCCAAAATCATTCGTAGTTTCCACTAGAGGTTGAAAGACCCATGTTGGCTCAAAGTACCTTCCTTGGATGTCTGAGCGACCATAACACCTACTTCACTTGACTTCCTAATCCTTAAAATAAAATAACACAAATTTAAACCTCAATAGCAAAATGCTTATGCTCCTCTTGTTGGCCCTTGTTTCTTCCCCACCCCATGTCAGGTCTATGAAGGGGAGAGAGCCATGACAAAAGACAACAACTTGCTGGGCAAGTTTGAGCTGACTGGCATCCCTCCAGCTCCAAGGGGTGTACCTCAGATTGAAGTAACATTTGATATTGATGCCAATGGCATCCTTAATGTGTCTGCTGTGGACAAGAGCACTGGCAAGGAGAACAAGATCACAATTACCAATGACAAAGGTAGGCATTGCATGGTTCTGGGGGTGGGGTGGGGCAGGAAGGTGGCTGCAGTTGTATGAACTCTCTCATCTCGGAGATTAAGCAGTCCTACAAGTCTTCTGCTCTAGTGGTGCTAAACAACCAACTCAAGCTCCCCTCAAGCTAAAGCAGCTGCCTGGTCACCCATTCATGTTGACAGGGAACATTAAAACAATGTAGCAAATTACATAGGCATTCAATTCTGATAGAACCTTAACATTGGACTGTTTGAGTTTGTATCCCTGAAGAAGCAAGGAACAATTGTTGTTTCCATATTCTACGCTCAAAAAGCAGCATGGGTTGGTAGTTTGAAGCCTAAAAAAATCTCTCAATGAGAGTTCATAGTTTTTGTTTACAGGCCACATTCTTAGTCCAACTGACTTACCGTATCTTCCAGGTCGCTTAAGCAAGGAAGACATTGAACGCATGGTCCAGGAAGCAGAGAAATACAAAGCAGAAGATGAGAAACAGCGTGATAAGGTGTCTTCCAAAAATTCTCTGGAATCCTATGCCTTCAATATGAAGGCTACTGTTGAAGATGAGAAGCTCCAGGGCAAGATCAGTGATGAGGACAAACAGAAAATCCTGGACAAATGCAACGAAATTATCAACTGGCTGGACAAGAATCAGGTATGTTAAAGCTCCTCTGAGGGAGCTATAATTTCAATCTTCCAAAAAATGGAATTAAAAGCACCAACAAAGCTTCCTGACTCCTTTTTTTAACCTGAAAGGGGCAAGTGTCCTGCCATTGTAATCTTAACTAGTGTCTTTTTGTATTGTAATGGCCTACAGAAGGCAGCAGTACCAAAATCTAAGGTGGGTTCCTAGTTTCTATAGGCAGGCTATAGCTATTGGCCTAACTGCATGGCAGGAGGTAGCTAATGGTCGCTATGATGAAAATGACTCCAAAACCATTCGTAGTTTCCACCAGAAGTCGAAAGACTAGTGTTGGCTTAAGTACCTTCCTTGGATGTCTGAGCGACCATAAAATCCCCCCCACCCTGCCCCCCAAAGAGACCATGTCAGATCAGACTGTTCGCCAACTCAGCTAAAATAAATGAGTTTCTGAAACTTCACTTCCTGAGTGTGCTGCTTGTACTGTTAACGAGCAATTCCTTGTCAAAACCGTTCTGACTGTGTGTCTCTTATAGTATGTGAACCCTCTAGATTACATAAACCACTGCTAGAAGAATAAGATTTGTTAACCTATAGCTTTCCTACTGCTTAATTTGGGGTTTTTTATACTTAGTTTTAGATTCTGAATTGCTGTGTAGCGTAGCATACTACTCTCACCGAGGCAAGCAGAGATGGATTATAGTAAAGCAAATCCCATGCTGGGGAGGCTTTCACTTAAGTACACTCTCCGGCTTAGTACCATCTTAAGTCTGACCTAAGGTAAATAGGAAGACTATAAGCAGTAGGTTGTTCCTTGAGCTGGTCTTCCAGGAGCACATTTGCAGCAAGTGTACAAGTGACTCTCCCTATGTTCCAGACGGCTGAGAAAGAAGAGTTTGAACACCAGCAGAAGGAGCTGGAGAAAGTCTGCAACCCCATCATCACCAAGCTGTACCAGAGTGCAGGAGGGATGCCTGGTGGCATGCCTGGTGGATTCCCTGGTGGTGGAGCTGCCCCATCTGGAGGGGCCTCATCTGGACCAACCATTGAGGAGGTGGATTAAATGCACTGGAAGCAGCATTCCACAGCTGGCTATTCCTTAAATTTGAAGGACTCAAGGCTGGATGCAGTGGCAGTCCAAAAAAAATTCCATATTTGAGCTGCTGTATAAATTTTGTTTGGGCATTTTTAGGCCTTCTAAATACTTGAACATGTGCACAGGGACAGGAAGGTGACTACCATTGCACTTTATCAGTACTGTAAACAAGTGCAAATGCAATTCATGTCCTAAGGAATAAAACTTATTTAATTGGCATCAAAAGGCTCTTGTGCTTGATTCATCCCACTTGATTAAAGAGGCAGCTTTTAGCTTATGAATAAATGAAAGCAATTTACATGAGTGGTTTTGCTACTTCATGTCTAGTTCTCAGACATTAAGCATAAAAGGAATTTTTGGTAAGCAGCAGACAGATTAGATTTACAGTTCTTACAAACTTTCAGTGGCCTGGCTCTGTTGCATTTTGGTCTGTTTAAGCTTTGAGCATGGGATTCAGTTCTTGAGGGTTCTCTGCATCATCTTAGAAAGGAGTGAGGGTGGGACTTAATGCTGCTTATGGTTGGCAGACCTGAATGATAACTTCAGATGTGTAGGCTGATGCAGGAGGAAAATAGCTGTCATTATTTACTCCAACACAACAAACTTCTGGGAAACAAACACAATGACTAGTTAGTCAACAGCTGGCTAGAGCACATTGTTTTAGCTTTTGGCCAAAGAAAAACTTTCAGTGAGAACTTATCAACTGTGATTGCAGTTGACTGCAGTTATAGGTCAGGCATCTCCTTAACAAGCACCAAAATGACATGTCTTTCAGACTCCTAAACTTAACCATACATCAAAGGGATGCAAATATTAGTGTGGGTGGAACTAGGTAAAATTGCTCAGTCAGTAAAACTAGTAACTTGCCAAACTGCCTGGGGTGGGAGTATTGTCTTCTCCCTTGGAGGCTATAAAGCAGCTTCAGAATGCTTTGTGCTGCACTGTAACTCTTGACCAAAAGTGTCTGTCTAATTGTTTCAATTAGAGGTAGTATTGACTTTGATACTAAAAGCTCAGGTTCCCTTAAAGCCATTAATAGGCTGAAGACTAAGCAAAAACTACTTTTGTCAAGTAAGGATTCCTAATTTCCTAGGAAAGGAACTTCCCTTTCCTTACCCATGCATAGGAAATGACAGGGTTTAGTGAATTTGTCCTGCATTGTGCTAGGAAGCCCCTATGAGCTCTGAAATGGGGTGCACACAACTGTGCACTTGAAGGCTATATTTACCCTACAGTAAAAATAGCCATTGCTGAGGTGCAATAACCAAACAAAAGCAAATGGCTTCTACAGGATATGCTTGGAAGCCTGAGGTGCTTGCTAAAGTTAACAGTTGCATAAAAGCGCTGGGGCTGGGTTTTTCTGGCAATCAATAGCCTTAGCTTGCTGAAACTTAAACATGTACACAATAGCCTGAATCAGAGATGTGCACTAGGTTTCAGTTGAACTTCCACCACTAGATTAATCCCAGTGTTCAAGGGCCCCAGGAATAATTAGGAGGACTAGCTTCCTCATAATACAGAATCAAATTAGCTTAATTTTTAAGTGGAGACCATACACTGAAGGATATCTGTCTAAGGCTCCATTTATACTTCATGTATAGTCACACCACCTCACCAAGAGGTGGAGGTGAGAGTTTAATTGATAAGAGTTTGAAGGAAGAGTTTTATGGGAGGATTTAGGTCGGCTTAGCTGTGGTTCAGATGTGGATTTTTCACACCTCATGGGTTGTACAGCTAGATTCACTTACATTTTTTTCAAGAGAAACCTGGTCCCGTAATACTTATTTCTCCAACCAGTTAACACATGGCACTAAGGGGCAGTAATGCCCATTGTTGGTGGCAGGAGCTGGGAAGTTGAGCAAAAATCTTGCTGCCCAGTATTGGTAAATTCAAACTAGACTGGGTCTTCTTCCCCATTCTAACTTAGTCTCTGCAAATCCTGCTTCACAAGTGCCTATTGGTACCCCTTTTCAGGAGTGATCGGGGATTTACAAGTCCTTGTTTACTCCTAGTTTTCCATTGATGCTTCTTCCTGTGAGAAATTTTGTTGCTAAGGCTCAAATTACTAGGCCATTCGGCACAGATTTTCTTTATTTAAAAAGTTTCTATAAAACACCTCACTGCCTCCTTCATAAGGGAGGAAGTGAGACCCCAGCAGGGAGAGAAGTGTTTCCATATAGCAGAACAGTGAGATAACTGGCCAAAGGTTGGCTTTGTAGGCTGCCTAGCTTAAGAAGAATACATGGTGCCAACTGAAACTTGAAGTCTAAAATCACTGAGCCAGATACTCATCCCAGGCTAAAACAGATTTTACAATTTAGTTGCTGATCTGGGGGCTGGAGTCCTTAACAGACAGAAATTACATAGTGCTTTGAACAAAGGGTTTGGAGCCAGGGGCTTCTGAGTTCTAATCCCAGTTTTGATACTGATCCTCTAGGGTTATTTGACTTCTGTTTTGAACTCAGATTGGGAATAAAGTTACATCGTGCCAGGGTTGGTTTTGGGATTATTAGTGATTGATTTAAGTTTCCATTCATAATAGTGGATTTCAATCATCGTACTGATGACTGAAGAGTTCCTGTTGCATAGGTGTAGTTGAGTTTTTACTGGGGTCACTTACTAGTACAGAGTCAGTTTCTGGGTGCTAGGCAAGGGTGGTCAGTATTAGGCATATGGGTAGGTTCAGGGAGGGTATAATGAAAGAGGGTCAAGTAGTGTCCTGAATACATGGGTGGATTTCACGAGTGCTAATTCCAGTTCTGCTACTGATTGCTTGGAAAAGTCACTTTATCTCTGTTCCTCAATTTCTCCATCTATAAGAGGGGGCAATAACACTTACCCTTTGGAGAGGGTTAAAATACTACATGATGTTTGCTTTGAACACACAAAGTGCTAATTGTTATACTTGAGGGGAGGTAGCATGCTCTAGTGACTAGGGAACTGGAGGATTAGTCGGAAGACCTGGATTCTATTCCTAACTCTGCTACCCATCTGTGGATGACCTTGGGCAAATCACTTCCCATCCTTATGCCTCAGTTTCCCCATCTGTAAAACAGAGGTAATGATCGTGACATCTTTGGTAAAGCACTTGGAGAGCTGATTAAAAGTGCTATGTAAGAGTTAGGTGAGCTATTATTATTATTGACAGACTGTGACCTTGAGCAAGTCACTTCATGTCTTTGTGCTTTGGTTTTCTTTCCCACCCTTCATCTACTTAAAAATACAAGTTCTTGGTGGTAGGACAGTCTTAGGACAGTGCCTAGGTCAATGGAGACCCTAAACATAATACAAATAATAAATGATAAAGTATTTTCTGCCTGGAGAGAAGTGAAATTAATTATGCTTGGCTATGAAATAAGGCTAAGCAGTAAACCCTGCAAATAACATTAACCTTTAGCAATTAGGTAGGAATCAGTAAAGCAGTTAGCCATAGGGATGCGAGCAGTAAATGCATCTCTGGCTCAGGAGAGACACAGTACTTGTGCTGTCCACCAGGTGTCAGCAGTTGTTAATCCATTAAATTGACAGAAGAATCACTGGCTGTTTTCTCATTTTTAGGAATGTAGATTAAGTCCAGCAGAACTATTTTATTCAGAGACATCTCGGCACAAGAGCTGTAGCATTGCAGGGTTAGGATAACCAAATGTCCTGATTTTATATCTACAGTCCCGATATTCGGGGCCTTGTCTTATGTAGGTACCTATTGCCTTTCATCACTGTCCCAATTTTTCATACTTGCTATCTGGTCATCCTATGAAGGGTGCACCGCACAGCAAAGCAGATATTTAACTGCATGGGTGCAGATTAAGAGAAGCAGTGCTTCTGTTAATGGTGGACAGTTTTCAGATTCTCAGTTAGGGCCAGCACTATTCTAGAGAGCAGGGCACAGCTGAAGATTAACAAGGCCAGGATACTGTCACAAGGTGTGATTTAACTATAATTATTATTCAATATCTCTATGAAGGTAGCTCCCCTAGATCCCAATCCAGAGCAAGGCTCCATTGCAGTAGGCACTGTACAAAAACAGAATGTCCTTGCCCCATGATACTGTCTCGTCCCCAATGAATTTACAGGCTACAAATATAAAAGCAATAGGAATGAGAAAGGTGCATTTTAAGAGAGATGGGCTATTGGCTGGGTTAGGGGTCCCATGAGCACTCATACTGGAGTTTATACAGCTCTCAAGGACTAAAGTAACAGGTTAAGAATTTAAATCCTGTGTTTTTCTTACAAGGACAAAAGGACATGCTGACAACCTGGCCAGAAGCATTTATCCTAAATGGAATAGGCTATTTATTGGAGGATGGGTGGGTGACTAGAAACGACAGCAGAAAAAAAGTCAGAGACATGGGAGGTGCTAGGGAAGAATTACTGTCCTATTTCCATGCTATAATGTTTCACAGTTGGATACACTTGTGCAGTGGGTGATACCCTTCTTTGACGTATCTGGCGTAGACTATTGTCACAGACAGCCTACCTGACTTGAAGAGCCATTGGTCTGTTCCTTGATATCAATTTCTGTGTTGTCAATTGGAAACCAGAGCTGTTGGCCAGGCAGATCTCACGTGGCTTAATGGTGCAGGAAGCTGGGGAAGAAATGCAGAGAGCAGCTACTGAGATAAAACTCTGGAAGGATCCTGTTTTTCTTGGGAAATAGGATGACACAAACAAAACCAATAAGTAAAAAGAGTGCAGAAAAGAGCAATTTTTTGTTGATCTGTCTGAGAGTGAGACTAATTGATGAAAAAAGCAGGAGGCCACACAAGCTAAATAGCATACTCAAGTGCTCTTTCTTATAACTGACAAATTTATGACCAAGTGATTATCACAATTGTTTGATCACTGGCCATCCATCTTCTAGGACCTGTGAAATAACTATTTTCCCTTTCAAGAACTGGCCAATTATCCGCCATCTCTAACTGCCTTGCAAGGAGAGCATGCCACATAAATCACAAGCTTCAATTACTGGCTGCTTAGAAAGGGCAGGAAGTTAATTCCTTGTTTATTTAAGAGTTAGGAGACGCTATCTTGATTTCATCTTTCTGGAAAGCCTTGTAGGGTTTGTATCTCCTGAAGCATTAGGCTGCATTAGTTGTATAATAATACATCATCAAACTGTACAAATCTATGGTGACTGTCTCTCTTAGAGCTCCATCCACATTGGAGCAGCTGCTAGATTTCCCCCACAATACACGTCTGCTGATGTGTGTGTGTTTGAAGGATTATAGTCATTCATTTTAGATTAAAGGTATAATAACATCCTATTGGAACATTCAGCACCGAGCAAAAGGCTGCTGCCAAAGTCTATTGGCTTGGTGGGTTGACTGCTGAGGGAAGAATTCTCATGCCTAGTAGATTTGCACTCCAGCCTCAAGAAAGACAAAAACCAGCAAGAGTATCAATCTAGGAAAGTGGAGGTCATGTCCTACTGCAGCTTTTTGGCAAATGGGACTAGCTTTCACTTAGGTATCTTTTTATCTCATTGACTTTCCATCTCTTCTCAAATCTCTTAGAAATCGCCTGACTGGATCAGAGCCATGGGCCATGCAGCTCAGTAGCCTATCTCTGAAAGTAGCATGTACCAACTGCTTCAGAGGAAGATGCAAGAAACTTCAAATTTATGGGATAACCTGCCTGTGGGGAAAGTTTACTCCTCACCCCCCATAGTTAGGAGATGGCCTAGCCATCTGAAATCCCAGTCTCATTTTAAATATATCCCCTCTTCTCCCTTGCATGGATATACTTACTATAAGATAGCATGGTCCAGTGATTAAAGTACAAGCCCATGGATTTGCTATGAAGCCTTGGGCATATTACTTCTGTGGGCACAGGGATTTGGCTGAGCAGATCCAGCTGCTGAATCAGGGGATAATGAAACTTACTTTCCTTTTCAAAATGTTTTGAGACTTATGGAGGAAAAGTGCTGGTCTGTTTTGTAGGGCATGGGGTGTCACTGTCTATAGGGCAGCAAGGAATTCTATTACTGCCTCATAGTATCTAGTTATGTGACTATGTGGTATCATACACAGTGTGTATTTATTATTTGTATCATTGAGATCAGGCCCATTGTACTAGGGGCTGAAAAATACACATAATAAGTCTTAATCCCAATGAGTTTGCCAGAAAATATAAATGACAGAGAGAGAGAAAAAACTTTTGTATGTGCTATCAGACTCAAGTAGTGGTTGGTGGTCCCTAGAAGAAATGGGATGGCAGTGGGACATGTATTTTGTTGCAATGAACTACTCATGATCAAATGATGTCTTTCTGCTGAAAGCAGGGTAAAGGGACAGAAGGAGTGGGGAGTTCTTTAGTGTTTAGAGCATGGGATTGGGAATCTAAGCACCTGGGTCCTATTCTGTGCTCTGCCCTCAGCGTGGTGTTTGATTGTGAGGAAGTCAGAGCAACAGGAGTTAGTTGTGAAGTTCAGCTCTGGATTTGACCTACCCTATGATTTTGGCATCTGATATTTTGAATCAGGTTAAGTTAGGTGCACATACAGAGCCTTGATTAGGGTGCCAAACCATAGGGTTTGTCTATGGAACTGAACCACCCATTCTTAGAGGTTTGTCTTACACTAACCCACCCCGTTGCAGAACCCAACCTTGTGGGCCTCTGTGCCCATAACCCAGCCATCCCAGAAATCCCTGCATTGGCAAAGAAAACCTGCTGGCCCTTCCCAAACCACTGCCCATGTGCTGTTGTAAGGAAAATGAGGTTCATGCAGTATCTGAACAGCAAAAGTCTCTGTGGAAATTTTAAACTGAAGAAGGAGAAGAAGAAATCCTGGAGAAGGAAAGTATGAGAAAAGAAAGGAAGAGCCAGAGGTTTCTGCTTGGCATATGAAGTAAGTGGCAGCATTATCTGACTATAGAGTACGGGACTGGAGCCACAGCTCTGAGTTGAAATTAACATTAGTCAGTGCCGTGTTTTAAGAGAAGAAGTGTAGCCAGATTAGGAGAGATGAGCAACCATTTTATTACCATGCCTCAACAAGAGTGTTTGCCACCTTCCCCTGGCTGAGCAGATATTATTCCAATCGAGCGATTGCCAGTATGACCATTTTGCTCCAGCTTAATGAGTTGGGGATATTTGTTTATGGTGTGCATTGCAACCTGGCTGCAATGCAGAGGCATTGGATGGTTCAGGAGGCTAGGATTAAGAATAGAACCTTTGCCTTCTAGTTTCCCCTTTATACCTGACCCAGGTCAATGACTTCTTGGGGGCCTGTGTGAAAATGAGTTTAGCAGTTTCTGTTAAGTTCCTGGTTGGCAAATGCTGAAGGTCATTGTGACTGTCTCTGTGCAGAGGGCAAAGGGACAGAATTTCTCCTGTATGTACTGGCTTGTGGTCTATGCCCATGTGGAGCAGGAGGCCTATTGAAATAATTTTAGCTCTGTGTGGGGACATGAGTTTGCCTGTGTCTATTCTAGTTGCAGTTTCAAGGCCTTGGTGTTATCTGGATGACTAGTACTGTCCTCTACCAGTTGTACCATGGCGGGGCTTTGTTTTAGTTCCCATAGGAGCGTCCTGTGTTTTAGGAGCTGAAGGACCAGAATTGTACTAGCCCTGCCCCTCCAGGTATGTCTGTGTAACCGAGACAGTAACTGTCATCTGCAGCACATTCATTTAATGCACAGTAATGTCTGCAAGGTTCTTTCATCTGCAGCTTGTGGACTTATCACCCTCTCATCCTGGCAGCGGTTCCTGCTGATTGGGACTGAAGCATGCTGTGGGGCAGAGGTTTTTTGCTGCTGTTGCTCACGTTGTCCTCCGCTTCTGGGTCAATAGAGGAGTTCCGTTTCCAAGGGTCTTTTGCCAGCACAAAAGTCCTTTGAAAGGAAAAGGAGAACTGCTGCAGATTTTCTCAAATGCATCTATATTTTTATAGGCTATTTTTCTTAGAATCAGCAAAGGCTAAAACCCTGCCTAACCCACTGCATTTCACAGTGGATTGTTTGCACTGTGTGTGTGTGTGTTTTGGGGGGGCAGTTCTTAGAAACAACCACAGAGCAACTAACCCCTGCACCTGGAGCATAAACAAACAAGTCTCTGAATTCTAATTTCTGCTCCTTCCATGTGATTTATTAATAAGGCCTTTAATTGGCAGACAAATGGGTACTCAACAGCTCTTTACTGCTAAGGAAGGGGGAAAGAATCAGCAACCTCCTTCCAAGCTTTTTCCTATCCTCCTTTCTCCTCCGTCACCATCCCTTCTTCACTGATTTCTCAACAATGCCTAATTCTATTATTCAGAGTGATTTCCCACCGGGCGGTAGTTTATTTCTGTCATCAAATCTCTGATGAAATCTTTAGAAATGAAATATTTAGCCCAATACCAACAAATCACATATAGTGTTAACATGTCACAAGCTGCCTGGCGACAGCATTAGGGTGTAATTTGAAAGCGAGTGAAGTGATAATGCCATGCGTACCGCCTTTGTGAGCATGCATTAATGTTTCTCTGCCTGAGCTGGTCATTGACAGCAAATCGACTCGTGCTAATAGCGTCCAGGAGGGTGGTAAAATTGGGGGTGATGCAGAAAATAAAGAATATTGACTGGACAACTGCAGTGCCTCAGTAGCCTTTCATCTATTATTGGCCTTGATGGGAGTGTTTTAATGTGACTTTAGTGTCAATCGCATTTACAGTCACACACGCTGCCTGCTGGGGAGCACTGTGAAAATGGCAGAACTTGGAACATGGTGTTGCTTAGAGCTCATAGTTATTGATTGTTCTGGGGCTCGGGAGTCTGAGTTATAATTATTTCATTAAATCATTTAATGGTTATCAAATATGAACCCATCTATCGCTCCGGTTAGGAAATGTAGTGAGTTTCTGGTTTATTGTTAATCCATGTCAATTTTGCTTTCTTAAATTGTCTGATGCTTCTGAACAGTCGACCTCCCCCAGCCAAGGTTCTTTGTCAGTTTATTATGGGAGAAATGCACGGAATGATATTTGATTATTGCATGGGAACAATAGATAACACAGTTCAATTGATGCTGACTTACGGCAAGGCAAGCTCCTACTCTAGGAGATTACCCTGAAGTATTGCAGAGTGCACCTCGCCCAGTTCTCCCCTCTCTTGGGCCATCGTTGCCTTCAGTGGCGTTATTCTCTGTTTTCACAGGGCTGAGTGAGAGCAGAATCACTCCCTTTAAATGACCGTGATGATTATTTATGTTGCTCTGGGGCTTAGGAGCCTCAGTGCTAGCTGCTGTGCAAACACAGAACAAACAGATAGATGATCTCTGCCCCAGAGAGTTCACAGTTCTGCTTGGCCTGCATGCTAGAGTCTACCCGCTTATTTATGTTCAATGGAATTGTACTCCATTGCCTGGTCTTTGCTAGGAGACCCATTAATTTCAGTATGATGTAGCAACCTGGGAGAGACCACTAACACCTTTCCCCAAGAGCGTCTAAATGTTCCATGTCTCAACCACTGCCCACCTAGACCCTGCAGTTTGATCTGGACAGACCCTTATGGCTTTACTCCATAAGATTCTAGATCCAGGGATCAGATTGCCTGACTGGAGCCTTAGCTTGGAGGTCATATAAGTGGATGGATTCATCCAGTCCCTCACCTCTTAAGTATTTAATTTAAACGTATAGCTTTCTAGAGGGGAGTCAGCTTTGTGCAATGGATATGGACCTGGGCTGGAAGCCAGGAGGCCTGTTTCATTCCCAGCCTTGGGTTCTGATTCTGCGTGCCCTTGGCTGAGATATTTCACCTCTTTGTGCCTCAGTTTCTCTCTCTTGGAAATGGAAATACTGCTCCTGGTTCACCTTTGTAAAGTCCATAAAGATTTACGAATGCAAAGTGCTAATTATTATAATTATAAACCTACCCTTATCAATAGAACACCTGCTCTGACTTGTTAATTTTATATACATTAATAACAACCCATCCTGGGAGCCACCATCCAGGGATCTAGAAGATGCTTGAAATAACTGCAGAGATGTAAGATATGTGGCATATTACTGTACTTTAGACACACAGGACTGGCTCTCTCCTGCCCTGTACTTTCTGTCCACTTTGTGCCCCCAGGGCAAAGTTAGTGTCAATGCCATTGAATTAGAATGGTGGCATTTTATATCCACTCTGCAATAGGTGCAAATGTCTGCACATGGTTCAGGACAACAGGGAATCTGGCCAGAGAACAGCAGAGGAAAGAGGGTCTTTTCGCGAAGGCACCAGAATCATGAGACCCCAGTTCTTTGCCATGAGTTACCTCTGTAACTTTGGGCATTTTTTTTCTATTGACTAGGCTCAGTCCCTCCCTAATTCATATTTGCCTCAGTTTCCCCATTTGTAAAATGGGGATAAGGATCCTTAGCTGACCAAGGCTTAATTCTTGAACATTTTCGATCCCCAGATGGAAGGCAATCAGAGAAATGGAAGGTGCTATAAAAGTGCACAGTGTTGTTATAAGCTACATTCAGGGCCAAATTCTGCAGTCAGTTCCACTTCTGTAAGCCAAAGGAACTCCATTGCACTTGGTGGACTTATATGGAAGGAACAGAGCAAAATCTGGTCCATGCTATTATCAGGTGGCAAACAGGATAAACCATCTCAGAGTGCATTTGTATTCAAGTTTTGTTGAAAGTAAAAGTATTCATTTGCACTTTTACATTAAAAACCCTGGATGCTTTGAACAGACTATATCTTAATTTTAACAACCTGATTCCTGTTTTCTGCGGGAAGGTAATACAGTTCTGCAGAGTCCTTTATCAGTATTCTCTACTGCCTTCAGACAGCTGCTCATTTCGTGCTGCCTCAACCTGCGCTGACCTCATTTTCTATCACAGAGCAGCAAAGGACTTGGTAAAAATTAGTTATATTAGTGGCTCCTGATACCGCCAGCTTATTTGTGATATGACAAATATTTCAGCCATTAGGATCTTTCCATCTCTTATCAGCTTAAATGCACTCACTTATATTCCAAATCACTGCTTAATTTAAAAGCCTATTTGTCTAGTTTGTCTCAGGCATGGAAAAAAATGCAGAACACTTACTCTTCAAATAGGGCTGTAGCAGAAGTGGAGTTTTGACTTTGATTGGCTCTCCCCCTCCATAACTTCACACTAAGCAAAGCCCCAGTCTAATCACTTAGTGCGCAACAAAAGCACACCAGTTCTATGCAGGGAGGGTGGACCTCTGGAGGCTCGTCTCCGGACTCCTGAAGTTCTGTCTTTGGCAAGATGCTGAGCCTGCCTGTTCCTCAGTTTCCCTGCCTGTACAGTGGGAATGTGATAAATGTATTTACCTATTTTGTGGGAAGGATAATTAACCATTAGTTTGTAAAATGCTTTGAGATCATTAGATGAAAGGAGCTACAGCGGGGACACCCGAACAAGTTAATAACCATATATGCTTAGGGAGAAAAAATGATCCAGTGGTTAGGGTACCTGGGCTAATTCTCTGCTCTGCTACAGATATCCTGGGTGACATTGGACATCTCACTCAGTTTCTCTGTGCTTCTGTTCCCCATCTGTAAATAGCACTGACCTACCTACCCTGGGGTGTTGTGAGGATAAATACATTACAAATTGTGAAGGGCTCAGCTACAAAGGTAATTGGAGCTGTGTAAGTATTTTAGAAAGGTGAACAAGTTTGCCAGACCGGAGAGTGGAGACTTTAATCCCTGCTAGGCAAGTTACCTTGATTGTAGAGACTTCTGGCGGGTTTCTTAAGGCCCAGCAAACTCCGTAAGAGCTGGCAACAGCTGTATAATGAGTATAAGGGATCTGGAGTAGAGCAAAACAAGGAGGCACTGGTTGGGAACTCATGGCTCAGCTTCCAGAAGGCAGAACTGAACTTTTGTGAGCTGGCTTTCAGTTAATCAGGACTATATTAGAAAAATGCAAAGTGCTACTCACAAAACAGCTCCTAGGCATTTTAAAATATGTCAATGCTTAATCGAGAAGAGAAGGCAGAAGAGATGAGTTGATTTCACATTCACAGAAGAGATGAGTTGATTTCACATTCACAGAAGCATTATCTATTGCTGGTGGCAAAGCACTTCCAAGAATGTGGGCAGTGAGCAAATTATGGATCAGATAAATTCAAGGCAAGATTTGTTTTTCTTTCCCTCACCCCTGATGCTAACATGGAAGTTCAAAAGGTGGAGGAAAAAGTGGAACTGCTGGAAAACTGCAAGATAGACAATGTCATTGCAATATCCTGGGGATATACCTTTCGTAGTTCCCAGTATTCAAAACTGCATATCAGGCCCCCCAAAATAATGAGATTTTAAAAAATATTAATTTTAGGGGTTTTTTTCTTCGTTGCCTTTATTTGATACTTTAGGTTCATTCAAGTCATGTTTTTAAGCTTTTATCCATAACCAGAAGGGTAGAAAGTTGAGATTTTCACCTTAACACATGGTTCCAGGAGCTGAAGTTTTAAAAAAGCACCATCTCTTGTGAGACACTCAATAATATCAAAAGGGCCGGCAATGCAATAGTCCAAAGTAGATCATTGAACAACCAGATTATGTTTCCCATTGATCCAAATTGTTTTCATATAATATGAACATTTGTTCACTATTTCCTTTAATTGTGGTGCTTGAATACCAGTGTAGTAATAAAACACACCCAGGATAGATTCCCTTAAGCAAGCACTGGAGTCATGGAACAAACAATAATAGGAAGAACCCTAAACCCCCAAGTGCTGTTACTATTGATCAAGAAGGAACTGGCCAAGTCATAGAGTTTTATAGAGCAGACTAGCATGGAGATCTGTTCACAGCTGACAGCCCTGGAATTACTGAATGCTTATGTTTGCACTGGAACCCACACACTTTTAACTGATCCTGTGGTAACTTGTGCCATAATCCAGGTTTGACTATAATCCATCGATTGCATGTACACAGGTGGCATAGTCGCTAGATGAACAGCGAATTTGCGACATGTAGGGGATGGTATTGAAAGCTAGAGCTGTCTGAGTAATGGGAAAATATTATGATCTGCTGATTGACAGAAAGAACTCACTGCATAAATTATCCACACCATCTAATATTCACTCTCCTATGGGTTTGTCTGAATAAGGCCAAAATTAGGCATGAATGAACTATTTGAAGAAAAATGTTCTGAAGTTTGCCTGATAAATTAGTTGCAGTGAATAATGCAGCCAGCTCTGCTTGGGGCTTTTGGTTTCAAAAAAACAGATCTCTACCCCTCTAGTTGAGGGAGAATCCCCCATAGCAGTCATGCAGTATTAGGGCATTTATTCTCCAGCTACTGGTGGGCAGATGTCACTGCAAACTTTGGGGCAGTTCTAATTCCACCAATAGAGGGCAGTGTTGCTTGCCCACTCACAAGCCAATACACTTTACACAGCAGCAGAGGATTTCAAGTCTGAACTACCATCTCTACCACCACTATAAGCTTTTCTGGAGAATGCAGATGCTGCTCATTGGATCTACAGGCAGACCAAAGTGGACTTCTGTCAGAGCATCTTGCTGCCCTCCCCTATGTTCCCCTGAGAGTTTGTCGTTTTCCTCTGATCCTTTTCTCCTGTGCTAAATGTCTGGCTTTCCAATAAGCAGCAGTTGCATGTGATATCCTCCAGTGCCCATAATGCTCCTTCATTTGACCACAAGAGGTGTTAGAGAGCAAGGCAGAGGTCTACTCCCCACTCCTCCCCAAGGTAGAGTTGGAGCATGCTCACTCTGTAGCACATCAGCTGTCTGCTCTGCAGCAGTAGCCTGTCTCTTACACTGGCTGGTTGCTGCTCTAATGAATGTGTTTAAATTCACAGTTGTTCAGCACAAGCAAGACAGAGTACTATCGCAGCTGTAGGGTTTTTGGTCAAATAGCTGAGTTTTAGTTCAACCATTCTGATAAGTCCAAAGGGAGGTCATCAGTAATATTTAGGACCTTCTCTGCTGTACTCTTCACATCAACAATGCGAAAGGATCGCTTGGAGAGCTAAGCATCAGGTTTGCAATCATTGTTGCCTTGGCCTTATTTTGAAGTAGATAATTTATGCATTTCACTGGGGATCTGGGGGTGGTGAGACTTAAAAATAGAGGCTCTGTGTAGTACTTGCAAGAAAGTAGAGAGTCCTAGATTTCAGGAGAAGACTTTTATTTAGCTGTTGCATCAACAAGTTGGTGGAGGAGATCAGACCCAGTGTCTCGTAGAACTTCTATTCTCTATGTCTTAGATACCTGATGACTCCGTTCTGTATCCTGTTGCTTTACATGGAGATACAGTCTGACCTTCAGAAGTGTTGAGCACCCGCCATTCCAACTGAAGTAAGTGGAAACGACGGATGTTTAGCAGCCCTGAAAGTCAGACCCTGAAGATCTTATGGATAGTTTTGTTTGTTTGTTTTAAGATAGGGATTTGCACTGGAGTCCTTAGTTGGTTGTGTTATGGACCAATTGTCCACCTGGATGCAGTTGTCCTTCCACCCCCCAGGGAAGAATGCAGTGCATGTGTTATTCTTCTGCAAGGAGCTTAGAGATGAAAGCTGCTGTTCTCGTGCACTTGTTTCTTGTGGTAGTATCAATTTGGCTCTGTAGTATATAATGTAAATTATCGCTCATATTCCTATTTGTATTAGTAGGTTTCAGCCAAGGTTCTTGGTTTTGACTAAAACATAAACCCTCTATAAAGTATATTGGTAAAAATATGATTTTGTCTTAAGAAATTCTACCCCATGTGAATCTTTTAAAAATATTTCTGCTGGGAATGTGTCTCTCTTGATGGCTAACAGTCATGATGGAATATATTTAATTACTTGTGAAGGTGCCACAAAACTAGAACAAACTGTAGTTTTTGTTTAGTTTCAACATTCAACTTGCAAGACACCAGGAGTTCAAATGCTGATGGAAATGTATCGATTTTTCCACCCATATTGAATGCTTAAAAAAAAAAAAGGTGACCCAGGATGCAACTCCCCTGGTTCCAATTAAAATCACCTGTTAACTTAAAAAGGTCCCTTTTTAAAAAGGGTTTAAAAGATTTTCATTTAATTGATTCAATGTAAAATGCTCTTTACAATTACCACTATAAACTAGTTGTTGCCTGCTGAGTAAGACCCAATTTGACATGTTTATCAAGACTTTGCACTCTTTCCACTCTTCATACTGAGTTTTTAAATTCCTTATTGATAGCTTGCATCTGTCAGCCATGGATATTTTTAGTTTGTTTCAAGAAAGCTTTTAAAAGGTTGTAATGGCTTCATTTTGCTTCTGTGATCACAAGTGATAAATGGGCTTTGAATGGCCTCACATGTGTGGACTGCTGGGTACTCCTTAATTCATAGGACTAAAATTATACGATTTAGCAACTTTCTTTGCTTACTTTCTCCTTCATCTACCTGTTTTCATGAAGGGAGACTTGTTTCAATGATGGGGCCAAACTTGTTTGCATTTCTCCTACAATAATCTCATCCAAAACTAACAAACAATGTCATACTGAATGGCTGTGGACAGTTGGACACCTCTCAAACCGTGCCTTCAAAGGATTAAAATTAAAAGGCTTATGCTTTAATTTATAGGCTATATCTTCACTGACCAAAAGAAGAGAGAGGTGTTTTTTACCCTCACATAACTAATGAACATTAGCTATCCCACTGTAAAAACACAGTGGACACAAAGCATTGAAGTTTTTACTGTGGGGTAAACTAGGCAAGAGCAACCATGCATGTGAGGGTATAATGCTGACCTCACCTATCTACCTCATGCTGTACACTACACATGCCATGTCTCCACTTTGGATCTTACAGTGCCATGATCATTGCATGATCCTCACCTTGGTGTTAAAAAAAAAAATCACTTTGTGTTGGTGAAGACAAAGCCTTAGTGTGAGTGAATTTGATGCTTTTATAAGGTGTCAGACACTATAAACCCTATGATGGTGGTTAGAGCCCACTAGATGAACAAAAGGGCCACCCCCCTTAACTGAGGGAGAGGCACAAGAACCCAACTGATTGTGGGGGAGAGAGAATGAAAAACTGGGATGAGGCAAAGGGGCGAAGCAAGAATCCAGAAAGGGACAGCAGCGCTTTCTCCCCTTGAGAGCTCAAGGAGTCGGTGGATGTTTAATATTTTTTTCATCCTTACAGCTCTGTGAGGTAGGGAAGAACCTGTTTTACAGATGGGGAACTGAAGTACATGGAGAGCCCTCGAAACTGAGGCCTTCTCATTAGCCACAGAACTGGTTCAGTAAGGCCACAATAATGCTTGTTTCCATGTCCTTCCCCATTCTTGAGCTAGAGAGGCTGCCTCCTAGACATAAGATAATTTTAGTCACTAGGCCCCACTGAATCTTTGGCTTCCTCAGCGCGACAAACCCCAAGGGCAAGGATTGTAGTTAAGAGATGATGTGGAAGCTCCAGGGAGAACGAGACTGAGATCACTAAATTCATTTCACTTAGGCAGGCCGTTGTTGTTGTCTTGCGAGTCCCTCTCTGGACTTGGTGTTTTTCTTAAAGCCTAAGCACCTAGAGCAGGGGTCGGCAACCTTTCAGAAGTGGTGTGCTAGGTTTTCATTTATTTACTCTAAATTAAGGTTTTCGTGCCAGTAATACATGTTAACATTTTTAGAAGGTCTTTTTCTATAAGTCTACAGTATAGAACCAAACTATTGTTGTATGTAAAGTAAATAAGGTTTTTAAAATGTGTGAGAAGCTTCATTTAAAATTAAATTAAAATGCAGAGGCCCCCTGATAGGCGGCCAGGACCCAGGCAGTGTGAGTGCCACTGAAAATCAGCTTGTGTGCCGCCTTTGGCATTGGTGCCATAGGTTGCCTACCCCTGACCTAGCATCTTGTGATTGAGTGTGAAACTCAGCTTGCTTGTTTGTTGGTTGGTTTAAAAAGTCTCTAGACTTCATGTTTGTGGAGAGAAGCCTAGAAATGTGACACCGTGACCTCTAATGGCTTAGAAACCAACAGGCAAATACAAAGAATCTGACTTAAAAAAAAATAATCAAGATTTAAGCCAATGGCATGATTTTGACTCATGATTTCTGAATGCTGGGGATTGGCAACAGTGATTGTTGAGTAGCTGTCAGATGGTAGCAGTGTAGGTCACTATTGTCTCCCAAGAGGCCTTGAGATGGAAGACTCTATCCCAGTACCACACCAACTTCTGGAGCTGTCAATTCTCAGTGGGTAGGGCACGGGATGGGAGTCAGGAAATCTAGTCCCAGCTTTGTCATTGAGCTGCTGTGTGCCCTGAGCAAGTCCCTGCATCTCTCTGTGCCTCCATTTTCCCCTCCCACCCTATGTCTATCTTGTAAGTTCATAGGGGCAGGGTTATCTCTGACTATGTGGTGTATGTACAGCACCTAACACAGTGAGACCCTAATAGCAGCCTCAGCCTCTAGACACTACTACCATAATAAATGTGAGTGCCCAATATGAAAGACTTTGTGACAGACCTCCGTTCAGTTGCTATAAGGTGCAGAGCTGTGTCACAATCAGAACCCTGGATTTAAAATCTGAATTAGAACTTTATGGCTCTAATTAGGCCAACTGAAGACCCCAGATCAGAATATCCCAAAGTTTGTAGGCTCCACTTTGGATCTGAGCTGTCCCAGGGCTTGGATGAAGATGCTGATTGATGGTTATTTTATTTTATTCATCCTGTGTATGAGAGAGATGGGGAAATGGTTCTGGATCTGGCGTTCAGTTCTGGGATTTTGGTTTAGGGCTGACTCGTGTGTGTGTAATACTTAATTTATCCTTTCAGTCTTTGAGCATTAATCAAAAAAATCTTTGCTCCTTCTCAGTGGTGGCTTCTTTACCTGCTCAGGTGAAGTCCAAAGGTGAAATTCACCCTGTTCAGGGGGCCGATGTGATACATCAGTAGGGCCTTGTTTCAAGGAGGCAAGTAGGTATTGCCAGTTATATGCATTTAAGTGGTACGTAGGTCTCTGTACAGGGGTGAACTTCAGTTCATGAGAATTTGATTTGATTATTCAAAGTCAACGTTTAGTTTTCAGTTGCTTTTCTTTTGCAAGAAGATTGTCTGACAAAGTCTGAGAGAGTAAGATATTCCTCTTATTCACACCCAGCGTATGTTTTATATTTGCTAAATGCAGGGGCCATTTCTGGAAGGTGCAAAATCCCCTCAATCCCAACTGAACTCAAGCAATGATTTAAGACCTTATCAGAAGTGTTTCATATTTAAAGTCCATGCAAAGTGCGTACAGCATCTGCTGTATGAATTATACAGAGCTGAACAAAGCCACATCCATTCTGGTTCCCATAACCTTACTCAGTCTCTAGATTGCAGCCGCTGAGGTATACTCTGAAGTTCCAGGTCCAAGATCTCAAAGCAAGACTTAGCTTAAAATCCCAAATTTTGCCTGTTATTTTCACCCTCAAACCACACATGAGCCTTGGCTCACTGTGACCTTGGAGTGGGTCTTGCTCAGCTGTGCAAAAAAATTCTCCTGGTTTTAGTTATTTCTTACAGAGGAAGGTTCACACAGCTTTAGGGTTTTAATCTGTCCAACTTGTGCTCAAGCCACCAGGGGGCTCCCACAGACATGTGCATCTTGTTTGTCAAACCTCAGTGTTGTCGTTAAACCACGCTAAACTTTTTCCTATAATGTATCTGTGTTGTCTGTATATCCCCGTAGACATTTCAGCCAAAAGCAGTTTACTTTGCATTGGCAATAATATCATTGCCAATTCTTATATGTCAGTTGTATTCCTACCCCACAACACCTCCTGAGGTTAAAGATCCAGATTTCAGCGTCCTAAGAATCTGGGGGGGTTGGATGCTGAGGTTTAGTTCAACTCATTGTAAACATCTAGGTTTAGATTTCAGAAACCTCCCCAAATTTCAGGGTATTTGGATCCAAGGGTTCAGTAAAAGCACCTCTCTAGTTTTTTTCTGAGTGTATTTTGTTTTGTTTTGTTTCCTTGACTTTGAGCCCTTAGAGCCTATTTATAATGGGAAAGCCTAAATGGATGGTAACAAGTCCATTTCTGTGCACACACCCTTCCTGAGCTGTATGGAACATTCCTGAGTTGAGGAAAAGGACCAGTGGGAGCATGAGCAGGCTCATTGAGTTCAGTGGGAGTTATGCATGTTCACCACTTCTTAGAACAAATACAAATATACAGCTCTTATCTAGCACTTTTCATGCATAGATGTCAAGTCAGTTTACAAAGGAGGTCAGTATCATTAGTCCCATTTTACACATGGGGAAACTGAGGCACGGAGCCATGAAGTGACTTGTCCAAAGTCCCCCGACAGGTCAGAAGCAGAACCAGGACCAGAACCCAGGTTAAGCCCTAAACCTCCAAAATGACCATTCTTATTAAAATGCTGCCACTTAACTGCTTGCTGCTGTTTATCTGCAAGAAAATATAGCTAGAGTCAACAAGTGGATTAAAACGAAATCCAGCTTCTGTAATAGCATTGTTACCATTCATTAGGATGTTTCTTAAATTATGCCAATTATCACATAAAGTACTGAGGGTTTGTTGCCATACTTACAATCAAAGACTAGTAGCACCAAGAGCTAGGAGACATTAGGATAGGCTCACCGAATATACACATGCTAATTACAAACCACAACAGGTTAAAGTGTCCAACACAAAGGTAATAAATATGGCTGTAATTATGGGTTATTGTACGAGTCTAATTGGGAGAGAGTCTAATTAGGAGAGTAATTTCCCCCCACTGTCATTTAGCAGCTAGCAAAATAAAATGGAAAATATTTTAATTTTAAAAGGCCTCTTTGGCATAGGATTACTTGAGGAGACTTAATTGCTCATTGATAAATACAAGGTAGAGAAATCATTTGTAATGTGTGGGCAGCAATGAAAGGGAAGGACTCTGTCCAAGGACATGAGTGATCTTACAGATTTAAATGGTGATATGAACAGCACCGAGTTTATGCTATAACTCTATTCTTGCTCCACTCTGTGATGCTGAGGTCTAAGGCCTCTGGAGTTCTAGAGCATCCAGGATCCAATCCACAGAGGGATTTCAATGAAATTTAGGTACCTTTGAGGATCTGGGCCCTGGGGTTTTGGAGATCTGAACGACACGCTGAGCATGCAAGAAAAGAATATGGTCCTTCACACTGCAAACTTTCTACTTAGAAATGTCTTAGTTCTATGCTTTTCTTAGGGCGCAGGTGGGAAATTTGGAAGGAGTTAGTTGGAGAAAGGGATCTTGGAAACTGACAGATCAGGGAAGGAGCATCTTTCAGTGAACACAATATCAAATGGCTGGCCATTTTGGTGAGTAGGGAGTTTGATCCAGAGTTGAAGATGAGGACCAGAGGCAGATAAGGGATCAGAGGCAGCTGACTAATAAGGAGGATAGAATTAACCCCATTAGGCCAGATTAAATAAACATTTACACACTAGCATTTTACTTCTTCTTAGGAAGATGGCTTTGACATGGTAGATACATTTCAGTGGTTTATTAACATTTATTAATTAACTGTAATGACTATAAACCAAATTCTGATCTCAGTTATGATGACGTAATATGGTACTCCAGAGCCTAACTATCCTCCGCTGGACTCTCCCCAATTTGTCCACATCTTTCCTGAAGTGTGGTGCCCAGAACTGGGCAGAGTTCTCCAGCTGAGGTCTCACCAGTGCTGAGTAGAAGGTAACAATTACCTCCCATGTCTTACATGCGACACCCCAGTTAATACACACCAGTGTATTCGCCTTTTTTATAACTGGTTCATGTTGTTGACTGATTTTCAACCTGTGATCCTCAATAATCCTCAGATCCTGATACATGAGTGCCTGTTCTACAGAGTCATTCTCCCATCCTTGTTAGAAACGCCTTGGCCCAGCACCTCAAAAGCATTTTGGTATCTACCGCCCGTGGATTCCAATGGGAATTAGATGCCTAATTCTCTTTGAGGATCTGGGCCCCAGGTCCTTGAGGTAAATCAGAAGTAACTCTACCAAAATCAATGAGGCTACATTGGTGTAGGTAAGAGGCAAACCAAGCCCCTTATTTCCAGCATAATTGCTTTGTATTAAAATAACAATATCATTGTGATCACTGCATGGTGAGTTTTCTGGTCTCCAAATGAGGGAAAACTCCACTCTTCAGAAACCTCTGAATTTTCACAGCTCGCTTGATCTGAACATAGATAAAATAACCCATCTGATTATGCCCCCTGCTGTGTGAACAGGGGACCGTTCACATTTTTGACAATATGTTTTTTTAAAAAAAAGAAAAGTCCCCTGCTAACATCCCTGTGGATTAGATTGCTCATTTATTGAGCTTGAAAACATTTGCCTGTTCACAAGCTAAACAGATGAGACTTTAAGATTCCTCTCTTTCTTGTTCATTTAGGGGTGAAAAATTACCAGCAAGAACTCAATTAGCATCATATCTGCTTAGCCCAGTCTGAACTGAGGGCCTGCCTAAGTCCATAGTTTCACAACATCGTTTTCACAATAGCAGCATCTGCTTTATTATGAGTTGCCTAATTGATTCCAACATGTGCAGTTATTATACATGAACAATGTCCTCTAAGGTGAATAGTTAATGGGGGAAAGAAAGGGCTAATCTCAAAGATGTTTCTCTTTTGTTTTTCGGTCTCCCTTTCAGAAATAAATGCTGCACCTAACAGATTGTATTAACTTGATCACGGGGAAACCAGCTATGACTTCTGAAAAAGTTAAAAATGAAGGTGGTCAGATTTGTTTTCCAATGGAAAAGTTTTCCCTTGGAAAATGCCAGTTTGATAAAATCAGAACATTTGGAAATGTATTCACTGTGTCAAACTTTTCTGTTGAGAAACTATCAAACTATTTCATTTCAATAAGGTTGAAACATTTCATTTTAACTTTATCATGTTGACTTATATTACATTATAATATATTTACCTATGATATAAAATCACACAAGTTTATATAATAAGGTCCAAATGAAATGTTTCATTTCTGTAAGTTTTGTTTTGGTGTTTCCAAAACAAAATTCTTCAGAAATTTTATTTTGCTGTAAGCTTAAATTTCAACTTTTCATTCTGATCTGGGATGAAAGTGGACCTCAAAATGTGAGAATTTCCCATGGAATGGAAATGCTGAGTTTTGCCCAGTTCTAGTTAAAAGTAATGTAAAAAGGGTATTTTTGAAGCTCACAAAGGGATGTGGTAAAATACAGGACTTTTCAGTGCCCAAATACAGGATGCCAGCTCTTAATACTGGCAAGCTAATGCTAAACATTTTGTGAAGACTTATAGCTAAGATGATGCAGAAAAAAATTTATAGGTGAACTAGTTTGAAAAAAAATTCCATTAAACTTTTTGGAAAAAAAATGGGGGTCAGGCTGATGACAATTAAACTTTTCATAAAAATTGTTGTTTTTTCATGAAAATGTTAATGAAAAAACCCTCAGAATTATTTGTAAATGTTCTATTTGTTGGAAATGGCTGCAGGGTTTGCGGGAGCAGGGCATGAGTGAGATTCCACTCACTCCTGTTGCATTCTCTTTTTTCCCCCACTGGAAAAAACTGAGAGAACATAAGAGAAAAACCCACTCTCTCTCTTTCTCTCTCTCTTTTTTAACTAGGGAGAAAAGTTGAGGGGGATAAAGATAAGTAATCAACACAACTGTGGGAGTATGTTATAGGACAGGGGACAATGTGAAAACTCACGATTTTTCAAACTGAGGCAAAAATTTCTATTTAAAATTTTCCCACTCATTAAAAAATAACAT
Source organism: Dermatemys mawii (assembly GCA_007922305.1). Classification (NCBI taxonomy): domain Eukaryota; kingdom Metazoa; phylum Chordata; order Testudines; family Dermatemydidae; genus Dermatemys; species Dermatemys mawii. Next base: position 2,569,618 of record ML677397.1, on the reverse strand, counting down.
TCTCAAAGAAAAGTTTTCACACACACAAAAATTCTGCTAACGATTGTGGGCTAAATGCTCAACTAGTTCAAATCAGTGGAACACCATCAACTTTGGTAGAATGATGCTGTTCTACAGCAGCTGAGGATCTATGTCATAGTGTGGAGGTATAATATATATGGTGCTAGCATCCATCCTTCTGTAAACAGCAACGAAGGGATGAAACCCTTGCCCCGTTTAAGTCAATGGGAGGTATTCCATTGAATTCAGTGGGGCCAGAATTTCACCCTAGGATCTTCCAGCTCTTTCTTTGGGATTTCTTGTTTAATTAAATCTCAGTTAAGCTGAATCATTGACTTTATAATCTTAACATATTTAATTATCTATTGTTCATTATATATTAGTTCGGCAATCGCATCTAGAGTCTTATTCATGGACCGGAGCCCCACTGTTGTAGGACCTGTCTGTCCTTTGTTTTTCCTAGTGGAGATGAACTTCCCAGCTCATGCCAGTTTTTATGTCAAAGAACAAATAAACTCTATTTATAAGTAGACTTGGCAGAATTTGATTTTTATTTTTTAAATAATTTTTGATAGATAATATAAATGTTTATTTTAAGCATTTTAAAAGATTTGTGTCCATTTGCATTTTCACCATTGTGGGAAATTAGTGTGTATGTGTCCCAGGATAATTATTTAGTGACCGTAGATGGCTGAGATTCAAAAAGTTAAAGCTTTATAACGATTAAAACACTAATTGTCCATATCACATGTCAAAATACACAAAGTAAATATCTTTAAATCAAACTCTAATAATTTCTAAAGCATTATTATTATTACATTGTTTATCCATAGCTTTTGATGATTGATGGAAATATTTTTTGTCAGTTTTTATGTTCACGGAGAAATCTACATTTACGGATTAAAAAACGAAACCTTCCAAGCCTCTTGATAAGTTGTATCTTCCAATAGTATTAGAAATGCTGATATTTAAGAAGTGAGAGTAAGTGTGACTCAGCATTTATATATGTAACTGAGAGAAATATCAGTCCTGAAATTAGACAAATGAATTCTCAACTACACAGTTACAAAATATTTGCTTGGCTGGAATGTCTATAGGCCAATCATTGCACTCCAGGTATTAAGCCATTTTATAATCTCACCAAATTTAGAATCACACTCTACATTTCTAATTAGAGTTGGTATTCTTTGTGACTTGTATCTTTTTTGCAAGCACACATTTTATTCACACCATATCAGCAGCAACATCCACACAATCTAATCCCAGTTCAGATCAGGAATGTCTAAACTTTATATTCTTTTAGTACCAGTAAAAAGGTATTGTAATGAAAACTCAAATTACCCTTCTGATTCTTGCTATGTGCTTGGGGATTGCTGCAGAACACAAAAAGCTATTTTTGCTCATCATACTCTTGCACATGGTAGCTATTGACATGGATAATGTCTTAAAGGTTTGTGCACTGTACACCCATGGCTCAGGAGAGCTGGCAGCAGCGCTGTGACAATGTGACTATGGAAGGCAAACAAAGTGTATGCTTGTTTGTTGGTTAGGGAAAACACATAGGTCCAAACTCTGGATCCTGCATATTTCTATCTTCTATATAATTACTTCCGTGGGTCTTCAAATGGGTGAAACAGAGGTGACCAACACAGTCTGTAGGGGATGTTTGCTTGCGATTACAGCAGTGAACTGGGAATTGGGACACTTGTTTTATGGCTGACTGTGTGACTTTGAGCAAGTAATGTAACCTCTCTATGCCTCTGTTCATTAACTATAAGTGTCCGATACCTGCTTCACAGAATGGTTGTGAAAGAGGCCTTATTCACCTTTGTGATGGTATTTAATTGGAAGTGTTTACAGATGTGCAAGTTGTTACATTGTTGGAACCCTGCCTATGCCACACAATTTCTTGCCTCCCTGGTCACTAATAGGAGTATATCTCCTGTTGTGGAATAAACTCTGGAGCATGCAAAGCTTGGTTGGATGTGCCTGTTACGTTGTGCAAAACTGTTGTGTAAAAGAGATCTGTACGTATATGTATATGTAAATAGTTAATATAAACTATAGCCATAAGAATATGTAGTCATAATTTTCATATAAGAGTAGGTTCAATGAATTTGTTCTTATGCAATGTCAGCAGCTTCCGAGATCCAACTCTTGATCATGATCTTTGGCAGGGCAAAAGGCTTGCACTGGGGCAAATTCACCACCTGTGAAGTGGGCACAATACTATTGGTGTCATTGGAATTATGCCCACTAATATGGCCTTTGGCTTCTGAAATTAACCATGTTGATCCTATGCAGGAGTCTCTTATATTTTGTTCACCTGACACTGAACTAGGTATAGGATCTCCCCAAATCACTTGAGTTTTTAGGGATGAGTCCTGTTATGCTCCTACATCATTTAGGCCCAGATCTTCACAGGAGTCAACAATAAATCTGGGATCTCAGAGCTGATGAGCTTTAGTTGAGCATCTTAATCAGAAGACCATCCTTCCCATCTTGTTAGTAGTCAGCTCCTCTCCAGCACTGGGTTCCATAATGAGGTTGAGACAAGAGGAAAAAAATCTTTTAACTGAGATTTGAAAACAGTTGTCAGGCCAGAGAAATACAAGCAACCTGTTCAACCTGCTCATCAGCCAATGGGCTTTAGGGCACATTTTAAAGTGTCCAAATTTCCTGTTCTTTAGTGTGATATGCACAATAGTATGAAATGTTTTTGCAACCATCTTACCTGCAAGCTGTTTTAGAAACAAACATAATGGATGATTCTTTCAGATATTTCTCCTTCAAGCTACAAGTAGCATAAGAGTTCAACTGTTCATTAAAGGAAGTGCAAATTGATGTTTCTTATTGACCATGCCATTCACTGACTCTAATGTAAAGTGTCCAGAATTTTGCCAGAGTAACTTATTAGGGAACATTAATAAAACTTGTTACCCTAATTGAAACAAATACTTAAATAAAAATCAAGGCTTTGGTCCTTAATGGATGTATATGTGGGAGAGAGGAAATGGCACACAAGGCTTCCTGTCCTTTTAGTATTAGATAGCAATAACCCTAGAATGATGACAGCTAAATTAGAGAAGATGGGTTTCCATAATTCCTCCAAACAATCACTTAATGGGTGCAGAATAATTCCACGAAATAGGTGAATGGAGTACTGATCCATTTTATGGAACCATCAATAAACTAAACCTCTCCTGCTTTTAAGATTAAGTCAAAAACAGACACAGCCAGGGAGGGGAGAAAGAAAGAGAATTTATCTTTATATACAACATTTGTGTGCTAGTAAAGTGCAGGCAGTGACAGGAATTTCAATTATTTAATCAAAAAGAAAATGAAAGTGGCTTTAAGTGTTGTGATTTGAGCCAGTGAAATCTAATGTGGGCTCACATTGAATATGTGGAAAATGGGAAGAAAATTAAAGCTGCTTCTACTTAAATCATGTAGTTACAAATGATAAATTAGTTTCTCGATGTTTTCATTTAAGTGTTTAAGTGGAAGGTTTTATTCTTAATGTAGTGTTGTGACACAGAATAAAAACCTTATCTGTCTCTCTAGTTTTTTCTTTCCTCATCCAGGCAGTTGCCTTGGAAGGGGAAAGAAAAAAAGCTACAACAACATTAGGATGCTTTTGTTAAAATTGGTAGGCAATATGCTTTCAACACAAGCTCATTAAGGTAATAGATGAATAATGTCTATTAAAAATGCACTAGGCTAAATGAATGTAATGTGTTGGGGGGGAGGGAAATTACATTTACATGAGGACATAAACTGGAGAATCCTCCATTCTCGTCCTATTTATTATGGAACACGGGCTGATCTCAATTGGACACAAAGAAAAAATCCTTTTTTTAAATAGAGACCCAGTTAAAAATGTACATGGCTATGAAAATTCTAAAATATCTAAAGCTCTTTCAGGCCATTGGTTCTGATATGATTCTTATTATTTTACTGCTGTTTTCCTGCATGGATATGGCTCTAGGCCTATGTGATTTTTATAGGTAATTTTCATGTAAAAAAACAGAGCAAACTCATTAGCAAAGATGGATACAGAGGCAAACCTGGTCCCCAATGAAGTCAACAGCAAATGGGAGCAGGATTTGGGAGATCATAGGTATGTGCATTTTAACTTAACATCCTACTGTAACAGTAGGATGATTATAACATTTAACACTGCAAACTGCATGGATAAACTACTTGTAGAATAGGAAAATATATAATTAATACTTACCACATACCAAATAAGTGGAAAGTTTTTTAAAAAAACACAATCAAATTCATCCAGGTGTCTGATGTTTCAGGAGCCCTTATATGCTTTTATTATAGGCAGGTTTCCTGTAGTATTTCCTTTCTCTAAAAAAAAAGGAAAAAAAATACCCTCTTAGGTCAGTATATTATGCATTTGTATTTTAAGAGTTCTCCTGAATGGAAAAATCCTATAGAATTTTATTGAGATGAATTTCCTTTGTATAGAATTTAAGCCAATGTGTAGAATTCTATAGCAGGGAGGTAAGTACTAAGTAGTAAAATTTACCTGGAAGTTAAAAAAAAAATTTGCAGAAAATATATAATTCTTTCATTACATTTTGTAGGTGTTTGATTTTTTTTTAAATAAAACTAATTTTTATAGAATCCTACTCTGTCATTCTTATTAATTTTATAGGACTTTGCCATATATCTAATTTGTTTATAGGGTCTCTTTCACCATAATTAGACATCATGACTTCCTTCCACATGTACAAGTTCTTTGTGAGCTGGGTAGGTGAATTTTCCAAGCAAAGTCTTGAACTGGAGAAAAGAAATATATATTCAACTCAAATAGACAAAATAATAGTCTAGATAAGGAGTGCTGTTAACCTTTACTTCCTGCTTACCACATCACCATTTTTGTTGCATGCTATACATATCTGAAGTGTCTTTAATTGGTGTACAAGCTTTACTCTTGTTGATTATATGCATGTATAGTGCCCTGCACATTTGGGCTCTGATCTGGGACCTCTGGATGCTACCATAATTAAAAAATCATTGTTCCTTTATAACATGATTTTCTGTTGTTCTCTTTTTGGTATATAGATCAACATAGTAGCTAAACACTGCTCTGGGGCAAATTTTAATAAGGTGGAGGGCAAATGGGTAACTAACATTTTCTGGCTGTTTCCACACATGTTCCAGTTTACACATCTAAAGATAAGACATCACCACTGCATGCTCTACAATTCTTGCTACATAGGAACCAATCTTTGTTTTCCCATTCAGATATGATATATGGCTGGATGGAAGCACCAGATTCATTTCCATGTTATGAGGTGCATCTGTTTCCTAAGACAATTGGGTTTAGCTCCAGATTCACTTACTGCTGAGAGAAAATATAACCACCACTATATTGCCGCCTTCTGGATTAAACCTTAATAATCTTGCTCTCTTCACTTACTCACTGAAGTCAAAGGAAGTTTTACATGAATAAAGTGCACAGATCTTAACCCAAAATCAGAGGCCACTTCTGAAAACCGTTGGGTTGGGTGGCTGTCCTCAAGACCATACAACATGTGAATGGTAGAATTGGGAATTGAACCAAGGAGTTCTTTCCATTTGTTGTTCCAACTAACAGATACTGAATCTAATATGCAACATCAACAAAAAGTCTGATTCCTATCTCGTGCTTCAAACTTTAGACCACATTCCTTCATATACAGGGCTTAATTTGAAGCCCCTGGCAGTCTTTATATCCACTTTGGATCAAGCCCTAAAATTATAAGGACAAATTCTGTCCTTTTTGGATGTCCCATGGTAAATTAAAAAGGGAATTGGCACTATGAAAAACAGACAAATTGAACCAACATTTCTATGCTCAATAATTTGGGGTTGTTTGATTTTTAATGTGTGGGGAAATCATGTAAATTTTACCCTATTGTTTTATTATAACATCATTATTTGTTTAGAATTCCCAGAATATTAAAATAGTCATAGTTTTCAATATAAGGATATCTGCCAAGATCACAGACTGTTTTTAATGATAGAGGACATTATCTTACATCATTTCCCCCATTTGAATACCTCATCTTTGGCAATATACAAAATGCCATTTCCAGACATAATTTCCAGTAGAAAAGCATTATCTGAAGATGCATTTGCTTGATGTCAGATACATTCTACCTTTCCCCTAGGCTTGTCATCCACTTCTGGAGTGCTTAAAATAAAGTGCCCAGATACAGAGTAAGCTGAAACAGTCAAGAAGCAATATAATACAAAATGTTATGAGTAAAGTGTGTTACTCAGATCTTTCTAAAATACATTTTTCCCTTTATTCTGAAGGCCATGGTACTGACAACTCAGACTAATGCAAGTAATGGAACCAATCTCTCCCTTTGATCATCAAAAAGGTTATCTTTTTGGTAAACTAGGTCCAACTAGTTTTACAGTCTGGTTGAAGCAAACATGAAAGAAAAAAGTTTAATGATTTACCATATAAATTTAAATCTAAGACTGTATCAGTTTGATTCCTACATTCAATGAGTATACACATTGTACTAAATGGTGTATAAGAGGTAGTATTTGAATTTATATATTATATTCAATGCAAAGAAACGTAAAGTCCTGTTAATGGGGACTATAGGGACAGAAATCAACACTGAAGAAGAGAAACTGGAGAAGGTGGACAGTTTTACGTATCTTGGAAGTGCCATCAGCCAAGATGGTACTAGTTCTGAGGAAATAAGAAGATGAATCAGGAAGGCAAATGCTGCATTTGGAAGACTCAAAAACTTCTCCTTTGAGACAAAACTGAATGTGAACAAAGCAACTGTTGCCATCACAACATATCGCAGTGAGACATGGCAACTTACCAAGAAAGAGAGGCAAAAGCTGGATGATCATCACAAATGTGTGAGAAGAATATTGGGAATAACATAAAGAGGTAGGAAGACAAGGCACTCTCTCACAAATAATCTACAAAAGAAGACATCAGTGGCTGGGACATGTGCTGAGAATGGAAAAAGAACACTTACCAAATACCGCCCTTGAATGGAAGCCAGAAAACGCAAGAAGAAAGAGAGGAAGACACTGAATAACATGGACATGAACAGTTCTGAACAACATCAAGCACCTCAACTTGAAATGGAAAGCTCTGGAGAGAAGGGCAGTTGCCAAGGATGGCAAATGTAGGTAGCCCAATGGGCAGCGAAGCACGGGATGGACTAAGATCTAAGGTAATTATATAATCATGAAGATGATATAAGAGACGGTATATTTAAACTATGGAGCAGAAAAACTGAGCTTGTACACTGTGACTGGTTGCCTTGCTGCCTGTTTAACTAGAGGTTTTTGTTATTTGTATTATTGTAGCATCTACGAACCTTAGCCAAAGACCGGGATCCCATTGTGCTAGATACTGTACAAACACAGAACCAAAAGATTCTCCCTGCTGCAAAGCACTTCCAGTTAAAGACAAGAGGCAACAGATGGATACAGACAGACCAATGGCAAAGTACAAGGACACAATGAGATTAAATTAGGGTTCAAACCTACAAATCCATGCCAGGTTGTGTCCTGCTTCCTGTCATAAATAGTTCTATTCATTTCAGTGGGACTACTCACAGTACAATAGTGATTGCTGGAAACCTTGGGGATATTAATGGAGTGGTGTGCTGGAAATACTCCAAAGGGAAGCTGCTTTATCTTCTGCCCCTACACACATGCACGTACCCCTCGGGGTAGTCGGAGGTCTTCGCAGGGATACATCAATTCATCTAGATATCGGCCTAGTTTTACAACAGGCTACATAAAAAGCACTAGCAGAGTCAGTGCATACTAAAATTTCATACAGACAATGACTTGTTTATACTGTTCTATATACTTATCACTGAAATGCAAGTACAGTATTTAGATTCCAATTGATTTATTTGATAATTATGTGATAAAAATGAGAAAGTCAGCAAATGTTCAGTAGTAGCATGCTGCGACACTTTTTTTATTTTGATGTCTGATTTTGTAAGCAAGTAGTTTTTAAGCGAGATGAAACTTGGGGGTATGCAAGACAAACTTGGGGGTACAGTAGTCTGGAAAGGTTGAGAGACACTGTTCTATATTTAAAGGCAGTGTATCCAATGATTATAGCATAGAACTAGGAGTCAGGAAAACCTGTGCTATATTCCCTATTCTATGACTTGCTAGATAACTTAGGTAAGTCATGTCAACCTTTGATATCTTAGTTTTCTCCTCTATAAAATGGAGGAGGAATTGGAAGTAAAGCAGTTTCAGATCTTTAGATAAAAAGTTATATGTAAACTCAGAGGATTCATTTTTAAAATCTTTGTATATGTATTTGATACAGGAATAGGTAAAAATCTCTGGCTTGCATTATTCAGGAAGTCAGACTAGATGATCTTGACATTTATGAATGGTGTGGTTTTTATTTTTTTTAAAGTTTCATAATGACAGATTTTAAGCAGTAGAAAGGAAAATCAGAAAACAAATTGAAGGAGAATTAGAATGTTTTTCTCATTTAAAACCTGATGCCTCCCCAATGATTTTTAGCTGATTTACACTGGGGTAAGTGAGACCAGAAGCACGGTCTTTGTATTCAAAGCATTCACTAAGCAAAATTGCCACAGGAGGCTTCTAGGAGGGCCCTGGAGCTGCAGAAGGTATATGACAAAGGAGAGAAAAAGCACAAAAGAACATTGGGATCCTATATAAGTCAAACAAGAGTGGAATGAAAAAGGAAGGGAGAAGGAGGTTTATCTAGCCATGAAGGCTAAAAGCAAGGCTGTAAAAAGGTGCATACATTGCCAAAGCAGAGAAATGAGGGAAGGCCTGATTAATGGGGGCTGGGGGACGGGGATGTTGAATGATACAGATGACTGTTCCACTACTGGAATTAAAGAAAATGAATAAAAGTTCAGGTGCTAAAGCAATGACCACAGTAGTGAGCATAGATTTATATGAGTAAGGGATTAACCAGGAGCCCAAAGTACAGATGGTGTTAGATGAAATAATGACCTAGGTCTCAAGGGGTTGAGTAATGCCCATGTGCAGGCCATGCTATAGAAAAAGAATTAGCAAGTAACCAAATGAAGAAGGAAACTAATTGAAAAACAGGTTCCAAGGAACCATCTAAGCTGCCCAATTTCAGATTCTTTCAAAGATCAAATGAGCCTGCTGCATACTGGAATGGGGGATGTGGCGAAGGGACCCGGGCTGAAAAGCCAAACATTGGATGCTGGATTTTAGATAATTGCCAAGGTTTGCATTTTCTTGGGAAGAGCTGAGCTTAACCCCCACTATCATTAACATTTTCATTTCAAAACAAAACTGAACTCGGGCTGGTACCCTTTAGGCATCTTCTGCAATTAGATTTTGTGTCTAGGTCTTCAATATTGAGTTAAGGTGCACCTTGGAAAGTGAGGTTTTGCTATTCATTTTACCTTTCATTTTTGAGTGTATTAATTATTTAAAAGCAAGTAGTGACTTGCAACTGATGCTACCTTCCTTCTTCCTGCACACCACAGAGGTAGATAAGTGTCATCTCTGATATAATCCTACTAAAATCAACCCAGTGAAATCAGTGTATTTATACCAGCAATGAACCTGGCCCAATATTATAAATCACAATTAAATTTCTAATCTCTGCAAAGGAAAAGTCACTTATCTTTAAGATCAGAAAATGCAGTTTTGTGTGGTGCACAGAACCACTTGCATTCCAAATATGAATTACACTTCTCCTTGCAAGACCTACACCAGGCACTGACAGAGGGAATGTGTTTGCTACTATTAAATCTGTGCAAGAAATGGCTGCAGATTCCAATTGGCTCCATGTATAAACATATATAATTATTAGAAAAGTCTATGGATTTAAACCCTTTAGTGCTGCAGAAATTGCTTCATTCTAGTGGCAGAAAAAGGCCAAACTGCTCTGCAGGAATCTGAAAGGTGTCTCTACACGTGTGATAATGATATTGGGAAGAAATACAGGCATTGAAAGTTGCAGGCAGAGATGATCTTTTGAAAAGGGATTTTCATCCTTCTCCCATGTGGAAGAGAGGAGCAGGGCAGCTCTGAGAGAAAATATCACTCACCCCCTATAATCTGAGTCCTCACAAGTGCTGAGTCCTGTCACAACTCCAACAAGCTTTCAGGGCCTCTAAAAAATCAAACCCAGAGGAGGCATAAAATCAGACAATTCTGCTTTTTATGGGCCTGATCCGGTAGCATATGTTTTGCCTTAAGGAAAGATTGGGTCCTTTGATCTGTTTTTCTGGCAATCTTGCACAACTTTCCTTCACTCCCATTTCATTCCTGGCTTTCGGGGACTGTGAAGGGTTCTAACCCCCAGGGTCTATTAGATGCCATTGCGGGTTTATTTGTCAGTTTACATCTGAGATCTCTGCAAGAAGACGGGGTTGTTTTTGTTCAAAACTGCAGAGGAAATCGGCTTCCTTTGGAAGCATGGTGGAAGGGCTGTTTCTATGCCATCATCTTCCCTCTCTTGTTGCATAGCTGCACTCCAGTGAAACATAGGTGCCAAACAGTAACGCAAAGCCTCGGGTTTCCCAAGGCTTTGAGTAGTTTGTTGCAAACGCATCACATGAAATGCGATGGGGCGGGGGGGGGGGGAACCTCACCCTCAGGCGGGATTGGGCACAAGGGGTGGCAGGAGACCTCTCTTTATAGACCCAACCGGCCTGTTGGCGTGTAAGAAAACTACTTTACATACTCCTTGGAGGAACAGCAAGAGCAGACAGCGGAAGTCCTTGGTTCCTGTGGCCCTAGGACAAGCTAGAACACCGGCGAAAGAGGGACCAGACTGAAGTTATTCACGGGTGTTGATTCACACCTTCAGATGCCGCCTGACTCTTAGCGGTGGGTGTTTAACTTGCAATCCAGCTGACTCCCGTGTAGGGAACTTTTCGAGGGCCAGAAAACCTGCAGGAGCAGAGGATTATGTTGTGGGTTGGGCTTTCCGTGGAGGAACGTTCCGCCTTGCAGAGCTGAGAGAGGAAAAGGAAAAGAGAGAAGCTTTAAAGATGGGTAGAGAAGAGGAAAGGCCCTAGGGAGAAGAGAGCTGGGCCGGGGGAGGGGGAGTTTGTTTTCACCCAGCGGGGGCAGTCAACTCCTAGAGTGGAGGGGAGTCCAGACCAATGGATACAGGGCAAAGCAAATCGGAAGCCTATGCAGTACATCATGGCCAGCAAGATCTCGCCCCATCTTTCCCTCCAGCCAGGAATGCTGGGTTCAAATGGAGGACACTTTTAGCTGCCCCAAAATCTCAATTTGTAGAGAAGCGTCCAGTGCCCCCCCTTTGACGCTAAACAAACAAAAATCCCAAGGTAAAATGCTTAATGTAAGAAAGCAACTTCCTTATACACTCTTGCAAAATGCTACTTGTGGGTCTCCGCCGTCCCTTAACTTTATTTTTCATCAAGGGCACCTTTACATAGCTATTAAATTATTGCGGTTTATTCCGCTCCTTGCCTGCGCTGAGTAATAAGAGGTTTTCTCTGCAATCTTCCACTGGCTAAATTAAGAAATTGTGGCACTTCCCCCACCCCGCTCTAGTCTACCCCCATTTTTTCTTTTAAATAAGGGGGGCGGGGCGGGGCGGATGGTCCATGCGCTGAATGGAGCCAGCTCTCTGGCGTTAGACTGCTGGTTTAGTCCCGGGACTGCAGGCCACGCTGGCACAAGTAACATTTCTTTAATCTTTGAGTCTTCTTTAAAAAGAAATATCGCTGATGGCTGAAGCAGGCGCGCCCGCACTCCCCAAGAAGTAATTTCATTTGATGAAATGGCTAGTCAAGCAGCTTACGTCTCCCTGGCTGCGCTGCCTCCATTAGCAAGTTGGGCATTAGACCCGTTTCATCACTATTAATTCATTTGCTTTCCCATTTGCTCCTAAGAGAAAGTTGTTAGCGTGTTGTGTTTTTAAAGCGCCAGCCAAAATCCTGAGTTGATGCAGAAATTGGCCTTTCCTGGGAGGATCCCAGCGCAGATTCTTTCTGGGGAAGAGAAGAATCCTGCTCCAAAGGGCTAAGAGAAACTCACCAGAGTCCATTTCTAGTGACCGGGATAGAAAAAGTGTATGATACAGTCATCCTGTACCGCTATGTAATCAGAGGTAGGGATACCCCAATAGCTAAACAAAGATCGCCACAAACTAGGCAAACACAGACATACCCAGACAGAGTTTATTATCTATTTATGCTTTTAAATAGAAGAGCCCTTGCTCGGACACCTTTTTATTATGTCTATAAATGTGTGTGTATAAAGATACACACAATGTGTATATAAGATGTTTGCGCATGTTACGGGCATATACTTCTATAATATTTGTGTGTATATGTTATATGAACATACACTGTGTGTGTGGTTGTGCTCTCTGCCATATCTAGTTAGACTATTTGTTTTTGTATACACATATATAAACATACACACAAAATAAGTGCGAGTGGTTCTATCTATCTATCTATCTATCTATCTATCTATCTATCTATCTATCTATCTATCTATCTATCTATCTATCTATAATGTATATATTTGTATATAGAGCTTTGTCTGATAAATGAATGCAAGATTTGGCCCAAAATAAACCAAAACAAGGCAGGGGGCATATCATGTAAGTTTAAAACTGTCTGTTTAAAAACTAACGTCAACATTCTGGCTAGCTGTCTGGAAGATACAACTAGACTCAAACGGGGACGCATGCGACCTCTCTCCATGTGCATGTAAAAGTAACATTTGAAAACTCCTGTGCTCCCAGTTCCAGGTTCATTAAAATATCATGATTGCCATTTCTATTCTTTCAAAGGTTTCTCCATCTATTTGCTGTTTACCAGCTCATACATATGGAAGACGTGGTTCACACTTCCTGGAGAACTGTACTTTTAGGACTAATTGATTCTGGTAATTAATTTGTTCTACCTGCTGGATCAGATGGAGATGCAGTCCGTGTGCCCAAGGATTAGCACTTGCCTTCCTAACATCTTTTTTCCTAATTATCTAATAGCATGGGTTGCGAGAATTCTGGCTCTATTAAAACACTTTTACTATTAACACTAGTGATTGGAATTGTGATGGCAACTCGATTTCAACAAATTAGAGCTGAAAATCAGGAGATGAAGGAGAAGTGCCTTCTTCTAATTTCCCTGAGTTTAACATCAATAATTAGAGCAATTTTCCGAGATGCGAGCCCAAATTATCTCGGCTGTGATGTGGTGTATCACCCTAATTTTAGCAAATTGACTCCGGAGAAATGAATGCTACAGATTAGAAAAAAAGACAAACAGAAGGGGAAACATTGGAACAATCCCCGCAGTAGGATAATAGCTGGGAATGGCGGGGATGCGACAGTCTCTAGGAAATGGTATAGGAGGAACAAAGCCAGCGCTGGAAAAGTAAAATATAAGTGGAACTGGTTGGGAGAGGGCAGCAAAAATGTTGGACAATGCCACCAGAAATTATTTTGTCCCTTTTGAGTCAAGTGTTGCAATGTGGAAACATTTCAACCAGCGCTAAAAGTCATTCACGCACAATAAGGGCGTGTTGCTTTGGCGTAAACTCAAGCATCTACACGCGGCAATATTCCTTGGACTCCGATTCTTGCGGCTAGCTCCTCTCTGGGTCTGTACATTAATGTCGCGCAACTGAGCCCAAGCAACCTGTTAAAGTTCACTGTGGCTTACACCAAGCTGGCCCCTTTCTTTCCATTTGGAACAACCCGAGTGTTGGTTTGTATTGCGGTGGGGCACAGAGGCCCCAATCTGGGCTCATGGTGGCCTGTGCTGGGCGCTGCATGCGGGTCAGAGCCAGGGAAACCTTCCCGCCTAGATTTAATACGCCAGTGCTGGCGGGCTGCAGACATTTGTCTGACCCTGAAGCACCTACATGTTTGAAGGGGACCCTCTCTCTAGTGTTGGGATCCTGGGGCGCCGTCTGCTCCACGATCTCCATCCGCTCGGAGCGCGTTTTCCATGCCTCCCCCGCCGCCCTTCTTGTGTAGCTCTTCGCACCAGCCGTGTTACGGTCCTTTAATGGACCGATTCAGCACCTTGGGCAGCGCCCCCTTCCTTTCAACCTCTCCATCAATTTGGGTGTCATTGGGAAATGAAAAACCCCCCAAACCACCTTTTCCCTCCGCCCTGCTGGTGCGCGATTGGCTCGCCGCAGAGCCCCCCTCGCTTCACAAATCTCCTCCGAGCCGCCCCAGTCCACCTGGCTCTTCGCTTCTGGCTCCTGCGATCTGCGGGTTTTCAGCCGGCGGGGCGGACCTCCGAGGCCATCCCTCCTCGCGCGCCCCTTCGCCCGGCGCTGTCCCCGTCCAGCGCGGGGGGATGAATCTCCACTTCACCTCGCCCGTGCACCCCGTCCCGGCGCCCCGGCCGACCTCCTTCTTCATCGAAGACATTTTGCTCCACAAGCCCAAGTCCCTGCGAGAGGTCCCGCCCGATCACTTCGCCGGCCCCTTAGCCCCCAGGGTTCCTCTCCTGGACTATGGATACCCTCTGATGCCCACCCCCACCCTCCTGGCGCCCCACCCGCACCACGCTCTCCACAAACCCGAGCATCACCACCCCTACTTCTTAACCACCTCGGGTAAGTTGGGGGTCCCGTTCTCCTTGGGGTTGTTTCGGCTTCGGAAGGATGGGAGCAAGTTGACTGCAGACAGGGGGGATTTAATCTCCTAGCAAGGGGCACGCGTCATCCTTCAAGGGTTGGCACCTGTCATACATCCAGACAGATTTTACTCGCCTGCCGATGCTCCAGTTTTGGGGAATGATTATAATAATCAGACTCTACTGGTTTATTCCCTGCCCTGGATCAACAGCATCGGCGGAGTTAGCCAGTGCCTATAGACGCAGAAATAGATTGAGTATCATAGCAAAAATGATGTGCATAATGCGGTTCTTCTTCTGCTGTCAGAGACGGGTGTCTAATCTCCCTCTCTCGGACCAGAAATCACAGTTTGCTTAGGCACTTTTTCGAGAGACTCTTTTCTTAGGATTCAAATGTTCTGTGCTTTAAAAAATAAGCCAACAGAAAGCCAACCGAAGCTGCATTCACAGATCTGTGTATCCATCCCTGACCTACTTTTATAGCATGCATCTTCAAAAGAGCGGAAACTCCATTAGTTTCGTTCATATGAAAAAAAAACTCGTAACAACCTCGATTTCCAAGTTATTTCAAATGATTTTGCACCTTTTTATTTACAATGAATGCATCCCATCACTTACTATTTTGTACCAAAACGTTCAGAGGAATTTATCTGCGTAGTTTTCTAGGGCAAAATTCCTTATTTCTTAGGCTGTGTACGCTAAAAGATTGGTCTTTAAAAAATATTAAATTATGTTACGACCTGGCCTTTTCTGTATCCAGTCAATCAGTTAGTCACTTCCTTCTGATCTTCGTAGCACAGGTGGTAAATATTTTCTGTGCCTCACCGGTAGCTGGTAGTGAATTTCGATTTTCAAAAAGATGCCCGATTAAAATGTGTACAGAACAAGAAGATCAATCCAATATAGAATTGCAGAGCAGGGGAAGAACAAACTGAACCAGTTGTCTCATAAATAAAAATCCTTACCTTTGTCTTTACAAAAAGTGGGCCCTTCAAAGTATCTAACAGAGTGGCTGATGAATAAAATCAGAAAGAAATCGAATGATTAAATGGAAAGCGAGGGTTGGATTTATTATTAGCTACAGTCAATAGAAATAATTCGAACGGAAACACACGTAGAGAAAAAAATGTGTAGTATTCGGAATAGAGATATAGAGAAACTAAATCCAGAGTGCTAATCCTTCCTAGAGCTAAAATCGGCACGGTCCTTTTTTATTTTAACTGAATTTGAGTATATTGCTTTTCCACTGTTATGTATGGCGTGGGGGAGTGAGGAAGGGAGAAAGGAGAACCGACCTGCATTATATTATTGCAAAGCGATGGGTTTTACAGATCCAAACACAAATATATCATCCCCAAGCTGGTTTCGTAAAATAAGCAAAAAAGTAATGAAGTTTACAGGTTAAAATGATAGACCCACCTGATACACACGTGTAATAGGATTAGATACACAAAGTTTTCTGTGTTTGTGTGTGTGTAATATACAATCACATATCCAAACCGAGTGTGGCCATGTTTGTGTAATTGTGTGGATATATTTAAAATTGTTCTGGGTATGTTTGTGCTTGTGTATACACACAATTACACACACTTGTGTAATTATATTTTACACACACACAATTTGTGTGTACAGTTATGTTTGTATAATTATAATCCGTCTGTTTATATATATATATATATTAATAATTGTCTTTATTCTAAATCCCCGAACTACAACCAGACCAAAATTCAACTTGTAGCACAGTTTGTAAATACCCACCCTGTTCATGACAGCTACTTATTTTTTTTTTCACTGGTGTGTGTGTGTGTGTGTGTGTGTGTGTGTGTGTGTGTGTGTGTGT